>CAWUFW010014727.1:87069-399843 GCA_963921515.1 Calotriton arnoldi
CCCATAGTGCATTTCAAAATCATTATTTACATTTTCACTGGGTAGTCCTTATTTCATTATTATTACTTGATTATACTTGCCGCTTTTTGAAATGCACAGGTGTTGGAATCAAATCCAGATGGAAAAAGTCATGTAATTACAATTATTCGCGTGGTGCTGGATTCCCATGACTGCCTTGAAGCAAAGTGCATCTTTCAGAACGATCAGCGCAGGACATCCTCCTCGCCGAATCCTTTCCTCAGCTCACACATTTTCGCTATATTAGCATTGCCTCAGTAGGCTTGTGTGGGCGAGTGGGTCATGCTCCAGATTAAGTTGCAACAAAACATCCTCCGATCATAGGAGCCTCCGACCCTACAGGGCGGCCTCATACAATGGGCACGGAGAAGCCCATCAACTCACTTCCATGAAAACAACACTGAGGCCCATTTCTGAAGTTTCAGCTTTATTAAACAAAGGCGCAGCAGCACATCATGCTTCCTTAGTCCTTACGCTTTTTGGCGTTAGACTTGATCACAGGTGGAAATAGGTTTGCAAAGTGCGTCGTGCGTGCTTATTTAAAAAAATCATTAGGTCACATGACAAGCAGAACTTCATCTCCCATAGTGCATTTCAAAATCATTATTTACATTTTCACTGGGTAGTCCTTATTTCATTATTATTACTTGATTATACTTGCCGCTTTTTTGAAATTCACCGGTGTTGGAATCAAATCCAGATGGAAAAAGTCATGTAATTACAATTATTCGCGTGGTGCTGGATTCCCATGACTGCCTTGAAACAAAGTGCATCTTTCAGAACGATCAGCGCAGGACATCCTCCTCGCCGAATCCCTTCCTCAGCTCACACATTTTCGCTATATTAGCATTGCCTCAGTAGGCTTTGTGTGAGCGAGTGGGTCATGCTCCAGATTAAGTTGCAACAAAACATCCTCCGATCATAGGAGCCCCCGACCCTACAGGGCGGCCTCATACAATGGGCACGGAGAAGCCCATCAACTCACTTCTATGAAAACAACACTGAGGCCCATTTCTGGAAGTTGCAGCTTTATTAAACAAAGGCGAGAGCAGCACATCATGCTTCCTTAGTCCTTACGCGTTTCGGCTTTAGCCTTGATCACAGGTGGAAACAGGTTTGCAAAGTGCGTCGTGCGTGCTAATTAAAAAAATCATTAGGTCACATGACAAGCAGAACTTCATCTCCCATAGTGCATTTCAAAATCATTATTTACATTTTCACTGGGTAGTCCTTATTTCATTATTATTACTTGATTATACTTGCCGCTTTTTGAAATGCACCGGTGTTGGAATCAAATCCAGATGGAAAAAGTCATGCAATTACAATTATTTGCGTGGTGCTGGATTCCCATGACTGCCTTGAAACAAAGTGCATCTTTCACAACGATCAGCACAGGACATCCTCCTTGCCGAATCCCTTCCTCAGCTCACACATTTTCGCTATATTAGCATTGCCTCAGTAGGCTTGTGTGAGCGAGTGGGTCATGCTCCAGATTAAGTTGCAACAAAACATCCTCCGATCATAGGAGCCTCCGACCCTACAGGGCGGCCTCATACAATGGGCACGGAGAAGCCCATCAACTCACTTCCATGAAAACAACACTGAGGCCCATTTCTGAAGTTGCAGCTTTATTAAACAAAGGCGCAGCAGCACATCATGCTTCCTTAGTCCTTCTGCGTTTCGGGCGTTAGCCTTGATCACAGGTGGAAACAGGTTTGCAAAGTGCGTCGTGCGTGCTTATTTAAAAAAATCATTAGGTCACATGACAAGCAGAACTTCATCTCCCATAGTGCATTTCAAAATCATTATTTACATTTTCACTGGGTAGTCCTTATTTCATTATTATTACTTGATTATACTTGCCGCTTTTTTGAAAAGCACCGGTGTTGGAATCAAATCCAGATGGAAAAAGTCATGTAATTACAATTATTCGCGTGGTGCTGGATTCCCATGACTGCCTTGAAGCAAAGTGCATCTTTCAGAACGATCAGCGCAGGACATCCTCCTCGCCGAATCCCTTCCTCCAGCTCACACATTTCGCTATATTAGCATTGCCTCAGTAGGCTTGTGTGAGCGAGTGGGTCATGCTCCAGATTAAGTTGCAACAAAACATCCTCCGATCATAGGAGCCCTCGACCCTACAGGGCGGCCTCATACAATGGGCACGGAGAAGCCCATCCAACTCACTTCCATGAAAACAACACTGAGGCCCATTTCTGAAGTTGCAGCTTTATTAAACAAAGGCGCAGCAGCACATCATGCTTCCTTAGTCCTTACGCGTTTCGGCGTTAGCCTTGATCACAGGTGGAAACAGGTTTGCAAAGTGCGTCGTGCGTGCATATTTAAAAAAATCATTAGGTCACATGACAAGCAGAACTTCATCTCCCATAGTGCATTTCAAAATCATTATTTACATTTTCACTGGGTAGTCCTTATTTCATTATTATTACTTGATTATACTTGCTGCTTTTTTTAAATGCACCGGTGTTGGAATCAAATCCAGATGGAAAAAGTCATGTAATTACAATTATTTGCGTGGTGCTGGATTCCCATGACTGCCTTGAAACAAAGTGCATCTTTCACAACGATCAGCGCAGGACATCCTCCTCACCGAATCCCTTCCTCAGCTCACACATTTTCGCTATATTAGCATTGCCTCAGTAGGCTTGTGTGAGCGAGTGGGTCATGCTCCAGATTAAGTTGCAACAAAACATCCTCCGATCATAGGAGCCTCCGACCCTACAGGGCGGCCTCATACAATGGGCACGGAGAAGACCATCAACTCACTTCCATGAAAGCAACACTGAGGCCCATTTCTGAAGTTTCAGCTTTATTAAACAAAGGCGCAGCAGCACATAATGCTTCCTTAGTCCTTACGCTTTTCGGTGTTAGCCTTGATCACAGGTGGAAACAGGTTTGCAAAGTGCGTCGTGCGTGTTTATTTAAAAAAATCATTAGGTCACATGACAAGCAGAACTTCATCTCCCATAGTGCATTTCAAAATCATTATTTACATTTTCACTGGGTAGTCCTTATTTCATTATTATTACTTGATTATACTTGCCGCTTTTTGGAAATTCACAGGTGTTGGAATCAAATCCAGATGGAAAAAGTCATGTAATTACAATTATTCGCGTGGTGCTGGATTCCCATGACTGCCTTGAAGCAAAGTGCATCTTTCAGAACGATCAGCGCAGGACATCCTCCTCGCCGAATCCCTTCCTCAGCTCACACATTTCGCTATATTAGCATTGCCTCAGTAGGCTTGTGTGAGCGAGTGGGTCATGCTCAGATTAAGTTGCAACAAAACATCCTCCGATCATAGGAGCCCCCGACCCTACAGGGCGGCCTCATACAATGGGCACGGAGAAGCCCATCAACTCACTTCCATGAAAACAACACTGAGGCCCATTTCTGAAGTTGCAGCTTTATTAAACAAAGGCGCAGCAGCACATCATGCTTCCTTAGTCCTTACGCGTTTCGGCGTTAGCCTTGATCACAGGTGGAAACAGGTTTGCAAAGTGCGTCGTGCGTGCTTATTTAAAAAAATCATTAGGCCACATGACAAGCAGAACTTCATCTCCCATAGTGCATTTCAAAATCATTATTTACATTTTCACTGGGTAGTCCTTATTTCATTATTATTACTTGATTATACTTGCCGCTTTTTTGAAAAGCACCGGTGTTGGAATCAAATCCAGATGGAAAAAGTCATGTAATTACAATTATTCGCGTGGTGCTGGATTCCCATTACTGCCTTGAAGCAAAGTGCATCTTTCAGAACGATCAGCGCAGGACATCCTCCTCGCCGAATCCCTTCCTCAGCTCACACATTTTCGCTATATTAGCATTGCCTCAGTAGGCTTGTGTGAGCGAGTGGGTCATGCTCCAGATTAAGTTGCAACAAAACATCCTCCGATCATAGGAGCCCCCGACCCTACAGGGCGGCCTCATACAATGGGCACGGAGAAGCCCATCAACTCACTTCCATGAAAACAACACTGAGGCCCATTTCTGAAGTTGCAGCTTTATTAAACAAAGGCGCAGCAGCACATCATGCTTCCTAAGTCCTTACGCGTTTCGGCGTTAGCCTTGATCACAGGTGGAAACAGGTTTGCAAAGTGCGTCGTGCGTGCATATTTAAAAAAATCATTAGGTCACATGACAAGCAGAACTTCATCTCCCATAGTGCATTTCAAAATCATTATTTACATTTTCACTGGGTAGTCCTTATTTCATTATTATTACTTGATTATACTTGCTGCTTTTTTTAAATGCACCGGTGTTGGAATCAAATCCAGATGGAAAAAGTCATGTAATTACAATTATTTGCGTGGTGCTGGATTCCCATGACTGCCTTGAAACAAAGTGCATCTTTCACAACGATCAGCACAGGACATCCTCCTCACCGAATCCCTTCCTCAGCTCACACATTTTCGCTATATTAGCATTGCCTCAGTAGGCTTGTGTGAGCGAGTGTGTCATGCTCCAGATTAAGTTGCAACAAAACATCCTCCGATCATAGGAGCCCCCGACCCTACAGGGCGGCCTCATACAATGGGCACGGAGAAGCCCATCAACTCACTTCCATGAAAACAACACTGAGGCCCATTTCTGAAGTTTCAGCTTTATTAAACAAAGGCGCAGCAGCACATTATGCTTCCTTAGTCCTTACGCTTTTCGGCGTTAGCATTGATCACAGGTGGAAACAGGTTTGCAAAGTGCGTCGTGCGTGCTTATTTAAAAAAATCATTAGGTCACATGACAAGCAGAACTTCATCTCCCATAGTGCATTTCAAAATCATTATTTACATTTTCACTGGGTAGTCCTTATTTCATTATTATTACTTGATTATACTTGCCGCTTTTTTGAAATGCACAGGTGTTGGAATCAAATCCAGATGGAAAAAGTCATGTAATTACAATTATTCGCGTGGTGCTGGATTCCCATGACTGCCTTGAAACAAAGTGCATCTTTCAGAACGATCAGCGCAGGACATCCTCCTCGCCGAATCCTTTCCTCAGCTCACACATTTTCGCTATATTAGCATTGCCTCAGTAGGCTTGTGTGAGCGAGTGGGTCATGCTCCAGATTAAGTTGCAACAAAACATCCTCCGATCATAGGAGCCTCCGACCCTACAGGGCGGCCTCATACAATGGGCACGGAGAAGCCCATCAACTCACTTCCATGAAAACAACACTGAGGCCCATTTCTGAAGTTTCAGCTTTATTAAACAAAGGCGCAGCAGCACATAATGCTTCCTTAGTCCTTACGCTTTTCGGCGTTAGCCTTGATCACAGGTGGAAACAGGTTTGCAAAGTGCGTCGTGCGTGCTTATTTAAAAAAATCATTAGGTCACATGACAAGCAGAACTTCATCTCCCATAGTGCATTTCAAAATCATTATTTACATTTTCACTGGGTAGTCCTTATTTCATTATTATTACTTGATTATACTTGCCTTTTTTTTTAAATTCACCGGTGTTGGAATCAAATCCAGATGGAAAAAGTCATGTAATTACAATTATTCGCGTGGTGCTGGATTCCCATGACTGCCTTGAAACAAAGTGCATCTTTCAGAACGATCAGCGCAGGACATCCTCCTCGCCGAATCCCTTCCTCAGCTCACACATTTTCGCTATATTAGCATTGCCTCAGTAGGCTTGTGTGAGCGAGTGGGTCATGCTCCAGATTAAGTTGCAACAAAACATCCTCCGATCATAGGAGCCCCCGACCCTACAGGGCGGCCTCATACAATGGGCACGGAGAAGCCCATCAACTCACTTCTATGAAAACAACACTGAGGCCCATTTCTGAAGTTGCAGCTTTATTAAACAAAGGCGCAGCAGCACATCATGCTTCCTTAGTCCTTACGCGTTTCGGCGTTAGCCTTGATCACAGGTGGAAACAGGTTTGCAAAGTGCGTCGTGCGTGCTTATTTAAAAAAATCATTAGGTCACATGACAAGCAGAACTTCATCTCCCATAGTGCATTTCAAAATCATTATTTACATTTTCACTGGGTAGTCCTTATTTCATTATTATTACTTGATTATACTTGCCGCTTTTTTGAAATGCACCGGTGTTGGAATCAAATCCAGATGGAAAAAGTCATGTAATTACAATTATTCGCGTGGTGCTGGATTCCCATGACTGCCTTGAAACAAAGTGCATCTTTCAGAACGATCAGCGCAGGACATCCTCCTCGCCGAATCCCTTCCTCAGCTCACACATTTTCGCTATATTAGCATTGCCTCAGTAGGCTTGTGTGAGCGAGTGGGTCATGCTCAGATTAAGTTGCAACAAAACATCCTCCGATCATAGGAGCCCCCGACCCTACAGGGCGGCCTCATACAATGGGCACGGAGAAGCCCATCAACTCACTTCCATGAAAACAACACTGAGGCCCATTTCTGAAGTTGCAGCTTTATTAAACAAAGGCGCAGCAGCACATCATGCTTCCTTAGTCCTTACGCGTTTCGGCGTTAGCCTTGATCACAGGTGGAAACAGGTTTGCAAAGTGCGTCGTGCGTGCTTATTTAAAAAAATCATTAGGTCACATGACAAGCAGAACTTCATCTCCCATAGTGCATTTCAAAATCATTATTTACATTTTCACTGGGTAGTCCTTATTTCATTATTATTACTTGATTATACTTGCCGCTTTTTTGAAATGCACCGGTGTTGGAATCAAATCCAGATGGAAAAAGTCATGTAATTACAATTATTCGCGTGGTGCTGGATTCCCATGACTGCCTTGAAACAAAGTGCATCTTTCAGAACGATCAGCGCAGGACATCCTCCTCGCCGAATCCCTTCCTCAGCTCACACATTTTCGCTATATTAGCATTGCCTCAGTAGGCTTGTGTGAGCGAGTGGGTCATGCTCCAGATTAAGTTGCAACAAAACATCCTCCGATCATAGGAGCCCCCGACCCTACAGGGCGGCCTCATACAATGGGCACGGAGAAGCCCATCAACTCACTTCCATGAAAACAACACTGAGGCCCATTTCTGAAGTTGCAGCTTTATTAAACAAAGGCGCAGCAGCACATCATGCTTCCTTAGTCCTTACGCGTTTCGGCGTTAGCCTTGATCACAGGTGGAAACAGGTTTGCAAAGTGCGTCGTGCGTGCTTATTTAAAAAAATCATTAGGTCACATGACAAGCAGAACTTCATCTCCCATAGTGCATTTCAAAATCATTATTTACATTTTCACTGGGTAGTCCTTATTTCATTATTATTACTTGATTATACTTGCCGCTTTTTTGAAATGCACCGGTGTTGGAATCAAATCCAGATGGAAAAAGTCATGTAATTACAATTATTCGCGTGGTGCTGGATTCCCATGACTGCCTTGAAACAAAGTGCATCTTTCAGAACGATCAGCGCAGGACATCCTCCTCGCCGAATCCCTTCCTCAGCTCACACATTTTCGCTATATTAGCATTGCCTCAGTAGGCTTGTGTGAGCGAGTGGGTCATGCTCCAGATTAAGTTGCAACAAAACATCCTCCGATCATAGGAGCCCCCGACCCTACAGGGCGGCCTCATACAATGGGCACGGAGAAGCCCATCAACTCACTTCCATGAAAACAACACTGAGGCCCATTTCTGAAGTTGCAGCTTTATTAAACAAAGGCGCAGCAGCACATCATGCTTCCTTAGTCCTTACGCGTTTCGGCGTTAGCCTTGATCACAGGTGGAAACAGGTTTGCAAAGTGCGTCGTGCGTGCTTATTTAAAAAAATCATTAGGTCACATGACAAGCAGAACTTCATCTCCCATAGTGCATTTCAAAATCATTATTTACATTTTCACTGGGTAGTCCTTATTTCATTATTATTACTTGATTATACTTGCCGCTTTTTTGAAATGCACCGGTGTTGGAATCAAATCCAGATGGAAAAAGTCATGTAATTACAATTATTCGCGTGGTGCTGGATTCCCATGACTGCCTTGAAACAAAGTGCATCTTTCAGAACGATCAGCGCAGGACATCCTCCTCGCCGAATCCCTTCCTCAGCTCACACATTTTCGCTATATTAGCATTGCCTCAGTAGGCTTGTGTGAGCGAGTGGGTCATGCTCCAGATTAAGTTGCAACAAAACATCCTCCGATCATAGGAGCCCCCGACCCTACAGGGCGGCCTCATACAATGGGCACGGAGAAGCCCATCAACTCACTTCCATGAAAACAACACTGAGGCCCATTTCTGAAGTTGCAGCTTTATTAAACAAAGGCGCAGCAGCACATCATGCTTCCTTAGTCCTTACGCGTTTCGGCGTTAGCCTTGATCACAGGTGGAAACAGGTTTGCAAAGTGCGTCGTGCGTGCTTATTTAAAAAAATCATTAGGTCACATGACAAGCAGAACTTCATCTCCCATAGTGCATTTCAAAATCATTATTTACATTTTCACTGGGTAGTCCTTATTTCATTATTATTACTTGATTATACTTGCCGCTTTTTTGAAATGCACCGGTGTTGGAATCAAATCCAGATGGAAAAAGTCATGTAATTACAATTATTCGCGTGGTGCTGGATTCCCATGACTGCCTTGAAACAAAGTGCATCTTTCAGAACGATCAGCGCAGGACATCCTCCTCGCCGAATCCCTTCCTCAGCTCACACATTTTCGCTATATTAGCATTGCCTCAGTAGGCTTGTGTGAGCGAGTGGGTCATGCTCCAGATTAAGTTGCAACAAAACATCCTCCGATCATAGGAGCCCCCGACCCTACAGGGCGGCCTCATACAATGGGCACGGAGAAGCCCATCAACTCACTTCCATGAAAACAACACTGAGGCCCATTTCTGAAGTTGCAGCTTTATTAAACAAAGGCGCAGCAGCACATCATGCTTCCTTAGTCCTTACGCGTTTCGGCGTTAGCCTTGATCACAGGTGGAAACAGGTTTGCAAAGTGCGTCGTGCGTGCTTATTTAAAAAAATCATTAGGTCACATGACAAGCAGAACTTCATCTCCCATAGTGCATTTCAAAATCATTATTTACATTTTCACTGGGTAGTCCTTATTTCATTATTATTACTTGATTATACTTGCCGCTTTTTTGAAATGCACCGGTGTTGGAATCAAATCCAGATGGAAAAAGTCATGTAATTACAATTATTCGCGTGGTGCTGGATTCCCATGACTGCCTTGAAACAAAGTGCATCTTTCAGAACGATCAGCGCAGGACATCCTCCTCGCCGAATCCCTTCCTCAGCTCACACATTTTCGCTATATTAGCATTGCCTCAGTAGGCTTGTGTGAGCGAGTGGGTCATGCTCCAGATTAAGTTGCAACAAAACATCCTCCGATCATAGGAGCCCCCGACCCTACAGGGCGGCCTCATACAATGGGCACGGAGAAGCCCATCAACTCACTTCCATGAAAACAACACTGAGGCCCATTTCTGAAGTTGCAGCTTTATTAAACAAAGGCGCAGCAGCACATCATGCTTCCTTAGTCCTTACGCGTTTCGGCGTTAGCCTTGATCACAGGTGGAAACAGGTTTGCAAAGTGCGTCGTGCGTGCTTATTTAAAAAAATCATTAGGTCACATGACAAGCAGAACTTCATCTCCCATAGTGCATTTCAAAATCATTATTTACATTTTCACTGGGTAGTCCTTATTTCATTATTATTACTTGATTATACTTGCCGCTTTTTTGAAATGCACCGGTGTTGGAATCAAATCCAGATGGAAAAAGTCATGTAATTACAATTATTCGCGTGGTGCTGGATTCCCATGACTGCCTTGAAACAAAGTGCATCTTTCAGAACGATCAGCGCAGGACATCCTCCTCGCCGAATCCCTTCCTCAGCTCACACATTTTCGCTATATTAGCATTGCCTCAGTAGGCTTGTGTGAGCGAGTGGGTCATGCTCCAGATTAAGTTGCAACAAAACATCCTCCGATCATAGGAGCCCCCGACCCTACAGGGCGGCCTCATACAATGGGCACGGAGAAGCCCATCAACTCACTTCCATGAAAACAACACTGAGGCCCATTTCTGAAGTTGCAGCTTTATTAAACAAAGGCGCAGCAGCACATCATGCTTCCTTAGTCCTTACGCGTTTCGGCGTTAGCCTTGATCACAGGTGGAAACAGGTTTGCAAAGTGCGTCGTGCGTGCTTATTTAAAAAAATCATTAGGTCACATGACAAGCAGAACTTCATCTCCCATAGTGCATTTCAAAATCATTATTTACATTTTCACTGGGTAGTCCTTATTTCATTATTATTACTTGATTATACTTGCCGCTTTTTTGAAATGCACCGGTGTTGGAATCAAATCCAGATGGAAAAAGTCATGTAATTACAATTATTCGCGTGGTGCTGGATTCCCATGACTGCCTTGAAACAAAGTGCATCTTTCAGAACGATCAGCGCAGGACATCCTCCTCGCCGAATCCCTTCCTCAGCTCACACATTTTCGCTATATTAGCATTGCCTCAGTAGGCTTGTGTGAGCGAGTGGGTCATGCTCCAGATTAAGTTGCAACAAAACATCCTCCGATCATAGGAGCCCCCGACCCTACAGGGCGGCCTCATACAATGGGCACGGAGAAGCCCATCAACTCACTTCCATGAAAACAACACTGAGGCCCATTTCTGAAGTTGCAGCTTTATTAAACAAAGGCGCAGCAGCACATCATGCTTCCTTAGTCCTTACGCGTTTCGGCGTTAGCCTTGATCACAGGTGGAAACAGGTTTGCAAAGTGCGTCGTGCGTGCTTATTTAAAAAAATCATTAGGTCACATGACAAGCAGAACTTCATCTCCCATAGTGCATTTCAAAATCATTATTTACATTTTCACTGGGTAGTCCTTATTTCATTATTATTACTTGATTATACTTGCCGCTTTTTTGAAATGCACCGGTGTTGGAATCAAATCCAGATGGAAAAAGTCATGTAATTACAATTATTCGCGTGGTGCTGGATTCCCATGACTGCCTTGAAACAAAGTGCATCTTTCACGAACGATCAGCGCAGGACATCCTCCTCGCCGAATCCCTTCCTCAGCTCACACATTTTCGCTATATTAGCATTGCCTCAGTAGGCTTGTGTGAGCGAGTGGGTCATGCTCCAGATTAAGTTGCAACAAAACATCCTCCGATCATAGGAGCCCCCGACCCTACAGGGCGGCCTCATACAATGGGCACGGAGAAGCCCATCAACTCACTTCCATGAAAACAACACTGAGGCCCATTTCTGAAGTTGCAGCTTTATTAAACAAAGGCGCAGCAGCACATCATGCTTCCTTAGTCCTTACGCGTTTCGGCGTTAGCCTTGATCACAGGTGGAAACAGGTTTGCAAAGTGCGTCGTGCGTGCTTATTTAAAAAAATCATTAGGTCACATGACAAGCAGAACTTCATCTCCCATAGTGCATTTCAAAATCATTATTTACATTTTCACTGGGTAGTCCTTATTTCATTATTATTACTTGATTATACTTGCCGCTTTTTTGAAATGCACCGGTGTTGGAATCAAATCCAGATGGAAAAAGTCATGTAATTACAATTATTCGCGTGGTGCTGGATTCCCATGACTGCCTTGAAACAAAGTGCATCTTTCAGAACGATCAGCGCAGGACATCCTCCTCGCCGAATCCCTTCCTCAGCTCACACATTTTCGCTATATTAGCATTGCCTCAGTAGGCTTGTGTGAGCGAGTGGGTCATGCTCCAGATTAAGTTGCAACAAAACATCCTCCGATCATAGGAGCCCCCGACCCTACAGGGCGGCCTCATACAATGGGCACGGAGAAGCCCATCAACTCACTTCCATGAAAACAACACTGAGGCCCATTTCTGAAGTTGCAGCTTTATTAAACAAAGGCGCAGCAGCACATCATGCTTCCTTAGTCCTTACGCGTTTCGGCGTTAGCCTTGATCACAGGTGGAAACAGGTTTGCAAAGTGCGTCGTGCGTGCTTATTTAAAAAAATCATTAGGTCACATGACAAGCAGAACTTCATCTCCCATAGTGCATTTCAAAATCATTATTTACATTTTCACTGGGTAGTCCTTATTTCATTATTATTACTTGATTATACTTGCCGCTTTTTTGAAATGCACCGGTGTTGGAATCAAATCCAGATGGAAAAAGTCATGTAATTACAATTATTCGCGTGGTGCTGGATTCCCATGACTGCCTTGAAACAAAGTGCATCTTTCAGAACGATCAGCGCAGGACATCCTCCTCGCCGAATCCCTTCCTCAGCTCACACATTTTCGCTATATTAGCATTGCCTCAGTAGGCTTGTGTGAGCGAGTGGGTCATGCTCCAGATTAAGTTGCAACAAAACATCCTCCGATCATAGGAGCCCCCGACCCTACAGGGCGGCCTCATACAATGGGCACGGAGAAGCCCATCAACTCACTTCCATGAAAACAACACTGAGGCCCATTTCTGAAGTTGCAGCTTTATTAAACAAAGGCGCAGCAGCACATCATGCTTCCTTAGTCCTTACGCGTTTCGGCGTTAGCCTTGATCACAGGTGGAAACAGGTTTGCAAAGTGCGTCGTGCGTGCTTATTTAAAAAAATCATTAGGTCACATGACAAGCAGAACTTCATCTCCCATAGTGCATTTCAAAATCATTATTTACATTTTCACTGGGTAGTCCTTATTTCATTATTATTACTTGATTATACTTGCCGCTTTTTTGAAATGCACCGGTGTTGGAATCAAATCCAGATGGAAAAAGTCATGTAATTACAATTATTCGCGTGGTGCTGGATTCCCATGACTGCCTTGAAACAAAGTGCATCTTTCAGAACGATCAGCGCAGGACATCCTCCTCGCCGAATCCCTTCCTCAGCTCACACATTTTCGCTATATTAGCATTGCCTCAGTAGGCTTGTGTGAGCGAGTGGGTCATGCTCCAGATTAAGTTGCAACAAAACATCCTCCGATCATAGGAGCCCCCGACCCTACAGGGCGGCCTCATACAATGGGCACGGAGAAGCCCATCAACTCACTTCCATGAAAACAACACTGAGGCCCATTTCTGAAGTTGCAGCTTTATTAAACAAAGGCGCAGCAGCACATCATGCTTCCTTAGTCCTTACGCGTTTCGGCGTTAGCCTTGATCACAGGTGGAAACAGGTTTGCAAAGTGCGTCGTGCGTGCTTATTTAAAAAAATCATTAGGTCACATGACAAGCAGAACTTCATCTCCCATAGTGCATTTCAAAATCATTATTTACATTTTCACTGGGTAGTCCTTATTTCATTATTATTACTTGATTATACTTGCCGCTTTTTTGAAATGCACCGGTGTTGGAATCAAATCCAGATGGAAAAAGTCATGTAATTACAATTATTCGCGTGGTGCTGGATTCCCATGACTGCCTTGAAACAAAGTGCATCTTTCAGAACGATCAGCGCAGGACATCCTCCTCGCCGAATCCCTTCCTCAGCTCACACATTTTCGCTATATTAGCATTGCCTCAGTAGGCTTGTGTGAGCGAGTGGGTCATGCTCCAGATTAAGTTGCAACAAAACATCCTCCGATCATAGGAGCCCCCGACCCTACAGGGCGGCCTCATACAATGGGCACGGAGAAGCCCATCAACTCACTTCCATGAAAACAACACTGAGGCCCATTTCTGAAGTTGCAGCTTTATTAAACAAAGGCGCAGCAGCACATCATGCTTCCTTAGTCCTTACGCGTTTCGGCGTTAGCCTTGATCACAGGTGGAAACAGGTTTGCAAAGTGCGTCGTGCGTGCTTATTTAAAAAAATCATTAGGTCACATGACAAGCAGAACTTCATCTCCCATAGTGCATTTCAAAATCATTATTTACATTTTCACTGGGTAGTCCTTATTTCATTATTATTACTTGATTATACTTGCCGCTTTTTTGAAATGCACCGGTGTTGGAATCAAATCCAGATGGAAAAAGTCATGTAATTACAATTATTCGCGTGGTGCTGGATTCCCATGACTGCCTTGAAACAAAGTGCATCTTTCAGAACGATCAGCGCAGGACATCCTCCTCGCCGAATCCCTTCCTCAGCTCACACATTTTCGCTATATTAGCATTGCCTCAGTAGGCTTGTGTGAGCGAGTGGGTCATGCTCCAGATTAAGTTGCAACAAAACATCCTCCGATCATAGGAGCCCCCGACCCTACAGGGCGGCCTCATACAATGGGCACGGAGAAGCCCATCAACTCACTTCCATGAAAACAACACTGAGGCCCATTTCTGAAGTTGCAGCTTTATTAAACAAAGGCGCAGCAGCACATCATGCTTCCTTAGTCCTTACGCGTTTCGGCGTTAGCCTTGATCACAGGTGGAAACAGGTTTGCAAAGTGCGTCGTGCGTGCTTATTTAAAAAAATCATTAGGTCACATGACAAGCAGAACTTCATCTCCCATAGTGCATTTCAAAATCATTATTTACATTTTCACTGGGTAGTCCTTATTTCATTATTATTACTTGATTATACTTGCCGCTTTTTTGAAATGCACCGGTGTTGGAATCAAATCCAGATGGAAAAAGTCATGTAATTACAATTATTCGCGTGGTGCTGGATTCCCATGACTGCCTTGAAACAAAGTGCATCTTTCAGAACGATCAGCGCAGGACATCCTCCTCGCCGAATCCCTTCCTCAGCTCACACATTTTCGCTATATTAGCATTGCCTCAGTAGGCTTGTGTGAGCGAGTGGGTCATGCTCCAGATTAAGTTGCAACAAAACATCCTCCGATCATAGGAGCCCCCGACCCTACAGGGCGGCCTCATACAATGGGCACGGAGAAGCCCATCAACTCACTTCCATGAAAACAACACTGAGGCCCATTTCTGAAGTTGCAGCTTTATTAAACAAAGGCGCAGCAGCACATCATGCTTCCTTAGTCCTTACGCGTTTCGGCGTTAGCCTTGATCACAGGTGGAAACAGGTTTGCAAAGTGCGTCGTGCGTGCTTATTTAAAAAAATCATTAGGTCACATGACAAGCAGAACTTCATCTCCCATAGTGCATTTCAAAATCATTATTTACATTTTCACTGGGTAGTCCTTATTTCATTATTATTACTTGATTATACTTGCCGCTTTTTTGAAATGCACCGGTGTTGGAATCAAATCCAGATGGAAAAAGTCATGTAATTACAATTATTCGCGTGGTGCTGGATTCCCATGACTGCCTTGAAACAAAGTGCATCTTTCAGAACGATCAGCGCAGGACATCCTCCTCGCCGAATCCCTTCCTCAGCTCACACATTTTCGCTATATTAGCATTGCCTCAGTAGGCTTGTGTGAGCGAGTGGGTCATGCTCCAGATTAAGTTGCAACAAAACATCCTCCGATCATAGGAGCCCCCGACCCTACAGGGCGGCCTCATACAATGGGCACGGAGAAGCCCATCAACTCACTTCCATGAAAACAACACTGAGGCCCATTTCTGAAGTTGCAGCTTTATTAAACAAAGGCGCAGCAGCACATCATGCTTCCTTAGTCCTTACGCGTTTCGGCGTTAGCCTTGATCACAGGTGGAAACAGGTTTGCAAAGTGCGTCGTGCGTGCTTATTTAAAAAAATCATTAGGTCACATGACAAGCAGAACTTCATCTCCCATAGTGCATTTCAAAATCATTATTTACATTTTCACTGGGTAGTCCTTATTTCATTATTATTACTTGATTATACTTGCCGCTTTTTTGAAATGCACCGGTGTTGGAATCAAATCCAGATGGAAAAAGTCATGTAATTACAATTATTCGCGTGGTGCTGGATTCCCATGACTGCCTTGAAACAAAGTGCATCTTTCAGAACGATCAGCGCAGGACATCCTCCTCGCCGAATCCCTTCCTCAGCTCACACATTTTCGCTATATTAGCATTGCCTCAGTAGGCTTGTGTGAGCGAGTGGGTCATGCTCCAGATTAAGTTGCAACAAAACATCCTCCGATCATAGGAGCCCCCGACCCTACAGGGCGGCCTCATACAATGGGCACGGAGAAGCCCATCAACTCACTTCCATGAAAACAACACTGAGGCCCATTTCTGAAGTTGCAGCTTTATTAAACAAAGGCGCAGCAGCACATCATGCTTCCTTAGTCCTTACGCGTTTCGGCGTTAGCCTTGATCACAGGTGGAAACAGGTTTGCAAAGTGCGTCGTGCGTGCATATTTAAAAAAATCATTAGGTCACATGACAAGCAGAACTTCATCTCCCATAGTGCATTTCAAAATCATTATTTACATTTTCACTGGGTAGTCCTTATTTCATTATTATTACTTGATTATACTTGCCGCTTTTTTGAAATGCACCGGTGTTGGAATCAAATCCAGATGGAAAAAGTCATGTAATTACAATTATTCGCGTGGTGCTGGATTCCCATGACTGCCTTGAAACAAAGTGCATCTTTCAGAACGATCAGCGCAGGACATCCTCCTCACCGAATCCCTTCCTCAGCTCACACATTTTCGCTATATTAGCATTGCCTCAGTAGGCTTGTGTGAGCGAGTGGGTCATGCTCCAGATTAAGTTGCAACAAAACATCCTCCGATCATAGGAGCCTCCGACCCTACAGGGCGGCCTCATACAATGGGCACGGAGAAGCCCATCAACTCACTTCCATGAAAACAACACTGAGGCCCATTTCTGAAGTTTCAGCTTTATTAAACAAAGGCGCAGCAGCACATAATGCTTCCTTAGTCCTTACGCTTTTCGGCGTTAGCCTTGATCACAGGTGGAAACAGGTTTGCAAAGTGCGTCGTGCGTGCTTATTTAAAAAAATCATTAGGTCACATGACAAGCAGAACTTCATCTCCCATAGTGCATTTCAAAATCATTATTTACATTTTCACTGGGTAGTCCTTATTTCATTATTATTACTTGATTATACTTGCCGCTTTTTGGAAATTCACAGGTGTTGGAATCAAATCCAGATGGAAAAAGTCATGTAATTACAATTATTCGCGTGGTGCTGGATTCCCATGACTGCCTTGAAGCAAAGTGCATCTTTCAGAACGATCAGCGCAGGACATCCTCCTCGCCGAATCCCTTCCTCAGCTCACACATTTTCGCTATATTAGCATTGCCTCAGTAGGCTTGTGTGAGCGAGTGGGTCATGCTCCAGATTAAGTTGCAACAAAACATCCTCCGATCATAGGAGCCCCCGACCCTACAGGGCGGCCTCATACAATGGGCACGGAGAAGCCCATCAACTCACTTCCATGAAAACAACACTGAGGCCCATTTCTGAAGTTGCAGCTTTATTAAACAAAGGCGCAGCAGCACATCATGCTTCCTTAGTCCTTACGCGTTTCGGCGTTAGCCTTGATCACAGGTGGAAACAGGTTTGCAAAGTGCGTCGTGCGTGCTTATTTAAAAAAATCATTAGGTCACATGACAAGCAGAACTTCATCTCCCATAGTGCATTTCAAAATCATTATTTACATTTTCACTGGGTAGTCCTTATTTCATTATTATTACTTGATTATACTTGCCGCTTTTTTGAAATGCACCGGTGTTGGAATCAAATCCAGATGGAAAAAGTCATGTAATTACAATTATTCGCGTGGTGCTGGATTCCCATGACTGCCTTGAAGCAAAGTGCATCTTTCAGAACGATCAGCGCAGGACATCCTCCTCGCCGAATCCCTTCCTCAGCTCACACATTTTCGCTATATTAGCATTGCCTCAGTAGGCTTGTGTGAGCGAGTGGGTCATGCTCCAGATTAAGTTGCAACAAAACATCCTCCGATCATAGGAGCCCCCGACCCTACAGGGCGGCCTCATACAATGGGCACGGAGAAGCCCATCAACTCACTTCCATGAAAACAACACTGAGGCCCATTTCTGAAGTTGCAGCTTTATTAAACAAAGG
The DNA here is from genome assembly GCA_963921515.1 of Calotriton arnoldi. Classification (NCBI taxonomy): domain Eukaryota; kingdom Metazoa; phylum Chordata; class Amphibia; order Caudata; family Salamandridae; genus Calotriton; species Calotriton arnoldi. Next base: position 104,930 of record CAWUFW010014727.1, read on the forward strand.
CGCAGCAGCACATCATGCTTCCTTAGTCCTTACGCGTTTCGGCGTTAGCCTTGATCACAGGTGGAAACAGGTTTGCAAAGTGCGTCGTGCGTGCTTATTTAAAAAAATCATTAGGTCACATGACAAGCAGAACTTCATCTCCCATAGTGCATTTCAAAATCATTATTTACATTTTCACTGGGTAGTCCTTATTTCATTATTATTACTTGATTATACTTGCCGCTTTTTTGAAATGCACCGGTGTTGGAATCAAATCCAGATGGAAAAAGTCATGTAATTACAATTATTTGCGTGGTGCTGGATTCCCATGACTGCCTTGAAACAAAGTGCATCTTTCACAACGATCAGCACAGGACATCCTCCTTGCCGAATCCCTTCCTCAGCTCACACATTTTCGCTATATTAGCATTGCCTCAGTAGGCTTGTGTGAGCGAGTGGGTCATGCTCCAGATTAAGTTGCAACAAAACATCCTCCGATCATAGGAGCCCCCGACCCTACAGGGCGGCCTCATACAATGGGCACGGAGAAGCCCATCAACTCACTTCCATGAAAACAACACTGAGGCCCATTTCTGAAGTTTCAGCTTTATTAAACAAAGGCGCAGCAGCACATCATGCTTCCTTAGTCCTTACGCTTTTCGGCGTTAGCCTTGATCACAGGTGGAAACAGGTTTGCAAAGTGCGTCGTGCGTGCTTATTTAAAAAAATCATTAGGTCACATGACAAGCAGAACTTCATCTCCCATAGTGCATTTCAAAATCATTATTTACATTTTCACTGGGTAGTCCTTATTTCATTATTATTACTTGATTATACTTGCCGCTTTTTTGAAATGCACCGGTGTTGGAATCAAATCCAGATGGAAAAAGTCATGTAATTACAATTATTCGCGTGGTGCTGGATTCCCATGACTGCCTTGAAACAAAGTGCATCTTTCAGAACGATCAGCGCAGGACATCCTCCTCGCCGAATCCCTTCCTCAGCTCACACATTTTCGCTATATTAGCATTGCCTCAGTAGGCTTGTGTGAGCGAGTGGGTCATGCTCCAGATTAAGTTGCAACAAAACATCCTCCGATCATAGGAGCCTCCGACCCTACAGGGCGGCCTCATACAATGGGCACGGAGAAGCCCATCAACTCACTTCCATGAAAACAACACTGAGGCCCATTTCTGAAGTTTCAGCTTTATTAAACAAAGGCGCAGCAGCACATCATGCTTCCTTAGTCCTTACGCGTTTCGGCGTTAGCCTTGATCACAGGTGGAAACAGGTTTGCAAAGTGCGTCGTGCGTGCTTATTTAAAAAAATCATTAGGTCACATGACAAGCAGAACTTCATCTCCCATAGTGCATTTCAAAATCATTATTTACATTTTCACTGGGTAGTCCTTATTTCATTATTATTACTTGATTATACTTGCCGCTTTTTTGAAATGCACCGGTGTTGGAATCAAATCCAGATGGAAAAAGTCATGTAATTACAATTATTCGCGTGGTGCTGGATTCCCATGACTGCCTTGAAACAAAGTGCATCTTTCAGAACGATCAGCGCAGGACATCCTCCTCGCCGAATCCCTTCCTCAGCTCACACATTTTCGCTATATTAGCATTGCCTCAGTAGGCTTGTGTGAGCGAGTGGGTCATGCTCCAGATTAAGTTGCAACAAAACATCCTCCGATCATAGGAGCCCCCGACCCTACAGGGCGGCCTCATACAATGGGCACGGAGAAGCCCATCAACTCACTTCCATGAAAACAACACTGAGGCCCATTTCTGAAGTTGCAGCTTTATTAAACAAAGGCGCAGCAGCACATCATGCTTCCTTAGTCCTTACGCGTTTCGGCGTTAGCCTTGATCACAGGTGGAAACAGGTTTGCAAAGTGCGTCGTGCGTGCTTATTTAAAAAAATCATTAGGTCACATGACAAGCAGAACTTCATCTCCCATAGTGCATTTCAAAATCATTATTTACATTTTCACTGGGTAGTCCTTATTTCATTATTATTACTTGATTATACTTGCCGCTTTTTTGAAATGCACCGGTGTTGGAATCAAATCCAGATGGAAAAAGTCATGTAATTACAATTATTCGCGTGGTGCTGGATTCCCATGACTGCCTTGAAACAAAGTGCATCTTTCAGAACGATCAGCGCAGGACATCCTCCTCGCCGAATCCCTTCCTCAGCTCACACATTTTCGCTATATTAGCATTGCCTCAGTAGGCTTGTGTGAGCGAGTGGGTCATGCTCCAGATTAAGTTGCAACAAAACATCCTCCGATCATAGGAGCCCCCGACCCTACAGGGCGGCCTCATACAATGGGCACGGAGAAGCCCATCAACTCACTTCCATGAAAACAACACTGAGGCCCATTTCTGAAGTTGCAGCTTTATTAAACAAAGGCGCAGCAGCACATCATGCTTCCTTAGTCCTTACGCGTTTCGGCGTTAGCCTTGATCACAGGTGGAAACAGGTTTGCAAAGTGCGTCGTGCGTGCTTATTTAAAAAAATCATTAGGTCACATGACAAGCAGAACTTCATCTCCCATAGTGCATTTCAAAATCATTATTTACATTTTCACTGGGTAGTCCTTATTTCATTATTATTACTTGATTATACTTGCCGCTTTTTTGAAATGCACCGGTGTTGGAATCAAATCCAGATGGAAAAAGTCATGTAATTACAATTATTCGCGTGGTGCTGGATTCCCATGACTGCCTTGAAACAAAGTGCATCTTTCAGAACGATCAGCGCAGGACATCCTCCTCGCCGAATCCCTTCCTCAGCTCACACATTTTCGCTATATTAGCATTGCCTCAGTAGGCTTGTGTGAGCGAGTGGGTCATGCTCCAGATTAAGTTGCAACAAAACATCCTCCGATCATAGGAGCCCCCGACCCTACAGGGCGGCCTCATACAATGGGCACGGAGAAGCCCATCAACTCACTTCCATGAAAACAACACTGAGGCCCATTTCTGAAGTTGCAGCTTTATTAAACAAAGGCGCAGCAGCACATCATGCTTCCTTAGTCCTTACGCGTTTCGGCGTTAGCCTTGATCACAGGTGGAAACAGGTTTGCAAAGTGCGTCGTGCGTGCTTATTTAAAAAAATCATTAGGTCACATGACAAGCAGAACTTCATCTCCCATAGTGCATTTCAAAATCATTATTTACATTTTCACTGGGTAGTCCTTATTTCATTATTATTACTTGATTATACTTGCCGCTTTTTTGAAATGCACCGGTGTTGGAATCAAATCCAGATGGAAAAAGTCATGTAATTACAATTATTCGCGTGGTGCTGGATTCCCATGACTGCCTTGAAACAAAGTGCATCTTTCAGAACGATCAGCGCAGGACATCCTCCTCGCCGAATCCCTTCCTCAGCTCACACATTTTCGCTATATTAGCATTGCCTCAGTAGGCTTGTGTGAGCGAGTGGGTCATGCTCCAGATTAAGTTGCAACAAAACATCCTCCGATCATAGGAGCCCCCGACCCTACAGGGCGGCCTCATACAATGGGCACGGAGAAGCCCATCAACTCACTTCCATGAAAACAACACTGAGGCCCATTTCTGAAGTTGCAGCTTTATTAAACAAAGGCGCAGCAGCACATCATGCTTCCTTAGTCCTTACGCGTTTCGGCGTTAGCCTTGATCACAGGTGGAAACAGGTTTGCAAAGTGCGTCGTGCGTGCTTATTTAAAAAAATCATTAGGTCACATGACAAGCAGAACTTCATCTCCCATAGTGCATTTCAAAATCATTATTTACATTTTCACTGGGTAGTCCTTATTTCATTATTATTACTTGATTATACTTGCCGCTTTTTTGAAATGCACCGGTGTTGGAATCAAATCCAGATGGAAAAAGTCATGTAATTACAATTATTCGCGTGGTGCTGGATTCCCATGACTGCCTTGAAACAAAGTGCATCTTTCAGAACGATCAGCGCAGGACATCCTCCTCGCCGAATCCCTTCCTCAGCTCACACATTTTCGCTATATTAGCATTGCCTCAGTAGGCTTGTGTGAGCGAGTGGGTCATGCTCCAGATTAAGTTGCAACAAAACATCCTCCGATCATAGGAGCCCCCGACCCTACAGGGCGGCCTCATACAATGGGCACGGAGAAGCCCATCAACTCACTTCCATGAAAACAACACTGAGGCCCATTTCTGAAGTTGCAGCTTTATTAAACAAAGGCGCAGCAGCACATCATGCTTCCTTAGTCCTTACGCGTTTCGGCGTTAGCCTTGATCACAGGTGGAAACAGGTTTGCAAAGTGCGTCGTGCGTGCTTATTTAAAAAAATCATTAGGTCACATGACAAGCAGAACTTCATCTCCCATAGTGCATTTCAAAATCATTATTTACATTTTCACTGGGTAGTCCTTATTTCATTATTATTACTTGATTATACTTGCCGCTTTTTTGAAATGCACCGGTGTTGGAATCAAATCCAGATGGAAAAAGTCATGTAATTACAATTATTCGCGTGGTGCTGGATTCCCATGACTGCCTTGAAACAAAGTGCATCTTTCAGAACGATCAGCGCAGGACATCCTCCTCGCCGAATCCCTTCCTCAGCTCACACATTTTCGCTATATTAGCATTGCCTCAGTAGGCTTGTGTGAGCGAGTGGGTCATGCTCCAGATTAAGTTGCAACAAAACATCCTCCGATCATAGGAGCCCCCGACCCTACAGGGCGGCCTCATACAATGGGCACGGAGAAGCCCATCAACTCACTTCCATGAAAACAACACTGAGGCCCATTTCTGAAGTTGCAGCTTTATTAAACAAAGGCGCAGCAGCACATCATGCTTCCTTAGTCCTTACGCGTTTCGGCGTTAGCCTTGATCACAGGTGGAAACAGGTTTGCAAAGTGCGTCGTGCGTGCTTATTTAAAAAAATCATTAGGTCACATGACAAGCAGAACTTCATCTCCCATAGTGCATTTCAAAATCATTATTTACATTTTCACTGGGTAGTCCTTATTTCATTATTATTACTTGATTATACTTGCCGCTTTTTTGAAATGCACCGGTGTTGGAATCAAATCCAGATGGAAAAAGTCATGTAATTACAATTATTCGCGTGGTGCTGGATTCCCATGACTGCCTTGAAACAAAGTGCATCTTTCAGAACGATCAGCGCAGGACATCCTCCTCGCCGAATCCCTTCCTCAGCTCACACATTTTCGCTATATTAGCATTGCCTCAGTAGGCTTGTGTGAGCGAGTGGGTCATGCTCCAGATTAAGTTGCAACAAAACATCCTCCGATCATAGGAGCCCCCGACCCTACAGGGCGGCCTCATACAATGGGCACGGAGAAGCCCATCAACTCACTTCCATGAAAACAACACTGAGGCCCATTTCTGAAGTTGCAGCTTTATTAAACAAAGGCGCAGCAGCACATCATGCTTCCTTAGTCCTTACGCGTTTCGGCGTTAGCCTTGATCACAGGTGGAAACAGGTTTGCAAAGTGCGTCGTGCGTGCTTATTTAAAAAAATCATTAGGTCACATGACAAGCAGAACTTCATCTCCCATAGTGCATTTCAAAATCATTATTTACATTTTCACTGGGTAGTCCTTATTTCATTATTATTACTTGATTATACTTGCCGCTTTTTTGAAATGCACCGGTGTTGGAATCAAATCCAGATGGAAAAAGTCATGTAATTACAATTATTCGCGTGGTGCTGGATTCCCATGACTGCCTTGAAACAAAGTGCATCTTTCAGAACGATCAGCGCAGGACATCCTCCTCGCCGAATCCCTTCCTCAGCTCACACATTTTCGCTATATTAGCATTGCCTCAGTAGGCTTGTGTGAGCGAGTGGGTCATGCTCCAGATTAAGTTGCAACAAAACATCCTCCGATCATAGGAGCCCCCGACCCTACAGGGCGGCCTCATACAATGGGCACGGAGAAGCCCATCAACTCACTTCCATGAAAACAACACTGAGGCCCATTTCTGAAGTTGCAGCTTTATTAAACAAAGGCGCAGCAGCACATCATGCTTCCTTAGTCCTTACGCGTTTCGGCGTTAGCCTTGATCACAGGTGGAAACAGGTTTGCAAAGTGCGTCGTGCGTGCTTATTTAAAAAAATCATTAGGTCACATGACAAGCAGAACTTCATCTCCCATAGTGCATTTCAAAATCATTATTTACATTTTCACTGGGTAGTCCTTATTTCATTATTATTACTTGATTATACTTGCCGCTTTTTTGAAATGCACCGGTGTTGGAATCAAATCCAGATGGAAAAAGTCATGTAATTACAATTATTCGCGTGGTGCTGGATTCCCATGACTGCCTTGAAACAAAGTGCATCTTTCAGAACGATCAGCGCAGGACATCCTCCTCGCCGAATCCCTTCCTCAGCTCACACATTTTCGCTATATTAGCATTGCCTCAGTAGGCTTGTGTGAGCGAGTGGGTCATGCTCCAGATTAAGTTGCAACAAAACATCCTCCGATCATAGGAGCCTCCGACCCTACAGGGCGGCCTCATACAATGGGCACGGAGAAGCCCATCAACTCACTTCCATGAAAACAACACTGAGGCCCATTTCTGAAGTTGCAGCTTTATTAAACAAAGGCGCAGCAGCACATCATGCTTCCTTAGTCCTTACGCGTTTCGGCGTTAGCCTTGATCACAGGTGGAAACAGGTTTGCAAAGTGCGTCGTGCGTGCTTATTTAAAAAAATCATTAGGTCACATGACAAGCAGAACTTCATCTCCCATAGTGCATTTCAAAATCATTATTTACATTTTCACTGGGTAGTCCTTATTTCATTATTATTACTTGATTATACTTGCCGCTTTTTTGAAATGCACCGGTGTTGGAATCAAATCCAGATGGAAAAAGTCATGTAATTACAATTATTCGCGTGGTGCTGGATTCCCATGACTGCCTTGAAACAAAGTGCATCTTTCAGAACGATCAGCGCAGGACATCCTCCTCGCCGAATCCCTTCCTCAGCTCACACATTTTCGCTATATTAGCATTGCCTCAGTAGGCTTGTGTGAGCGAGTGGGTCATGCTCCAGATTAAGTTGCAACAAAACATCCTCCGATCATAGGAGCCCCCGACCCTACAGGGCGGCCTCATACAATGGGCACGGAGAAGCCCATCAACTCACTTCCATGAAAACAACACTGAGGCCCATTTCTGAAGTTGCAGCTTTATTAAACAAAGGCGCAGCAGCACATCATGCTTCCTTAGTCCTTACGCGTTTCGGCGTTAGCCTTGATCACAGGTGGAAACAGGTTTGCAAAGTGCGTCGTGCGTGCTTATTTAAAAAAATCATTAGGTCACATGACAAGCAGAACTTCATCTCCCATAGTGCATTTCAAAATCATTATTTACATTTTCACTGGGTAGTCCTTATTTCATTATTATTACTTGATTATACTTGCCGCTTTTTTGAAATGCACCGGTGTTGGAATCAAATCCAGATGGAAAAAGTCATGTAATTACAATTATTCGCGTGGTGCTGGATTCCCATGACTGCCTTGAAACAAAGTGCATCTTTCAGAACGATCAGCGCAGGACATCCTCCTCGCCGAATCCCTTCCTCAGCTCACACATTTTCGCTATATTAGCATTGCCTCAGTAGGCTTGTGTGAGCGAGTGGGTCATGCTCCAGATTAAGTTGCAACAAAACATCCTCCGATCATAGGAGCCCCCGACCCTACAGGGCGGCCTCATACAATGGGCACGGAGAAGCCCATCAACTCACTTCCATGAAAACAACACTGAGGCCCATTTCTGAAGTTGCAGCTTTATTAAACAAAGGCGCAGCAGCACATCATGCTTCCTTAGTCCTTACGCGTTTCGGCGTTAGCCTTGATCACAGGTGGAAACAGGTTTGCAAAGTGCGTCGTGCGTGCTTATTTAAAAAAATCATTAGGTCACATGACAAGCAGAACTTCATCTCCCATAGTGCATTTCAAAATCATTATTTACATTTTCACTGGGTAGTCCTTATTTCATTATTATTACTTGATTATACTTGCCGCTTTTTTGAAATGCACCGGTGTTGGAATCAAATCCAGATGGAAAAAGTCATGTAATTACAATTATTCGCGTGGTGCTGGATTCCCATGACTGCCTTGAAACAAAGTGCATCTTTCAGAACGATCAGCGCAGGACATCCTCCTCGCCGAATCCCTTCCTCAGCTCACACATTTTCGCTATATTAGCATTGCCTCAGTAGGCTTGTGTGAGCGAGTGGGTCATGCTCCAGATTAAGTTGCAACAAAACATCCTCCGATCATAGGAGCCTCCGACCCTACAGGGCGGCCTCATACAATGGGCACGGAGAAGCCCATCAACTCACTTCCATGAAAACAACACTGAGGCCCATTTCTGAAGTTTCAGCTTTATTAAACAAAGGCGCAGCAGCACATCATGCTTCCTTAGTCCTTACGCGTTTCGGCGTTAGCCTTGATCACAGGTGGAAACAGGTTTGCAAAGTGCGTCGTGCGTGCTTATTTAAAAAAATCATTAGGTCACATGACAAGCAGAACTTCATCTCCCATAGTGCATTTCAAAATCATTATTTACATTTTCACTGGGTAGTCCTTATTTCATTATTATTACTTGATTATACTTGCCGCTTTTTTGAAATGCACCGGTGTTGGAATCAAATCCAGATGGAAAAAGTCATGTAATTACAATTATTCGCGTGGTGCTGGATTCCCATGACTGCCTTGAAACAAAGTGCATCTTTCAGAACGATCAGCGCAGGACATCCTCCTCGCCGAATCCCTTCCTCAGCTCACACATTTTCGCTATATTAGCATTGCCTCAGTAGGCTTGTGTGAGCGAGTGGGTCATGCTCCAGATTAAGTTGCAACAAAACATCCTCCGATCATAGGAGCCCCCGACCCTACAGGGCGGCCTCATACAATGGGCACGGAGAAGCCCATCAACTCACTTCCATGAAAACAACACTGAGGCCCATTTCTGAAGTTGCAGCTTTATTAAACAAAGGCGCAGCAGCACATCATGCTTCCTTAGTCCTTACGCGTTTCGGCGTTAGCCTTGATCACAGGTGGAAACAGGTTTGCAAAGTGCGTCGTGCGTGCTTATTTAAAAAAATCATTAGGTCACATGACAAGCAGAACTTCATCTCCCATAGTGCATTTCAAAATCATTATTTACATTTTCACTGGGTAGTCCTTATTTCATTATTATTACTTGATTATACTTGCCGCTTTTTTGAAATGCACCGGTGTTGGAATCAAATCCAGATGGAAAAAGTCATGTAATTACAATTATTCGCGTGGTGCTGGATTCCCATGACTGCCTTGAAACAAAGTGCATCTTTCAGAACGATCAGCGCAGGACATCCTCCTCGCCGAATCCCTTCCTCAGCTCACACATTTTCGCTATATTAGCATTGCCTCAGTAGGCTTGTGTGAGCGAGTGGGTCATGCTCCAGATTAAGTTGCAACAAAACATCCTCCGATCATAGGAGCCCCCGACCCTACAGGGCGGCCTCATACAATGGGCACGGAGAAGCCCATCAACTCACTTCCATGAAAACAACACTGAGGCCCATTTCTGAAGTTGCAGCTTTATTAAACAAAGGCGCAGCAGCACATCATGCTTCCTTAGTCCTTACGCGTTTCGGCGTTAGCCTTGATCACAGGTGGAAACAGGTTTGCAAAGTGCGTCGTGCGTGCTTATTTAAAAAAATCATTAGGTCACATGACAAGCAGAACTTCATCTCCCATAGTGCATTTCAAAATCATTATTTACATTTTCACTGGGTAGTCCTTATTTCATTATTATTACTTGATTATACTTGCCGCTTTTTTGAAATGCACCGGTGTTGGAATCAAATCCAGATGGAAAAAGTCATGTAATTACAATTATTCGCGTGGTGCTGGATTCCCATGACTGCCTTGAAACAAAGTGCATCTTTCAGAACGATCAGCGCAGGACATCCTCCTCGCCGAATCCCTTCCTCAGCTCACACATTTTCGCTATATTAGCATTGCCTCAGTAGGCTTGTGTGAGCGAGTGGGTCATGCTCCAGATTAAGTTGCAACAAAACATCCTCCGATCATAGGAGCCCCCGACCCTACAGGGCGGCCTCATACAATGGGCACGGAGAAGCCCATCAACTCACTTCCATGAAAACAACACTGAGGCCCATTTCTGAAGTTGCAGCTTTATTAAACAAAGGCGCAGCAGCACATCATGCTTCCTTAGTCCTTACGCGTTTCGGCGTTAGCCTTGATCACAGGTGGAAACAGGTTTGCAAAGTGCGTCGTGCGTGCTTATTTAAAAAAATCATTAGGTCACATGACAAGCAGAACTTCATCTCCCATAGTGCATTTCAAAATCATTATTTACATTTTCACTGGGTAGTCCTTATTTCATTATTATTACTTGATTATACTTGCCGCTTTTTTGAAATGCACCGGTGTTGGAATCAAATCCAGATGGAAAAAGTCATGTAATTACAATTATTCGCGTGGTGCTGGATTCCCATGACTGCCTTGAAACAAAGTGCATCTTTCAGAACGATCAGCGCAGGACATCCTCCTCGCCGAATCCCTTCCTCAGCTCACACATTTTCGCTATATTAGCATTGCCTCAGTAGGCTTGTGTGAGCGAGTGGGTCATGCTCCAGATTAAGTTGCAACAAAACATCCTCCGATCATAGGAGCCTCCGACCCTACAGGGCGGCCTCATACAATGGGCACGGAGAAGCCCATCAACTCACTTCCATGAAAACAACACTGAGGCCCATTTCTGAAGTTTCAGCTTTATTAAACAAAGGCGCAGCAGCACATCATGCTTCCTTAGTCCTTACGCGTTTCGGCGTTAGCCTTGATCACAGGTGGAAACAGGTTTGCAAAGTGCGTCGTGCGTGCTTATTTAAAAAAATCATTAGGTCACATGACAAGCAGAACTTCATCTCCCATAGTGCATTTCAAAATCATTATTTACATTTTCACTGGGTAGTCCTTATTTCATTATTATTACTTGATTATACTTGCCGCTTTTTTGAAATGCACCGGTGTTGGAATCAAATCCAGATGGAAAAAGTCATGTAATTACAATTATTCGCGTGGTGCTGGATTCCCATGACTGCCTTGAAACAAAGTGCATCTTTCAGAACGATCAGCGCAGGACATCCTCCTCGCCGAATCCCTTCCTCAGCTCACACATTTTCGCTATATTAGCATTGCCTCAGTAGGCTTGTGTGAGCGAGTGGGTCATGCTCCAGATTAAGTTGCAACAAAACATCCTCCGATCATAGGAGCCCCCGACCCTACAGGGCGGCCTCATACAATGGGCACGGAGAAGCCCATCAACTCACTTCCATGAAAACAACACTGAGGCCCATTTCTGAAGTTGCAGCTTTATTAAACAAAGGCGCAGCAGCACATCATGCTTCCTTAGTCCTTACGCGTTTCGGCGTTAGCCTTGATCACAGGTGGAAACAGGTTTGCAAAGTGCGTCGTGCGTGCTTATTTAAAAAAATCATTAGGTCACATGACAAGCAGAACTTCATCTCCCATAGTGCATTTCAAAATCATTATTTACATTTTCACTGGGTAGTCCTTATTTCATTATTATTACTTGATTATACTTGCCGCTTTTTTGAAATGCACCGGTGTTGGAATCAAATCCAGATGGAAAAAGTCATGTAATTACAATTATTCGCGTGGTGCTGGATTCCCATGACTGCCTTGAAACAAAGTGCATCTTTCAGAACGATCAGCGCAGGACATCCTCCTCGCCGAATCCCTTCCTCAGCTCACACATTTTCGCTATATTAGCATTGCCTCAGTAGGCTTGTGTGAGCGAGTGGGTCATGCTCCAGATTAAGTTGCAACAAAACATCCTCCGATCATAGGAGCCCCCGACCCTACAGGGCGGCCTCATACAATGGGCACGGAGAAGCCCATCAACTCACTTCCATGAAAACAACACTGAGGCCCATTTCTGAAGTTGCAGCTTTATTAAACAAAGGCGCAGCAGCACATCATGCTTCCTTAGTCCTTACGCGTTTCGGCGTTAGCCTTGATCACAGGTGGAAACAGGTTTGCAAAGTGCGTCGTGCGTGCTTATTTAAAAAAATCATTAGGTCACATGACAAGCAGAACTTCATCTCCCATAGTGCATTTCAAAATCATTATTTACATTTTCACTGGGTAGTCCTTATTTCATTATTATTACTTGATTATACTTGCCGCTTTTTTGAAATGCACCGGTGTTGGAATCAAATCCAGATGGAAAAAGTCATGTAATTACAATTATTCGCGTGGTGCTGGATTCCCATGACTGCCTTGAAACAAAGTGCATCTTTCAGAACGATCAGCGCAGGACATCCTCCTCGCCGAATCCCTTCCTCAGCTCACACATTTTCGCTATATTAGCATTGCCTCAGTAGGCTTGTGTGAGCGAGTGGGTCATGCTCCAGATTAAGTTGCAACAAAACATCCTCCGATCATAGGAGCCCCCGACCCTACAGGGCGGCCTCATACAATGGGCACGGAGAAGCCCATCAACTCACTTCCATGAAAACAACACTGAGGCCCATTTCTGAAGTTGCAGCTTTATTAAACAAAGGCGCAGCAGCACATCATGCTTCCTTAGTCCTTACGCGTTTCGGCGTTAGCCTTGATCACAGGTGGAAACAGGTTTGCAAAGTGCGTCGTGCGTGCTTATTTAAAAAAATCATTAGGTCACATGACAAGCAGAACTTCATCTCCCATAGTGCATTTCAAAATCATTATTTACATTTTCACTGGGTAGTCCTTATTTCATTATTATTACTTGATTATACTTGCCGCTTTTTTGAAATGCACCGGTGTTGGAATCAAATCCAGATGGAAAAAGTCATGTAATTACAATTATTCGCGTGGTGCTGGATTCCCATGACTGCCTTGAAACAAAGTGCATCTTTCAGAACGATCAGCGCAGGACATCCTCCTCGCCGAATCCCTTCCTCAGCTCACACATTTTCGCTATATTAGCATTGCCTCAGTAGGCTTGTGTGAGCGAGTGGGTCATGCTCCAGATTAAGTTGCAACAAAACATCCTCCGATCATAGGAGCCCCCGACCCTACAGGGCGGCCTCATACAATGGGCACGGAGAAGCCCATCAACTCACTTCCATGAAAACAACACTGAGGCCCATTTCTGAAGTTGCAGCTTTATTAAACAAAGGCGCAGCAGCACATCATGCTTCCTTAGTCCTTACGCGTTTCGGCGTTAGCCTTGATCACAGGTGGAAACAGGTTTGCAAAGTGCGTCGTGCGTGCTTATTTAAAAAAATCATTAGGTCACATGACAAGCAGAACTTCATCTCCCATAGTGCATTTCAAAATCATTATTTACATTTTCACTGGGTAGTCCTTATTTCATTATTATTACTTGATTATACTTGCCGCTTTTTTGAAATGCACCGGTGTTGGAATCAAATCCAGATGGAAAAAGTCATGTAATTACAATTATTCGCGTGGTGCTGGATTCCCATGACTGCCTTGAAACAAAGTGCATCTTTCAGAACGATCAGCGCAGGACATCCTCCTCGCCGAATCCCTTCCTCAGCTCACACATTTTCGCTATATTAGCATTGCCTCAGTAGGCTTGTGTGAGCGAGTGGGTCATGCTCCAGATTAAGTTGCAACAAAACATCCTCCGATCATAGGAGCCCCCGACCCTACAGGGCGGCCTCATACAATGGGCACGGAGAAGCCCATCAACTCACTTCCATGAAAACAACACTGAGGCCCATTTCTGAAGTTGCAGCTTTATTAAACAAAGGCGCAGCAGCACATCATGCTTCCTTAGTCCTTACGCGTTTCGGCGTTAGCCTTGATCACAGGTGGAAACAGGTTTGCAAAGTGCGTCGTGCGTGCTTATTTAAAAAAATCATTAGGTCACATGACAAGCAGAACTTCATCTCCCATAGTGCATTTCAAAATCATTATTTACATTTTCACTGGGTAGTCCTTATTTCATTATTATTACTTGATTATACTTGCCGCTTTTTTGAAATGCACCGGTGTTGGAATCAAATCCAGATGGAAAAAGTCATGTAATTACAATTATTCGCGTGGTGCTGGATTCCCATGACTGCCTTGAAACAAAGTGCATCTTTCAGAACGATCAGCGCAGGACATCCTCCTCGCCGAATCCCTTCCTCAGCTCACACATTTTCGCTATATTAGCATTGCCTCAGTAGGCTTGTGTGAGCGAGTGGGTCATGCTCCAGATTAAGTTGCAACAAAACATCCTCCGATCATAGGAGCCCCCGACCCTACAGGGCGGCCTCATACAATGGGCACGGAGAAGCCCATCAACTCACTTCCATGAAAACAACACTGAGGCCCATTTCTGAAGTTGCAGCTTTATTAAACAAAGGCGCAGCAGCACATCATGCTTCCTTAGTCCTTACGCGTTTCGGCGTTAGCCTTGATCACAGGTGGAAACAGGTTTGCAAAGTGCGTCGTGCGTGCTTATTTAAAAAAATCATTAGGTCACATGACAAGCAGAACTTCATCTCCCATAGTGCATTTCAAAATCATTATTTACATTTTCACTGGGTAGTCCTTATTTCATTATTATTACTTGATTATACTTGCCGCTTTTTTGAAATGCACCGGTGTTGGAATCAAATCCAGATGGAAAAAGTCATGTAATTACAATTATTCGCGTGGTGCTGGATTCCCATGACTGCCTTGAAACAAAGTGCATCTTTCAGAACGATCAGCGCAGGACATCCTCCTCGCCGAATCCCTTCCTCAGCTCACACATTTTCGCTATATTAGCATTGCCTCAGTAGGCTTGTGTGAGCGAGTGGGTCATGCTCCAGATTAAGTTGCAACAAAACATCCTCCGATCATAGGAGCCCCCGACCCTACAGGGCGGCCTCATACAATGGGCACGGAGAAGCCCATCAACTCACTTCCATGAAAACAACACTGAGGCCCATTTCTGAAGTTGCAGCTTTATTAAACAAAGGCGCAGCAGCACATCATGCTTCCTTAGTCCTTACGCGTTTCGGCGTTAGCCTTGATCACAGGTGGAAACAGGTTTGCAAAGTGCGTCGTGCGTGCTTATTTAAAAAAATCATTAGGTCACATGACAAGCAGAACTTCATCTCCCATAGTGCATTTCAAAATCATTATTTACATTTTCACTGGGTAGTCCTTATTTCATTATTATTACTTGATTATACTTGCCGCTTTTTTGAAATGCACCGGTGTTGGAATCAAATCCAGATGGAAAAAGTCATGTAATTACAATTATTCGCGTGGTGCTGGATTCCCATGACTGCCTTGAAACAAAGTGCATCTTTCAGAACGATCAGCGCAGGACATCCTCCTCGCCGAATCCCTTCCTCAGCTCACACATTTTCGCTATATTAGCATTGCCTCAGTAGGCTTGTGTGAGCGAGTGGGTCATGCTCCAGATTAAGTTGCAACAAAACATCCTCCGATCATAGGAGCCCCCGACCCTACAGGGCGGCCTCATACAATGGGCACGGAGAAGCCCATCAACTCACTTCCATGAAAACAACACTGAGGCCCATTTCTGAAGTTGCAGCTTTATTAAACAAAGGCGCAGCAGCACATCATGCTTCCTTAGTCCTTACGCGTTTCGGCGTTAGCCTTGATCACAGGTGGAAACAGGTTTGCAAAGTGCGTCGTGCGTGCTTATTTAAAAAAATCATTAGGTCACATGACAAGCAGAACTTCATCTCCCATAGTGCATTTCAAAATCATTATTTACATTTTCACTGGGTAGTCCTTATTTCATTATTATTACTTGATTATACTTGCCGCTTTTTTGAAATGCACCGGTGTTGGAATCAAATCCAGATGGAAAAAGTCATGTAATTACAATTATTCGCGTGGTGCTGGATTCCCATGACTGCCTTGAAACAAAGTGCATCTTTCAGAACGATCAGCGCAGGACATCCTCCTCGCCGAATCCCTTCCTCAGCTCACACATTTTCGCTATATTAGCATTGCCTCAGTAGGCTTGTGTGAGCGAGTGGGTCATGCTCCAGATTAAGTTGCAACAAAACATCCTCCGATCATAGGAGCCCCCGACCCTACAGGGCGGCCTCATACAATGGGCACGGAGAAGCCCATCAACTCACTTCCATGAAAACAACACTGAGGCCCATTTCTGAAGTTGCAGCTTTATTAAACAAAGGCGCAGCAGCACATCATGCTTCCTTAGTCCTTACGCGTTTCGGCTTTAGCCTTGATCACAGGTGGAAACAGGTTTGCAAAGTGCGTTGTGCGTGCATATTTAAAAAAATCATTAGGTCACATGACAAGCAGAACTTCATCTCCCATAGTGCATTTCAAAATCATTATTTACATTTTCACTGGGTAGTCCTTATTTCATTATTATTACTTGATTATACTTGCCGCTTTTTTTAAATGCACCGGTGTTGGAATCAAATCCAGATGGAAAAAGTCATGTAATTACAATTATTCGCGTGGTGCTGGATTCCCATGACTGCCTTGAAACAAAGTGCATCTTTCAGAACGATCAGCGCAGGACATCCTCCTCGCCGAATCCCTTCCTCAGCTCACACATTTTCGCTATATTAGCATTGCCTCAGTAGGCTTGTGTGAGCGAGTGGGTCATGCTCCAGATTAAGTTGCAACAAAACATCCTCCGATCATAGGAGCCCCCGACCCTACAGGGCGGCCTCATACAATGGGCACGGAGAAGCCCATCAACTCACTTCCATGAAAACAACACTGAGGCCCATTTCTGAAGTTTCAGCTTTATTAAACAAAGGCGCAGCAGCACATCATGCTTCCTTAGTCCTTACGCTTTTCGGCGTTAGCCTTGATCACAGGTGGAAACAGGTTTGCAAAGTGCGTCGTGCGTGCTTATTTAAAAAAATCATTAGGTCACATGACAAGCAGAACTTCATCTCCCATAGTGCATTTCAAAATCATTATTTACATTTTCACTGGGTAGTCCTTATTTCATTATTATTACTTGATTATACTTGCCGCTTTTTTGAAATGCACAGGTGTTGGAATCAAATCCAGATGGAAAAAGTCATGTAATTACAATTATTCGCGTGGTGCTGGATTCCCATGACTGCCTTGAAACAAAGTGCATCTTTCAGAACGATCAGCGCAGGACATCCTCCTCGCCGAATCCCTTCCTCAGCTCACACATTTTCGCTATATTAGCATTGCCTCAGTAGGCTTGTGTGAGCGAGTGGGTCATGCTCCAGATTAAGTTGCAACAAAACATCCTCCGATCATAGGAGCCTCCGACCCTACAGGGCGGCCTCATACAATGGGCACGGAGAAGCCCATCAACTCACTTCCATGAAAACAACACTGAGGCCCATTTCTGAAGTTGCAGCTTTATTAAACAAAGGCGCAGCAGCACATCATGCTTCCTTAGTCCTTACGCGTTTCGGCGTTAGCCTTGATCACAGGTGGAAACAGGTTTGCAAAGTGCGTCGTGCGTGCTTATTTAAAAAAATCATTAGGTCACATGACAAGCAGAACTTCATCTCCCATAGTGCATTTCAAAATCATTATTTACATTTTCACTGGGTAGTCCTTATTTCATTATTATTACTTGATTATACTTGCCGCTTTTTTGAAATGCACCGGTGTTGGAATCAAATCCAGATGGAAAAAGTCATGTAATTACAATTATTCGCGTGGTGCTGGATTCCCATGACTGCCTTGAAACAAAGTGCATCTTTCAGAACGATCAGCGCAGGACATCCTCCTCGCCGAATCCCTTCCTCAGCTCACACATTTTCGCTATATTAGCATTGCCTCAGTAGGCTTGTGTGAGCGAGTGGGTCATGCTCCAGATTAAGTTGCAACAAAACATCCTCCGATCATAGGAGCCCCCGACCCTACAGGGCGGCCTCATACAATGGGCACGGAGAAGCCCATCAACTCACTTCCATGAAAACAACACTGAGGCCCATTTCTGAAGTTGCAGCTTTATTAAACAAAGGCGCAGCAGCACATCATGCTTCCTTAGTCCTTACGCGTTTCGGCGTTAGCCTTGATCACAGGTGGAAACAGGTTTGCAAAGTGCGTCGTGCGTGCTTATTTAAAAAAATCATTAGGTCACATGACAAGCAGAACTTCATCTCCCATAGTGCATTTCAAAATCATTATTTACATTTTCACTGGGTAGTCCTTATTTCATTATTATTACTTGATTATACTTGCCGCTTTTTTGAAATGCACCGGTGTTGGAATCAAATCCAGATGGAAAAAGTCATGTAATTACAATTATTCGCGTGGTGCTGGATTCCCATGACTGCCTTGAAACAAAGTGCATCTTTCAGAACGATCAGCGCAGGACATCCTCCTCGCCGAATCCCTTCCTCAGCTCACACATTTTCGCTATATTAGCATTGCCTCAGTAGGCTTGTGTGAGCGAGTGGGTCATGCTCCAGATTAAGTTGCAACAAAACATCCTCCGATCATAGGAGCCCCCGACCCTACAGGGCGGCCTCATACAATGGGCACGGAGAAGCCCATCAACTCACTTCCATGAAAACAACACTGAGGCCCATTTCTGAAGTTGCAGCTTTATTAAACAAAGGCGCAGCAGCACATCATGCTTCCTTAGTCCTTACGCGTTTCGGCGTTAGCCTTGATCACAGGTGGAAACAGGTTTGCAAAGTGCGTCGTGCGTGCTTATTTAAAAAAATCATTAGGTCACATGACAAGCAGAACTTCATCTCCCATAGTGCATTTCAAAATCATTATTTACATTTTCACTGGGTAGTCCTTATTTCATTATTATTACTTGATTATACTTGCCGCTTTTTTGAAATGCACCGGTGTTGGAATCAAATCCAGATGGAAAAAGTCATGTAATTACAATTATTCGCGTGGTGCTGGATTCCCATGACTGCCTTGAAACAAAGTGCATCTTTCAGAACGATCAGCGCAGGACATCCTCCTCGCCGAATCCCTTCCTCAGCTCACACATTTTCGCTATATTAGCATTGCCTCAGTAGGCTTGTGTGAGCGAGTGGGTCATGCTCCAGATTAAGTTGCAACAAAACATCCTCCGATCATAGGAGCCCCCGACCCTACAGGGCGGCCTCATACAATGGGCACGGAGAAGCCCATCAACTCACTTCCATGAAAACAACACTGAGGCCCATTTCTGAAGTTGCAGCTTTATTAAACAAAGGCGCAGCAGCACATCATGCTTCCTTAGTCCTTACGCGTTTCGGCGTTAGCCTTGATCACAGGTGGAAACAGGTTTGCAAAGTGCGTCGTGCGTGCTTATTTAAAAAAATCATTAGGTCACATGACAAGCAGAACTTCATCTCCCATAGTGCATTTCAAAATCATTATTTACATTTTCACTGGGTAGTCCTTATTTCATTATTATTACTTGATTATACTTGCCGCTTTTTTGAAATGCACCGGTGTTGGAATCAAATCCAGATGGAAAAAGTCATGTAATTACAATTATTCGCGTGGTGCTGGATTCCCATGACTGCCTTGAAACAAAGTGCATCTTTCAGAACGATCAGCGCAGGACATCCTCCTCGCCGAATCCCTTCCTCAGCTCACACATTTTCGCTATATTAGCATTGCCTCAGTAGGCTTGTGTGAGCGAGTGGGTCATGCTCCAGATTAAGTTGCAACAAAACATCCTCCGATCATAGGAGCCCCCGACCCTACAGGGCGGCCTCATACAATGGGCACGGAGAAGCCCATCAACTCACTTCCATGAAAACAACACTGAGGCCCATTTCTGAAGTTGCAGCTTTATTAAACAAAGGCGCAGCAGCACATCATGCTTCCTTAGTCCTTACGCGTTTCGGCGTTAGCCTTGATCACAGGTGGAAACAGGTTTGCAAAGTGCGTCGTGCGTGCTTATTTAAAAAAATCATTAGGTCACATGACAAGCAGAACTTCATCTCCCATAGTGCATTTCAAAATCATTATTTACATTTTCACTGGGTAGTCCTTATTTCATTATTATTACTTGATTATACTTGCCGCTTTTTTGAAATGCACCGGTGTTGGAATCAAATCCAGATGGAAAAAGTCATGTAATTACAATTATTCGCGTGGTGCTGGATTCCCATGACTGCCTTGAAACAAAGTGCATCTTTCAGAACGATCAGCGCAGGACATCCTCCTCGCCGAATCCCTTCCTCAGCTCACACATTTTCGCTATATTAGCATTGCCTCAGTAGGCTTGTGTGAGCGAGTGGGTCATGCTCCAGATTAAGTTGCAACAAAACATCCTCCGATCATAGGAGCCCCCGACCCTACAGGGCGGCCTCATACAATGGGCACGGAGAAGCCCATCAACTCACTTCCATGAAAACAACACTGAGGCCCATTTCTGAAGTTGCAGCTTTATTAAACAAAGGCGCAGCAGCACATCATGCTTCCTTAGTCCTTACGCGTTTCGGCGTTAGCCTTGATCACAGGTGGAAACAGGTTTGCAAAGTGCGTCGTGCGTGCTTATTTAAAAAAATCATTAGGTCACATGACAAGCAGAACTTCATCTCCCATAGTGCATTTCAAAATCATTATTTACATTTTCACTGGGTAGTCCTTATTTCATTATTATTACTTGATTATACTTGCCGCTTTTTTGAAATGCACCGGTGTTGGAATCAAATCCAGATGGAAAAAGTCATGTAATTACAATTATTCGCGTGGTGCTGGATTCCCATGACTGCCTTGAAACAAAGTGCATCTTTCAGAACGATCAGCGCAGGACATCCTCCTCGCCGAATCCCTTCCTCAGCTCACACATTTTCGCTATATTAGCATTGCCTCAGTAGGCTTGTGTGAGCGAGTGGGTCATGCTCCAGATTAAGTTGCAACAAAACATCCTCCGATCATAGGAGCCCCCGACCCTACAGGGCGGCCTCATACAATGGGCACGGAGAAGCCCATCAACTCACTTCCATGAAAACAACACTGAGGCCCATTTCTGAAGTTGCAGCTTTATTAAACAAAGGCGCAGCAGCACATCATGCTTCCTTAGTCCTTACGCGTTTCGGCGTTAGCCTTGATCACAGGTGGAAACAGGTTTGCAAAGTGCGTCGTGCGTGCTTATTTAAAAAAATCATTAGGTCACATGACAAGCAGAACTTCATCTCCCATAGTGCATTTCAAAATCATTATTTACATTTTCACTGGGTAGTCCTTATTTCATTATTATTACTTGATTATACTTGCCGCTTTTTTGAAATGCACCGGTGTTGGAATCAAATCCAGATGGAAAAAGTCATGTAATTACAATTATTCGCGTGGTGCTGGATTCCCATGACTGCCTTGAAACAAAGTGCATCTTTCAGAACGATCAGCGCAGGACATCCTCCTCGCCGAATCCCTTCCTCAGCTCACACATTTTCGCTATATTAGCATTGCCTCAGTAGGCTTGTGTGAGCGAGTGGGTCATGCTCCAGATTAAGTTGCAACAAAACATCCTCCGATCATAGGAGCCCCCGACCCTACAGGGCGGCCTCATACAATGGGCACGGAGAAGCCCATCAACTCACTTCCATGAAAACAACACTGAGGCCCATTTCTGAAGTTGCAGCTTTATTAAACAAAGGCGCAGCAGCACATCATGCTTCCTTAGTCCTTACGCGTTTCGGCGTTAGCCTTGATCACAGGTGGAAACAGGTTTGCAAAGTGCGTCGTGCGTGCTTATTTAAAAAAATCATTAGGTCACATGACAAGCAGAACTTCATCTCCCATAGTGCATTTCAAAATCATTATTTACATTTTCACTGGGTAGTCCTTATTTCATTATTATTACTTGATTATACTTGCCGCTTTTTTGAAATGCACCGGTGTTGGAATCAAATCCAGATGGAAAAAGTCATGTAATTACAATTATTCGCGTGGTGCTGGATTCCCATGACTGCCTTGAAACAAAGTGCATCTTTCAGAACGATCAGCGCAGGACATCCTCCTCGCCGAATCCCTTCCTCAGCTCACACATTTTCGCTATATTAGCATTGCCTCAGTAGGCTTGTGTGAGCGAGTGGGTCATGCTCCAGATTAAGTTGCAACAAAACATCCTCCGATCATAGGAGCCCCCGACCCTACAGGGCGGCCTCATACAATGGGCACGGAGAAGCCCATCAACTCACTTCCATGAAAACAACACTGAGGCCCATTTCTGAAGTTGCAGCTTTATTAAACAAAGGCGCAGCAGCACATAATGCTTCCTTAGTCCTTACGCTTTTCGGCGTTAGCCTTGATCACAGGTGGAAACAGGTTTGCAAAGTGCGTCGTGCGTGCTTATTTAAAAAAATCATTAGGTCACATGACAAGCAGAACTTCATCTCCCATAGTGCATTTCAAAATCATTATTTACATTTTCACTGGGTAGTCCTTATTTCATTATTATTACTTGATTATACTTGCCGCTTTTTTGAAATGCACCGGTGTTGGAATCAAATCCAGATGGAAAAAGTCATGTAATTACAATTATTCGCGTGGTGCTGGATTCCCATGACTGCCTTGAAACAAAGTGCATCTTTCAGAACGATCAGCGCAGGACATCCTCCTCGCCGAATCCCTTCCTCAGCTCACACATTTTCGCTATATTAGCATTGCCTCAGTAGGCTTGTGTGAGCGAGTGGGTCATGCTCCAGATTAAGTTGCAACAAAACATCCTCCGATCATAGGAGCCCCCGACCCTACAGGGCGGCCTCATACAATGGGCACGGAGAAGCCCATCAACTCACTTCCATGAAAACAACACTGAGGCCCATTTCTGAAGTTGCAGCTTTATTAAACAAAGGCGCAGCAGCACATCATGCTTCCTTAGTCCTTACGCGTTTCGGCGTTAGCCTTGATCACAGGTGGAAACAGGTTTGCAAAGTGCGTCGTGCGTGCTTATTTAAAAAAATCATTAGGTCACATGACAAGCAGAACTTCATCTCCCATAGTGCATTTCAAAATCATTATTTACATTTTCACTGGGTAGTCCTTATTTCATTATTATTACTTGATTATACTTGCCGCTTTTTTGAAATGCACCGGTGTTGGAATCAAATCCAGATGGAAAAAGTCATGTAATTACAATTATTCGCGTGGTGCTGGATTCCCATGACTGCCTTGAAACAAAGTGCATCTTTCAGAACGATCAGCGCAGGACATCCTCCTCGCCGAATCCCTTCCTCAGCTCACACATTTTCGCTATATTAGCATTGCCTCAGTAGGCTTGTGTGAGCGAGTGGGTCATGCTCCAGATTAAGTTGCAACAAAACATCCTCCGATCATAGGAGCCCCCGACCCTACAGGGCGGCCTCATACAATGGGCACGGAGAAGCCCATCAACTCACTTCCATGAAAACAACACTGAGGCCCATTTCTGAAGTTGCAGCTTTATTAAACAAAGGCGCAGCAGCACATCATGCTTCCTTAGTCCTTACGCGTTTCGGCGTTAGCCTTGATCACAGGTGGAAACAGGTTTGCAAAGTGCGTCGTGCGTGCTTATTTAAAAAAATCATTAGGTCACATGACAAGCAGAACTTCATCTCCCATAGTGCATTTCAAAATCATTATTTACATTTTCACTGGGTAGTCCTTATTTCATTATTATTACTTGATTATACTTGCCGCTTTTTTGAAATGCACCGGTGTTGGAATCAAATCCAGATGGAAAAAGTCATGTAATTACAATTATTCGCGTGGTGCTGGATTCCCATGACTGCCTTGAAACAAAGTGCATCTTTCAGAACGATCAGCGCAGGACATCCTCCTCGCCGAATCCCTTCCTCAGCTCACACATTTTCGCTATATTAGCATTGCCTCAGTAGGCTTGTGTGAGCGAGTGGGTCATGCTCCAGATTAAGTTGCAACAAAACATCCTCCGATCATAGGAGCCCCCGACCCTACAGGGCGGCCTCATACAATGGGCACGGAGAAGCCCATCAACTCACTTCCATGAAAACAACACTGAGGCCCATTTCTGAAGTTGCAGCTTTATTAAACAAAGGCGCAGCAGCACATCATGCTTCCTTAGTCCTTACGCGTTTCGGCGTTAGCCTTGATCACAGGTGGAAACAGGTTTGCAAAGTGCGTCGTGCGTGCTTATTTAAAAAAATCATTAGGTCACATGACAAGCAGAACTTCATCTCCCATAGTGCATTTCAAAATCATTATTTACATTTTCACTGGGTAGTCCTTATTTCATTATTATTACTTGATTATACTTGCCGCTTTTTTGAAATGCACCGGTGTTGGAATCAAATCCAGATGGAAAAAGTCATGTAATTACAATTATTCGCGTGGTGCTGGATTCCCATGACTGCCTTGAAACAAAGTGCATCTTTCAGAACGATCAGCGCAGGACATCCTCCTCGCCGAATCCCTTCCTCAGCTCACACATTTTCGCTATATTAGCATTGCCTCAGTAGGCTTGTGTGAGCGAGTGGGTCATGCTCCAGATTAAGTTGCAACAAAACATCCTCCGATCATAGGAGCCCCCGACCCTACAGGGCGGCCTCATACAATGGGCACGGAGAAGCCCATCAACTCACTTCCATGAAAACAACACTGAGGCCCATTTCTGAAGTTGCAGCTTTATTAAACAAAGGCGCAGCAGCACATCATGCTTCCTTAGTCCTTACGCGTTTCGGCGTTAGCCTTGATCACAGGTGGAAACAGGTTTGCAAAGTGCGTCGTGCGTGCTTATTTAAAAAAATCATTAGGTCACATGACAAGCAGAACTTCATCTCCCATAGTGCATTTCAAAATCATTATTTACATTTTCACTGGGTAGTCCTTATTTCATTATTATTACTTGATTATACTTGCCGCTTTTTTGAAATGCACCGGTGTTGGAATCAAATCCAGATGGAAAAAGTCATGTAATTACAATTATTCGCGTGGTGCTGGATTCCCATGACTGCCTTGAAACAAAGTGCATCTTTCAGAACGATCAGCGCAGGACATCCTCCTCGCCGAATCCCTTCCTCAGCTCACACATTTTCGCTATATTAGCATTGCCTCAGTAGGCTTGTGTGAGCGAGTGGGTCATGCTCCAGATTAAGTTGCAACAAAACATCCTCCGATCATAGGAGCCCCCGACCCTACAGGGCGGCCTCATACAATGGGCACGGAGAAGCCCATCAACTCACTTCCATGAAAACAACACTGAGGCCCATTTCTGAAGTTGCAGCTTTATTAAACAAAGGCGCAGCAGCACATCATGCTTCCTTAGTCCTTACGCGTTTCGGCGTTAGCCTTGATCACAGGTGGAAACAGGTTTGCAAAGTGCGTCGTGCGTGCTTATTTAAAAAAATCATTAGGTCACATGACAAGCAGAACTTCATCTCCCATAGTGCATTTCAAAATCATTATTTACATTTTCACTGGGTAGTCCTTATTTCATTATTATTACTTGATTATACTTGCCGCTTTTTTGAAATGCACCGGTGTTGGAATCAAATCCAGATGGAAAAAGTCATGTAATTACAATTATTCGCGTGGTGCTGGATTCCCATGACTGCCTTGAAACAAAGTGCATCTTTCAGAACGATCAGCGCAGGACATCCTCCTCGCCGAATCCCTTCCTCAGCTCACACATTTTCGCTATATTAGCATTGCCTCAGTAGGCTTGTGTGAGCGAGTGGGTCATGCTCCAGATTAAGTTGCAACAAAACATCCTCCGATCATAGGAGCCCCCGACCCTACAGGGCGGCCTCATACAATGGGCACGGAGAAGCCCATCAACTCACTTCCATGAAAACAACACTGAGGCCCATTTCTGAAGTTGCAGCTTTATTAAACAAAGGCGCAGCAGCACATCATGCTTCCTTAGTCCTTACGCGTTTCGGCGTTAGCCTTGATCACAGGTGGAAACAGGTTTGCAAAGTGCGTCGTGCGTGCTTATTTAAAAAAATCATTAGGTCACATGACAAGCAGAACTTCATCTCCCATAGTGCATTTCAAAATCATTATTTACATTTTCACTGGGTAGTCCTTATTTCATTATTATTACTTGATTATACTTGCCGCTTTTTTGAAATGCACCGGTGTTGGAATCAAATCCAGATGGAAAAAGTCATGTAATTACAATTATTCGCGTGGTGCTGGATTCCCATGACTGCCTTGAAACAAAGTGCATCTTTCAGAACGATCAGCGCAGGACATCCTCCTCGCCGAATCCCTTCCTCAGCTCACACATTTTCGCTATATTAGCATTGCCTCAGTAGGCTTGTGTGAGCGAGTGGGTCATGCTCCAGATTAAGTTGCAACAAAACATCCTCCGATCATAGGAGCCCCCGACCCTACAGGGCGGCCTCATACAATGGGCACGGAGAAGCCCATCAACTCACTTCCATGAAAACAACACTGAGGCCCATTTCTGAAGTTGCAGCTTTATTAAACAAAGGCGCAGCAGCACATCATGCTTCCTTAGTCCTTACGCGTTTCGGCGTTAGCCTTGATCACAGGTGGAAACAGGTTTGCAAAGTGCGTCGTGCGTGCTTATTTAAAAAAATCATTAGGTCACATGACAAGCAGAACTTCATCTCCCATAGTGCATTTCAAAATCATTATTTACATTTTCACTGGGTAGTCCTTATTTCATTATTATTACTTGATTATACTTGCCGCTTTTTTGAAATGCACCGGTGTTGGAATCAAATCCAGATGGAAAAAGTCATGTAATTACAATTATTCGCGTGGTGCTGGATTCCCATGACTGCCTTGAAACAAAGTGCATCTTTCAGAACGATCAGCGCAGGACATCCTCCTCGCCGAATCCCTTCCTCAGCTCACACATTTTCGCTATATTAGCATTGCCTCAGTAGGCTTGTGTGAGCGAGTGGGTCATGCTCCAGATTAAGTTGCAACAAAACATCCTCCGATCATAGGAGCCCCCGACCCTACAGGGCGGCCTCATACAATGGGCACGGAGAAGCCCATCAACTCACTTCCATGAAAACAACACTGAGGCCCATTTCTGAAGTTGCAGCTTTATTAAACAAAGGCGCAGCAGCACATCATGCTTCCTTAGTCCTTACGCGTTTCGGCGTTAGCCTTGATCACAGGTGGAAACAGGTTTGCAAAGTGCGTCGTGCGTGCTTATTTAAAAAAATCATTAGGTCACATGACAAGCAGAACTTCATCTCCCATAGTGCATTTCAAAATCATTATTTACATTTTCACTGGGTAGTCCTTATTTCATTATTATTACTTGATTATACTTGCCGCTTTTTTGAAATGCACCGGTGTTGGAATCAAATCCAGATGGAAAAAGTCATGTAATTACAATTATTCGCGTGGTGCTGGATTCCCATGACTGCCTTGAAACAAAGTGCATCTTTCAGAACGATCAGCGCAGGACATCCTCCTCGCCGAATCCCTTCCTCAGCTCACACATTTTCGCTATATTAGCATTGCCTCAGTAGGCTTGTGTGAGCGAGTGGGTCATGCTCCAGATTAAGTTGCAACAAAACATCCTCCGATCATAGGAGCCCCCGACCCTACAGGGCGGCCTCATACAATGGGCACGGAGAAGCCCATCAACTCACTTCCATGAAAACAACACTGAGGCCCATTTCTGAAGTTGCAGCTTTATTAAACAAAGGCGCAGCAGCACATCATGCTTCCTTAGTCCTTACGCGTTTCGGCGTTAGCCTTGATCACAGGTGGAAACAGGTTTGCAAAGTGCGTCGTGCGTGCTTATTTAAAAAAATCATTAGGTCACATGACAAGCAGAACTTCATCTCCCATAGTGCATTTCAAAATCATTATTTACATTTTCACTGGGTAGTCCTTATTTCATTATTATTACTTGATTATACTTGCCGCTTTTTTGAAATGCACCGGTGTTGGAATCAAATCCAGATGGAAAAAGTCATGTAATTACAATTATTCGCGTGGTGCTGGATTCCCATGACTGCCTTGAAACAAAGTGCATCTTTCAGAACGATCAGCGCAGGACATCCTCCTCGCCGAATCCCTTCCTCAGCTCACACATTTTCGCTATATTAGCATTGCCTCAGTAGGCTTGTGTGAGCGAGTGGGTCATGCTCCAGATTAAGTTGCAACAAAACATCCTCCGATCATAGGAGCCCCCGACCCTACAGGGCGGCCTCATACAATGGGCACGGAGAAGCCCATCAACTCACTTCCATGAAAACAACACTGAGGCCCATTTCTGAAGTTGCAGCTTTATTAAACAAAGGCGCAGCAGCACATCATGCTTCCTTAGTCCTTACGCGTTTCGGCGTTAGCCTTGATCACAGGTGGAAACAGGTTTGCAAAGTGCGTCGTGCGTGCTTATTTAAAAAAATCATTAGGTCACATGACAAGCAGAACTTCATCTCCCATAGTGCATTTCAAAATCATTATTTACATTTTCACTGGGTAGTCCTTATTTCATTATTATTACTTGATTATACTTGCCGCTTTTTTGAAATGCACCGGTGTTGGAATCAAATCCAGATGGAAAAAGTCATGTAATTACAATTATTCGCGTGGTGCTGGATTCCCATGACTGCCTTGAAACAAAGTGCATCTTTCAGAACGATCAGCGCAGGACATCCTCCTCGCCGAATCCCTTCCTCAGCTCACACATTTTCGCTATATTAGCATTGCCTCAGTAGGCTTGTGTGAGCGAGTGGGTCATGCTCCAGATTAAGTTGCAACAAAACATCCTCCGATCATAGGAGCCCCCGACCCTACAGGGCGGCCTCATACAATGGGCACGGAGAAGCCCATCAACTCACTTCCATGAAAACAACACTGAGGCCCATTTCTGAAGTTGCAGCTTTATTAAACAAAGGCGCAGCAGCACATCATGCTTCCTTAGTCCTTACGCGTTTCGGCGTTAGCCTTGATCACAGGTGGAAACAGGTTTGCAAAGTGCGTCGTGCGTGCTTATTTAAAAAAATCATTAGGTCACATGACAAGCAGAACTTCATCTCCCATAGTGCATTTCAAAATCATTATTTACATTTTCACTGGGTAGTCCTTATTTCATTATTATTACTTGATTATACTTGCCGCTTTTTTGAAATGCACCGGTGTTGGAATCAAATCCAGATGGAAAAAGTCATGTAATTACAATTATTCGCGTGGTGCTGGATTCCCATGACTGCCTTGAAACAAAGTGCATCTTTCAGAACGATCAGCGCAGGACATCCTCCTCGCCGAATCCCTTCCTCAGCTCACACATTTTCGCTATATTAGCATTGCCTCAGTAGGCTTGTGTGAGCGAGTGGGTCATGCTCCAGATTAAGTTGCAACAAAACATCCTCCGATCATAGGAGCCCCCGACCCTACAGGGCGGCCTCATACAATGGGCACGGAGAAGCCCATCAACTCACTTCCATGAAAACAACACTGAGGCCCATTTCTGAAGTTGCAGCTTTATTAAACAAAGGCGCAGCAGCACATCATGCTTCCTTAGTCCTTACGCGTTTCGGCGTTAGCCTTGATCACAGGTGGAAACAGGTTTGCAAAGTGCGTCGTGCGTGCTTATTTAAAAAAATCATTAGGTCACATGACAAGCAGAACTTCATCTCCCATAGTGCATTTCAAAATCATTATTTACATTTTCACTGGGTAGTCCTTATTTCATTATTATTACTTGATTATACTTGCCGCTTTTTTGAAATGCACCGGTGTTGGAATCAAATCCAGATGGAAAAAGTCATGTAATTACAATTATTCGCGTGGTGCTGGATTCCCATGACTGCCTTGAAACAAAGTGCATCTTTCAGAACGATCAGCGCAGGACATCCTCCTCGCCGAATCCCTTCCTCAGCTCACACATTTTCGCTATATTAGCATTGCCTCAGTAGGCTTGTGTGAGCGAGTGGGTCATGCTCCAGATTAAGTTGCAACAAAACATCCTCCGATCATAGGAGCCCCCGACCCTACAGGGCGGCCTCATACAATGGGCACGGAGAAGCCCATCAACTCACTTCCATGAAAACAACACTGAGGCCCATTTCTGAAGTTGCAGCTTTATTAAACAAAGGCGCAGCAGCACATCATGCTTCCTTAGTCCTTACGCGTTTCGGCGTTAGCCTTGATCACAGGTGGAAACAGGTTTGCAAAGTGCGTCGTGCGTGCTTATTTAAAAAAATCATTAGGTCACATGACAAGCAGAACTTCATCTCCCATAGTGCATTTCAAAATCATTATTTACATTTTCACTGGGTAGTCCTTATTTCATTATTATTACTTGATTATACTTGCCGCTTTTTTGAAATGCACCGGTGTTGGAATCAAATCCAGATGGAAAAAGTCATGTAATTACAATTATTCGCGTGGTGCTGGATTCCCATGACTGCCTTGAAACAAAGTGCATCTTTCAGAACGATCAGCGCAGGACATCCTCCTCGCCGAATCCCTTCCTCAGCTCACACATTTTCGCTATATTAGCATTGCCTCAGTAGGCTTGTGTGAGCGAGTGGGTCATGCTCCAGATTAAGTTGCAACAAAACATCCTCCGATCATAGGAGCCCCCGACCCTACAGGGCGGCCTCATACAATGGGCACGGAGAAGCCCATCAACTCACTTCCATGAAAACAACACTGAGGCCCATTTCTGAAGTTTCAGCTTTATTAAACAAAGGCGCAGCAGCACATCATGCTTCCTTAGTCCTTACGCGTTTCGGCGTTAGCCTTGATCACAGGTGGAAACAGGTTTGCAAAGTGCGTCGTGCGTGCTTATTTAAAAAAATCATTAGGTCACATGACAAGCAGAACTTCATCTCCCATAGTGCATTTCAAAATCATTATTTACATTTTCACTGGGTAGTCCTTATTTCATTATTATTACTTGATTATACTTGCCGCTTTTTTGAAATGCACCGGTGTTGGAATCAAATCCAGATGGAAAAAGTCATGTAATTACAATTATTCGCGTGGTGCTGGATTCCCATGACTGCCTTGAAACAAAGTGCATCTTTCAGAACGATCAGCGCAGGACATCCTCCTCGCCGAATCCCTTCCTCAGCTCACACATTTTCGCTATATTAGCATTGCCTCAGTAGGCTTGTGTGAGCGAGTGGGTCATGCTCCAGATTAAGTTGCAACAAAACATCCTCCGATCATAGGAGCCCCCGACCCTACAGGGCGGCCTCATACAATGGGCACGGAGAAGCCCATCAACTCACTTCCATGAAAACAACACTGAGGCCCATTTCTGAAGTTGCAGCTTTATTAAACAAAGGCGCAGCAGCACATCATGCTTCCTTAGTCCTTACGCGTTTCGGCGTTAGCCTTGATCACAGGTGGAAACAGGTTTGCAAAGTGCGTCGTGCGTGCTTATTTAAAAAAATCATTAGGTCACATGACAAGCAGAACTTCATCTCCCATAGTGCATTTCAAAATCATTATTTACATTTTCACTGGGTAGTCCTTATTTCATTATTATTACTTGATTATACTTGCCGCTTTTTTGAAATGCACCGGTGTTGGAATCAAATCCAGATGGAAAAAGTCATGTAATTACAATTATTCGCGTGGTGCTGGATTCCCATGACTGCCTTGAAACAAAGTGCATCTTTCAGAACGATCAGCGCAGGACATCCTCCTCGCCGAATCCCTTCCTCAGCTCACACATTTTCGCTATATTAGCATTGCCTCAGTAGGCTTGTGTGAGCGAGTGGGTCATGCTCCAGATTAAGTTGCAACAAAACATCCTCCGATCATAGGAGCCCCCGACCCTACAGGGCGGCCTCATACAATGGGCACGGAGAAGCCCATCAACTCACTTCCATGAAAACAACACTGAGGCCCATTTCTGAAGTTGCAGCTTTATTAAACAAAGGCGCAGCAGCACATCATGCTTCCTTAGTCCTTACGCGTTTCGGCGTTAGCCTTGATCACAGGTGGAAACAGGTTTGCAAAGTGCGTCGTGCGTGCTTATTTAAAAAAATCATTAGGTCACATGACAAGCAGAACTTCATCTCCCATAGTGCATTTCAAAATCATTATTTACATTTTCACTGGGTAGTCCTTATTTCATTATTATTACTTGATTATACTTGCCGCTTTTTTGAAATGCACCGGTGTTGGAATCAAATCCAGATGGAAAAAGTCATGTAATTACAATTATTCGCGTGGTGCTGGATTCCCATGACTGCCTTGAAACAAAGTGCATCTTTCAGAACGATCAGCGCAGGACATCCTCCTCGCCGAATCCCTTCCTCAGCTCACACATTTTCGCTATATTAGCATTGCCTCAGTAGGCTTGTGTGAGCGAGTGGGTCATGCTCCAGATTAAGTTGCAACAAAACATCCTCCGATCATAGGAGCCCCCGACCCTACAGGGCGGCCTCATACAATGGGCACGGAGAAGCCCATCAACTCACTTCCATGAAAACAACACTGAGGCCCATTTCTGAAGTTGCAGCTTTATTAAACAAAGGCGCAGCAGCACATCATGCTTCCTTAGTCCTTACTGCGTTTCGGCGTTAGCCTTGATCACAGGTGGAAACAGGTTTGCAAAGTGCGTCGTGCGTGCTTATTTAAAAAAATCATTAGGTCACATGACAAGCAGAACTTCATCTCCCATAGTGCATTTCAAAATCATTATTTACATTTTCACTGGGTAGTCCTTATTTCATTATTATTACTTGATTATACTTGCCGCTTTTTTGAAATGCACCGGTGTTGGAATCAAATCCAGATGGAAAAAGTCATGTAATTACAATTATTCGCGTGGTGCTGGATTCCCATGACTGCCTTGAAACAAAGTGCATCTTTCAGAACGATCAGCGCAGGACATCCTCCTCGCCGAATCCCTTCCTCAGCTCACACATTTTCGCTATATTAGCATTGCCTCAGTAGGCTTGTGTGAGCGAGTGGGTCATGCTCCAGATTAAGTTGCAACAAAACATCCTCCGATCATAGGAGCCCCCGACCCTACAGGGCGGCCTCATACAATGGGCACGGAGAAGCCCATCAACTCACTTCCATGAAAACAACACTGAGGCCCATTTCTGAAGTTGCAGCTTTATTAAACAAAGGCGCAGCAGCACATCATGCTTCCTTAGTCCTTACGCGTTTCGGCGTTAGCCTTGATCACAGGTGGAAACAGGTTTGCAAAGTGCGTCGTGCGTGCTTATTTAAAAAAATCATTAGGTCACATGACAAGCAGAACTTCATCTCCCATAGTGCATTTCAAAATCATTATTTACATTTTCACTGGGTAGTCCTTATTTCATTATTATTACTTGATTATACTTGCCGCTTTTTTGAAATGCACCGGTGTTGGAATCAAATCCAGATGGAAAAAGTCATGTAATTACAATTATTCGCGTGGTGCTGGATTCCCATGACTGCCTTGAAACAAAGTGCATCTTTCAGAACGATCAGCGCAGGACATCCTCCTCGCCGAATCCCTTCCTCAGCTCACACATTTTCGCTATATTAGCATTGCCTCAGTAGGCTTGTGTGAGCGAGTGGGTCATGCTCCAGATTAAGTTGCAACAAAACATCCTCCGATCATAGGAGCCCCCGACCCTACAGGGCGGCCTCATACAATGGGCACGGAGAAGCCCATCAACTCACTTCCATGAAAACAACACTGAGGCCCATTTCTGAAGTTGCAGCTTTATTAAACAAAGGCGCAGCAGCACATCATGCTTCCTTAGTCCTTACGCGTTTCGGCGTTAGCCTTGATCACAGGTGGAAACAGGTTTGCAAAGTGCGTCGTGCGTGCTTATTTAAAAAAATCATTAGGTCACATGACAAGCAGAACTTCATCTCCCATAGTGCATTTCAAAATCATTATTTACATTTTCACTGGGTAGTCCTTATTTCATTATTATTACTTGATTATACTTGCCGCTTTTTTGAAATGCACCGGTGTTGGAATCAAATCCAGATGGAAAAAGTCATGTAATTACAATTATTCGCGTGGTGCTGGATTCCCATGACTGCCTTGAAACAAAGTGCATCTTTCAGAACGATCAGCGCAGGACATCCTCCTCGCCGAATCCCTTCCTCAGCTCACACATTTTCGCTATATTAGCATTGCCTCAGTAGGCTTGTGTGAGCGAGTGGGTCATGCTCCAGATTAAGTTGCAACAAAACATCCTCCGATCATAGGAGCCCCCGACCCTACAGGGCGGCCTCATACAATGGGCACGGAGAAGCCCATCAACTCACTTCCATGAAAACAACACTGAGGCCCATTTCTGAAGTTGCAGCTTTATTAAACAAAGGCGCAGCAGCACATCATGCTTCCTTAGTCCTTACGCGTTTCGGCGTTAGCCTTGATCACAGGTGGAAACAGGTTTGCAAAGTGCGTCGTGCGTGCTTATTTAAAAAAATCATTAGGTCACATGACAAGCAGAACTTCATCTCCCATAGTGCATTTCAAAATCATTATTTACATTTTCACTGGGTAGTCCTTATTTCATTATTATTACTTGATTATACTTGCCGCTTTTTTGAAATGCACCGGTGTTGGAATCAAATCCAGATGGAAAAAGTCATGTAATTACAATTATTCGCGTGGTGCTGGATTCCCATGACTGCCTTGAAACAAAGTGCATCTTTCAGAACGATCAGCGCAGGACATCCTCCTCGCCGAATCCCTTCCTCAGCTCACACATTTTCGCTATATTAGCATTGCCTCAGTAGGCTTGTGTGAGCGAGTGGGTCATGCTCCAGATTAAGTTGCAACAAAACATCCTCCGATCATAGGAGCCCCCGACCCTACAGGGCGGCCTCATACAATGGGCACGGAGAAGCCCATCAACTCACTTCCATGAAAACAACACTGAGGCCCATTTCTGAAGTTGCAGCTTTATTAAACAAAGGCGCAGCAGCACATCATGCTTCCTTAGTCCTTACGCGTTTCGGCGTTAGCCTTGATCACAGGTGGAAACAGGTTTGCAAAGTGCGTCGTGCGTGCTTATTTAAAAAAATCATTAGGTCACATGACAAGCAGAACTTCATCTCCCATAGTGCATTTCAAAATCATTATTTACATTTTCACTGGGTAGTCCTTATTTCATTATTATTACTTGATTATACTTGCCGCTTTTTTGAAATGCACCGGTGTTGGAATCAAATCCAGATGGAAAAAGTCATGTAATTACAATTATTCGCGTGGTGCTGGATTCCCATGACTGCCTTGAAACAAAGTGCATCTTTCAGAACGATCAGCGCAGGACATCCTCCTCGCCGAATCCCTTCCTCAGCTCACACATTTTCGCTATATTAGCATTGCCTCAGTAGGCTTGTGTGAGCGAGTGGGTCATGCTCCAGATTAAGTTGCAACAAAACATCCTCCGATCATAGGAGCCCCCGACCCTACAGGGCGGCCTCATACAATGGGCACGGAGAAGCCCATCAACTCACTTCCATGAAAACAACACTGAGGCCCATTTCTGAAGTTGCAGCTTTATTAAACAAAGGCGCAGCAGCACATCATGCTTCCTTAGTCCTTACGCGTTTCGGCGTTAGCCTTGATCACAGGTGGAAACAGGTTTGCAAAGTGCGTCGTGCGTGCTTATTTAAAAAAATCATTAGGTCACATGACAAGCAGAACTTCATCTCCCATAGTGCATTTCAAAATCATTATTTACATTTTCACTGGGTAGTCCTTATTTCATTATTATTACTTGATTATACTTGCCGCTTTTTTGAAATGCACCGGTGTTGGAATCAAATCCAGATGGAAAAAGTCATGTAATTACAATTATTCGCGTGGTGCTGGATTCCCATGACTGCCTTGAAACAAAGTGCATCTTTCAGAACGATCAGCGCAGGACATCCTCCTCGCCGAATCCCTTCCTCAGCTCACACATTTTCGCTATATTAGCATTGCCTCAGTAGGCTTGTGTGAGCGAGTGGGTCATGCTCCAGATTAAGTTGCAACAAAACATCCTCCGATCATAGGAGCCCCCGACCCTACAGGGCGGCCTCATACAATGGGCACGGAGAAGCCCATCAACTCACTTCCATGAAAACAACACTGAGGCCCATTTCTGAAGTTGCAGCTTTATTAAACAAAGGCGCAGCAGCACATCATGCTTCCTTAGTCCTTACGCGTTTCGGCGTTAGCCTTGATCACAGGTGGAAACAGGTTTGCAAAGTGCGTCGTGCGTGCTTATTTAAAAAAATCATTAGGTCACATGACAAGCAGAACTTCATCTCCCATAGTGCATTTCAAAATCATTATTTACATTTTCACTGGGTAGTCCTTATTTCATTATTATTACTTGATTATACTTGCCGCTTTTTTGAAATGCACCGGTGTTGGAATCAAATCCAGATGGAAAAAGTCATGTAATTACAATTATTCGCGTGGTGCTGGATTCCCATGACTGCCTTGAAACAAAGTGCATCTTTCAGAACGATCAGCGCAGGACATCCTCCTCGCCGAATCCCTTCCTCAGCTCACACATTTTCGCTATATTAGCATTGCCTCAGTAGGCTTGTGTGAGCGAGTGGGTCATGCTCCAGATTAAGTTGCAACAAAACATCCTCCGATCATAGGAGCCCCCGACCCTACAGGGCGGCCTCATACAATGGGCACGGAGAAGCCCATCAACTCACTTCCATGAAAACAACACTGAGGCCCATTTCTGAAGTTGCAGCTTTATTAAACAAAGGCGCAGCAGCACATCATGCTTCCTTAGTCCTTACGCGTTTCGGCGTTAGCCTTGATCACAGGTGGAAACAGGTTTGCAAAGTGCGTCGTGCGTGCTTATTTAAAAAAATCATTAGGTCACATGACAAGCAGAACTTCATCTCCCATAGTGCATTTCAAAATCATTATTTACATTTTCACTGGGTAGTCCTTATTTCATTATTATTACTTGATTATACTTGCCGCTTTTTTGAAATGCACCGGTGTTGGAATCAAATCCAGATGGAAAAAGTCATGTAATTACAATTATTCGCGTGGTGCTGGATTCCCATGACTGCCTTGAAACAAAGTGCATCTTTCAGAACGATCAGCGCAGGACATCCTCCTCGCCGAATCCCTTCCTCAGCTCACACATTTTCGCTATATTAGCATTGCCTCAGTAGGCTTGTGTGAGCGAGTGGGTCATGCTCCAGATTAAGTTGCAACAAAACATCCTCCGATCATAGGAGCCCCCGACCCTACAGGGCGGCCTCATACAATGGGCACGGAGAAGCCCATCAACTCACTTCCATGAAAACAACACTGAGGCCCATTTCTGAAGTTGCAGCTTTATTAAACAAAGGCGCAGCAGCACATCATGCTTCCTTAGTCCTTACGCGTTTCGGCGTTAGCCTTGATCACAGGTGGAAACAGGTTTGCAAAGTGCGTCGTGCGTGCTTATTTAAAAAAATCATTAGGTCACATGACAAGCAGAACTTCATCTCCCATAGTGCATTTCAAAATCATTATTTACATTTTCACTGGGTAGTCCTTATTTCATTATTATTACTTGATTATACTTGCCGCTTTTTTGAAATGCACCGGTGTTGGAATCAAATCCAGATGGAAAAAGTCATGTAATTACAATTATTCGCGTGGTGCTGGATTCCCATGACTGCCTTGAAACAAAGTGCATCTTTCAGAACGATCAGCGCAGGACATCCTCCTCGCCGAATCCCTTCCTCAGCTCACACATTTTCGCTATATTAGCATTGCCTCAGTAGGCTTGTGTGAGCGAGTGGGTCATGCTCCAGATTAAGTTGCAACAAAACATCCTCCGATCATAGGAGCCCCCGACCCTACAGGGCGGCCTCATACAATGGGCACGGAGAAGCCCATCAACTCACTTCCATGAAAACAACACTGAGGCCCATTTCTGAAGTTTCAGCTTTATTAAACAAAGGCGCAGCAGCACATCATGCTTCCTTAGTCCTTACGCGTTTCG
Organism: Calotriton arnoldi; assembly: GCA_963921515.1. Classification (NCBI taxonomy): domain Eukaryota; kingdom Metazoa; phylum Chordata; class Amphibia; order Caudata; family Salamandridae; genus Calotriton; species Calotriton arnoldi. The sequence continues at coordinate 142,772 of CAWUFW010014727.1, forward strand.
GCGTTAGCCTTGATCACAGGTGGAAACAGGTTTGCAAAGTGCGTCGTGCGTGCTTATTTAAAAAAATCATTAGGTCACATGACAAGCAGAACTTCATCTCCCATAGTGCATTTCAAAATCATTATTTACATTTTCACTGGGTAGTCCTTATTTCATTATTATTACTTGATTATACTTGCCGCTTTTTTGAAATGCACCGGTGTTGGAATCAAATCCAGATGGAAAAAGTCATGTAATTACAATTATTCGCGTGGTGCTGGATTCCCATGACTGCCTTGAAACAAAGTGCATCTTTCAGAACGATCAGCGCAGGACATCCTCCTCGCCGAATCCCTTCCTCAGCTCACACATTTTCGCTATATTAGCATTGCCTCAGTAGGCTTGTGTGAGCGAGTGGGTCATGCTCCAGATTAAGTTGCAACAAAACATCCTCCGATCATAGGAGCCCCCGACCCTACAGGGCGGCCTCATACAATGGGCACGGAGAAGCCCATCAACTCACTTCCATGAAAACAACACTGAGGCCCATTTCTGAAGTTGCAGCTTTATTAAACAAAGGCGCAGCAGCACATCATGCTTCCTTAGTCCTTACGCGTTTCGGCGTTAGCCTTGATCACAGGTGGAAACAGGTTTGCAAAGTGCGTCGTGCGTGCTTATTTAAAAAAATCATTAGGTCACATGACAAGCAGAACTTCATCTCCCATAGTGCATTTCAAAATCATTATTTACATTTTCACTGGGTAGTCCTTATTTCATTATTATTACTTGATTATACTTGCCGCTTTTTTGAAATGCACCGGTGTTGGAATCAAATCCAGATGGAAAAAGTCATGTAATTACAATTATTCGCGTGGTGCTGGATTCCCATGACTGCCTTGAAACAAAGTGCATCTTTCAGAACGATCAGCGCAGGACATCCTCCTCGCCGAATCCCTTCCTCAGCTCACACATTTTCGCTATATTAGCATTGCCTCAGTAGGCTTGTGTGAGCGAGTGGGTCATGCTCCAGATTAAGTTGCAACAAAACATCCTCCGATCATAGGAGCCCCCGACCCTACAGGGCGGCCTCATACAATGGGCACGGAGAAGCCCATCAACTCACTTCCATGAAAACAACACTGAGGCCCATTTCTGAAGTTGCAGCTTTATTAAACAAAGGCGCAGCAGCACATCATGCTTCCTTAGTCCTTACGCGTTTCGGCGTTAGCCTTGATCACAGGTGGAAACAGGTTTGCAAAGTGCGTCGTGCGTGCTTATTTAAAAAAATCATTAGGTCACATGACAAGCAGAACTTCATCTCCCATAGTGCATTTCAAAATCATTATTTACATTTTCACTGGGTAGTCCTTATTTCATTATTATTACTTGATTATACTTGCCGCTTTTTTGAAATGCACCGGTGTTGGAATCAAATCCAGATGGAAAAAGTCATGTAATTACAATTATTCGCGTGGTGCTGGATTCCCATGACTGCCTTGAAACAAAGTGCATCTTTCAGAACGATCAGCGCAGGACATCCTCCTCGCCGAATCCCTTCCTCAGCTCACACATTTTCGCTATATTAGCATTGCCTCAGTAGGCTTGTGTGAGCGAGTGGGTCATGCTCCAGATTAAGTTGCAACAAAACATCCTCCGATCATAGGAGCCCCCGACCCTACAGGGCGGCCTCATACAATGGGCACGGAGAAGCCCATCAACTCACTTCCATGAAAACAACACTGAGGCCCATTTCTGAAGTTGCAGCTTTATTAAACAAAGGCGCAGCAGCACATCATGCTTCCTTAGTCCTTACGCGTTTCGGCGTTAGCCTTGATCACAGGTGGAAACAGGTTTGCAAAGTGCGTCGTGCGTGCTTATTTAAAAAAATCATTAGGTCACATGACAAGCAGAACTTCATCTCCCATAGTGCATTTCAAAATCATTATTTACATTTTCACTGGGTAGTCCTTATTTCATTATTATTACTTGATTATACTTGCCGCTTTTTTGAAATGCACCGGTGTTGGAATCAAATCCAGATGGAAAAAGTCATGTAATTACAATTATTCGCGTGGTGCTGGATTCCCATGACTGCCTTGAAACAAAGTGCATCTTTCAGAACGATCAGCGCAGGACATCCTCCTCGCCGAATCCCTTCCTCAGCTCACACATTTTCGCTATATTAGCATTGCCTCAGTAGGCTTGTGTGAGCGAGTGGGTCATGCTCCAGATTAAGTTGCAACAAAACATCCTCCGATCATAGGAGCCCCCGACCCTACAGGGCGGCCTCATACAATGGGCACGGAGAAGCCCATCAACTCACTTCCATGAAAACAACACTGAGGCCCATTTCTGAAGTTGCAGCTTTATTAAACAAAGGCGCAGCAGCACATCATGCTTCCTTAGTCCTTACGCGTTTCGGCGTTAGCCTTGATCACAGGTGGAAACAGGTTTGCAAAGTGCGTCGTGCGTGCTTATTTAAAAAAATCATTAGGTCACATGACAAGCAGAACTTCATCTCCCATAGTGCATTTCAAAATCATTATTTACATTTTCACTGGGTAGTCCTTATTTCATTATTATTACTTGATTATACTTGCCGCTTTTTTGAAATGCACCGGTGTTGGAATCAAATCCAGATGGAAAAAGTCATGTAATTACAATTATTCGCGTGGTGCTGGATTCCCATGACTGCCTTGAAACAAAGTGCATCTTTCAGAACGATCAGCGCAGGACATCCTCCTCGCCGAATCCCTTCCTCAGCTCACACATTTTCGCTATATTAGCATTGCCTCAGTAGGCTTGTGTGAGCGAGTGGGTCATGCTCCAGATTAAGTTGCAACAAAACATCCTCCGATCATAGGAGCCCCCGACCCTACAGGGCGGCCTCATACAATGGGCACGGAGAAGCCCATCAACTCACTTCCATGAAAACAACACTGAGGCCCATTTCTGAAGTTGCAGCTTTATTAAACAAAGGCGCAGCAGCACATCATGCTTCCTTAGTCCTTACGCGTTTCGGCGTTAGCCTTGATCACAGGTGGAAACAGGTTTGCAAAGTGCGTCGTGCGTGCTTATTTAAAAAAATCATTAGGTCACATGACAAGCAGAACTTCATCTCCCATAGTGCATTTCAAAATCATTATTTACATTTTCACTGGGTAGTCCTTATTTCATTATTATTACTTGATTATACTTGCCGCTTTTTTGAAATGCACCGGTGTTGGAATCAAATCCAGATGGAAAAAGTCATGTAATTACAATTATTCGCGTGGTGCTGGATTCCCATGACTGCCTTGAAACAAAGTGCATCTTTCAGAACGATCAGCGCAGGACATCCTCCTCGCCGAATCCCTTCCTCAGCTCACACATTTTCGCTATATTAGCATTGCCTCAGTAGGCTTGTGTGAGCGAGTGGGTCATGCTCCAGATTAAGTTGCAACAAAACATCCTCCGATCATAGGAGCCCCCGACCCTACAGGGCGGCCTCATACAATGGGCACGGAGAAGCCCATCAACTCACTTCCATGAAAACAACACTGAGGCCCATTTCTGAAGTTGCAGCTTTATTAAACAAAGGCGCAGCAGCACATCATGCTTCCTTAGTCCTTACGCGTTTCGGCGTTAGCCTTGATCACAGGTGGAAACAGGTTTGCAAAGTGCGTCGTGCGTGCTTATTTAAAAAAATCATTAGGTCACATGACAAGCAGAACTTCATCTCCCATAGTGCATTTCAAAATCATTATTTACATTTTCACTGGGTAGTCCTTATTTCATTATTATTACTTGATTATACTTGCCGCTTTTTTGAAATGCACCGGTGTTGGAATCAAATCCAGATGGAAAAAGTCATGTAATTACAATTATTCGCGTGGTGCTGGATTCCCATGACTGCCTTGAAACAAAGTGCATCTTTCAGAACGATCAGCGCAGGACATCCTCCTCGCCGAATCCCTTCCTCAGCTCACACATTTTCGCTATATTAGCATTGCCTCAGTAGGCTTGTGTGAGCGAGTGGGTCATGCTCCAGATTAAGTTGCAACAAAACATCCTCCGATCATAGGAGCCCCCGACCCTACAGGGCGGCCTCATACAATGGGCACGGAGAAGCCCATCAACTCACTTCCATGAAAACAACACTGAGGCCCATTTCTGAAGTTGCAGCTTTATTAAACAAAGGCGCAGCAGCACATCATGCTTCCTTAGTCCTTACGCGTTTCGGCGTTAGCCTTGATCACAGGTGGAAACAGGTTTGCAAAGTGCGTCGTGCGTGCTTATTTAAAAAAATCATTAGGTCACATGACAAGCAGAACTTCATCTCCCATAGTGCATTTCAAAATCATTATTTACATTTTCACTGGGTAGTCCTTATTTCATTATTATTACTTGATTATACTTGCCGCTTTTTTGAAATGCACCGGTGTTGGAATCAAATCCAGATGGAAAAAGTCATGTAATTACAATTATTCGCGTGGTGCTGGATTCCCATGACTGCCTTGAAACAAAGTGCATCTTTCAGAACGATCAGCGCAGGACATCCTCCTCGCCGAATCCCTTCCTCAGCTCACACATTTTCGCTATATTAGCATTGCCTCAGTAGGCTTGTGTGAGCGAGTGGGTCATGCTCCAGATTAAGTTGCAACAAAACATCCTCCGATCATAGGAGCCCCCGACCCTACAGGGCGGCCTCATACAATGGGCACGGAGAAGCCCATCAACTCACTTCCATGAAAACAACACTGAGGCCCATTTCTGAAGTTGCAGCTTTATTAAACAAAGGCGCAGCAGCACATCATGCTTCCTTAGTCCTTACGCGTTTCGGCGTTAGCCTTGATCACAGGTGGAAACAGGTTTGCAAAGTGCGTCGTGCGTGCTTATTTAAAAAAATCATTAGGTCACATGACAAGCAGAACTTCATCTCCCATAGTGCATTTCAAAATCATTATTTACATTTTCACTGGGTAGTCCTTATTTCATTATTATTACTTGATTATACTTGCCGCTTTTTTGAAATGCACCGGTGTTGGAATCAAATCCAGATGGAAAAAGTCATGTAATTACAATTATTCGCGTGGTGCTGGATTCCCATGACTGCCTTGAAACAAAGTGCATCTTTCAGAACGATCAGCGCAGGACATCCTCCTCGCCGAATCCCTTCCTCAGCTCACACATTTTCGCTATATTAGCATTGCCTCAGTAGGCTTGTGTGAGCGAGTGGGTCATGCTCCAGATTAAGTTGCAACAAAACATCCTCCGATCATAGGAGCCCCCGACCCTACAGGGCGGCCTCATACAATGGGCACGGAGAAGCCCATCAACTCACTTCCATGAAAACAACACTGAGGCCCATTTCTGAAGTTGCAGCTTTATTAAACAAAGGCGCAGCAGCACATCATGCTTCCTTAGTCCTTACGCGTTTCGGCGTTAGCCTTGATCACAGGTGGAAACAGGTTTGCAAAGTGCGTCGTGCGTGCTTATTTAAAAAAATCATTAGGTCACATGACAAGCAGAACTTCATCTCCCATAGTGCATTTCAAAATCATTATTTACATTTTCACTGGGTAGTCCTTATTTCATTATTATTACTTGATTATACTTGCCGCTTTTTTGAAATGCACCGGTGTTGGAATCAAATCCAGATGGAAAAAGTCATGTAATTACAATTATTCGCGTGGTGCTGGATTCCCATGACTGCCTTGAAACAAAGTGCATCTTTCAGAACGATCAGCGCAGGACATCCTCCTCGCCGAATCCCTTCCTCAGCTCACACATTTTCGCTATATTAGCATTGCCTCAGTAGGCTTGTGTGAGCGAGTGGGTCATGCTCCAGATTAAGTTGCAACAAAACATCCTCCGATCATAGGAGCCCCCGACCCTACAGGGCGGCCTCATACAATGGGCACGGAGAAGCCCATCAACTCACTTCCATGAAAACAACACTGAGGCCCATTTCTGAAGTTGCAGCTTTATTAAACAAAGGCGCAGCAGCACATCATGCTTCCTTAGTCCTTACGCGTTTCGGCGTTAGCCTTGATCACAGGTGGAAACAGGTTTGCAAAGTGCGTCGTGCGTGCTTATTTAAAAAAATCATTAGGTCACATGACAAGCAGAACTTCATCTCCCATAGTGCATTTCAAAATCATTATTTACATTTTCACTGGGTAGTCCTTATTTCATTATTATTACTTGATTATACTTGTCGCTTTTTTGAAATGCACCGTTGTTGGAATCAAATCCAGATGGAAAAAGTCATGTAATTACAATTATTCGCGTGGTGCTGGATTCCCATGACTGCCTTGAAACAAAGTGCATCTTTCAGAACGATCAGCGCAGGACATCCTCCTCGCCGAATCCCTTCCTCAGCTCACACATTTTCGATATATTAGCATTGCCTCGGTAGGCTTGTGTGAGCGAGTGGGTCATGCTCCAGATTAAGTTGCAACAAAACATCCTCCGATCATAGGAGCCCCCGACCCTACAGGGCGGCCTCATACAATGGGCACGGAGAAGCCCATCAACTCACTTCCATGAAAACAACACTGAGGCCCATTTCTGAAGTTGCAGCTTTATTAAACAAAGGCGGAGCAGCACATCATGCTTCCTTAGTCCTTACGCGTTTCGGCTTTAGCCTTGATCACAGGTGGAAACAGGTTTGCAAAGTGCGTCGTGCGTGCTTATTTAAAAAAATCATTAGGTCACATGACAAGCAGAACTTCATCTCCCATAGTGCATTTCAAAATCATTATTTACATTTTCACTGGGTAGTCCTTATTTCATTATTATTACTTGATTATACGTGCCGCTTTTTTTAAATGCACCGGTGTTGGAATCAAATCCAGATGGAAAAAGTCATGTAATTACAATTATTCGCGTGGTGCTGGATTCCCATGACTGCCTTGAAACAAAGTGCATCTTTCAGAACGATCAGCGCAGGACATCCTCCTCGCCGAATCCCTTCCTCAGCTCACACATTTTCGATATATTAGCATTGCCTCGGTAGGCTTGTGTGAGCGAGTGGGTCATGCTCCAGATTAAGTTGCAACAAAACATCCTCCGATCATAGGAGCCCCCGACCCTACAGGGCGGCCTCATACAATGGGCACGGAGAAGCCCATCAACTCACTTCTATGAAAACAACACTGAGGCCCATTTCTGAAGTTGCAGCTTTATTAAACAAAGGCGGAGCAGCACATCATGCTTCCTTAGTCCTTACGCGTTTCGGCTTTAGCCTTGATCACAGGTGGAAACAGGTTTGCAAAGTGCGTCGTGCGTGCTTATTTAAAAAAATCATTAGGTCACATGACAAGCAGAACTTCATCTCCCATAGTGCATTTCAAAATCATTATTTACATTTTCACTGGGTAGTCCTTATTTCATTATTATTACTTGATTATACTTGCCGCTTTTTTGAAATGCACCGGTGTTGGAATCAAATCCAGATGGAAAAAGTCATGTAATTACAATTATTTGCGTGGTGCTGGATTCCCATGACTGCCTTGAAACAAAGTGCATCTTTCACAACGATCAGCACAGGACATCCTCCTTGCCGAATCCCTTCCTCAGCTCACACATTTTCGCTATATTAGCATTGCCTCAGTAGGCTTGTGTGAGCGAGTGGGTCATGCTCCAGATTAAGTTGCAACAAAACATCCTCCGATCATAGGAGCCTCCGACCCTACAGGGCGGCCTCATACAATGGGCACGGAGAAGCCCATCAACTCACTTCCATGAAAACAACACTGAGGCCCATTTCTGAAGTTGCAGCTTTATTAAACAAAGGCGCAGCAGCACATCATGCTTCCTTAGTCCTTCTGCGTTTCGGGCGTTAGCCTTGATCACAGGTGGAAACAGGTACAGGTTTGCAAAGTGCGTCGTGCGAGCTTATTTAAAAAAATCATTAGGTCACATGACAAGCAGAACTTCATCTCCCATAGTGCATTTCAAAATCATTATTTACATTTTCACTGGGTAGTCCTTATTTCATTATTATTACTTGATTATACTTGCCGCTTTTTTGAAAAGCACCGGTGTTGGAATCAAATCCAGATGGAAAAAGTCATGTAATTACAATTATTCGCGTGGTGCTGGATTCCCATGACTGCCTTGAAGCAAAGTGCATCTTTCAGAACGATCAGCGCAGGACATCCTCCTCGCCGAATCCCTTCCTCAGCTCACACATTTTCGCTATATTAGCATTGCCTCAGTAGGCTTGTGTGAGCGAGTGGGTCATGCTCCAGATTAAGTTGCAACAAAACATCCTCCGATCATAGGAGCCCCCGACCCTACAGGGCGGCCTCATACAATGGGCACGGAGAAGCCCATCAACTCACTTCCATGAAAACAACACTGAGGCCCATTTCTGAAGTTGCAGCTTTATTAAACAAAGGCGCAGCAGCACATCATGCTTCCTTAGTCCTTACTGCGTTTCGGCGTTAGCCTTGATCACAGGTGGAAACAGGTTTGCAAAGTGCGTCGTGCGTGCTTATTTAAAAAAATCATTAGGTCACATGACAAGCAGAACTTCATCTCCCATAGTGCATTTCAAAATCATTATTTACATTTTCACTGGGTAGTCCTTATTTCATTATTATTACTTGATTATACTTGCCGCTTTTTTGAAAAGCACTGGTGTTGGAATCATATCCAGATGGAAAAAGTCATGTAATTACAATTATTCGCGTGGTGCTGGATTCCCATGACTGCCTTGAAGCAAAGTGCATCTTTCAGAACGATCAGCGCAGGACATCCTCCTCGCCGAATCCCTTCCTCAGCTCACACATTTTCGCTATATTAGCATTGCCTCGGTAGGCTTGTGTGAGCGAGTGGGTCATGCTCCAGATTAAGTTGCAACAAAACATCCTCCGATCATAGGAGCCCCCGACCCTACAGGGCGGCCTCATACAATGGGCACGGAGAAGCCCATCAACTCACTTCCATGAAAACAACACTGAGGCCCATTTCTGAAGTTGCAGCTTTATTAAACAAAGGCGCAGCAGCACATCATGCTTCCTTAGTCCTTACGCGTTTCGGCGTTAGCCTTGATCACAGGTGGAAACAGGTTTGCAAAGTGCGTCGTGCGTGCTTATTTAAAAAAATCATTAGGTCACATGACAAGCAGAACTTCATCTCCCATAGTGCATTTCAAAATCATTATTTACATTTTCACTGGGTAGTCCTTATTTCATTATTATTACTTGATTATACTTGCCGCTTTTTTTAAATGCACCGGTTTTGGAATCAAATCCAGATGGAAAAAGTCATGTAATTACAATTATTCGCGTGGTGCTGGATTCCCATGACTGCCTTGAAACAAAGTGCATCTTTCAGAACGATCAGCGCAGGACATCCTCCTCGCCGAATCCCTTCCTCAGCTCACACATTTTTGCTATATTAGCATTGCCTCGGTAGGCTTGTGTGAGCGAGTGGGTCATGCTCCAGATTAAGTTGCAACAAAACATCCTCCGATCATAGGAGCCCCCGACCCTACAGGGCGGCCTCTTACAATGGGCACGGAGAAGCCCATCGACTCACTTCTATGAAAACAACACTGAGGCCCATTTTTGAAGTTGCAGCTTTATTAAACAAAGGCGCAGCAGCACATCATGCTTCCTTAGTCCTTACGCGTTTCGGCGTTAGCCTTGATCACAGGTGGAAACAGGTTTGCAAAGTGCGTCGTGCGTGCTTATTTTAAAAAATCATTAGGTCACATGACAAGCAGAACTTCATCTCCCATAGTGCATTTCAAAATCATTATTTACATTTTCACTGGGTAGTCCTTATTTCATTATTATTACTTGATTATACTTGCCGCTTTTTTGAAATGCACCGGTGTTGGAATCAAATCCAGATGGAAAAAGTCATGTAATTACAATTATTTGCGTGGTGCTGGATTCCCATGACTGCCTTGAAACAAAGTGCATCTTTCAGAACGATCAGCGCAGGACATCCTCCTCGCCGAATCCCTTCCTCAGCTCACACATTTTCGCTATATTAGCATTGCCTCAGTAGGATTGTGTGAGCGAGTGGTCATGCTCCAGATTAAGTTGCAACAAAACATCCTCCGATCATAGGAGCCCCCGACCCTACAGGGCGGCCTCATACAATGGGCACGGAGAAGCCCATAAACTCACTTCCATGAAAACAACACTGAGGCCCATTTCTGAAGTTTCAGCTTTATTAAACAAAGGCGCAGCAGCACATCATGCTTCCTTAGTCCTTACGCGTTTCGAGCGTTAGCCTTGATCACAGGTGGAAACAGGTTTGCAAAGTGCGTCGTGCGAGCTTATTTAAAAAAATCATTAGGTCACATGACAAGCAGAACTTCATCTCCCATAGTGCATTTCAAAATCATTATTTACATTTTCACTGGGTAGTCCTTATTTCATTATTATTACTTGATTATACTTGCCGCTTTTTTGAAATGCACCGGTGTTGGAATCAAATTCAGATGGAAAAAGTCATGTAATTACAATTATTTGCGTGGTGCTGGATTCCCATGACTGCCTTGAAACAAAGTGCATCTTTCAGAACGATCAGCGCAGGACATCCTCCTCGCCGAATCCCTTCCTCAGCTCACACATTTTCGCTATATTAGCATTGCCTCAGTAGGCTTGTGTGAGCGAGTGGGTCATGCTCCAGATTAAGTTGCAACAAAACATCCTCCGATCATAGGAGCCTCCGACCCTACAGGGCGGCCTCATACAATGGGCACGGAGAAGCCCATCAACTCACTTCCATGAAAACAACACTGAGGCCCATTTCTGAAGTTGCAGCTTTATTAAACAAAGGCTCAGCAGCACATCATGCTTCCTTAGTCCTTACGCGTTTCGGTGTTAGCTTTGATCACAGGTGGAAACAGGTTTGCAAAGTACGTCGTTTTTCTATACACTGATGAAGGACTGGTTCCGAAACGCGTTTGTTTGTTGAGAAAATAAAGAACAACTGACTGCCGACCCCGTGAGTGCTATAATTTCTTTAAACAAGAAATTTTTGGAGCAGGGATTTATAACCACGAGGCACCGCCGTGGTTTGGGAAGCACCCGCCCTTTGAGTGACCCGCAAGTGGGGTGCATTGGAGCTGGATATATATATATATTCACTGAAAAAACCATAGGTTTCAAACACGTTATAGTTAGAAATTAGCATTTAAAAAACCTTTGAAATTCACTGAAAAAACCATAAGTTTTAGGGACAGTTATACTTAGTTGGACATTGCACTCGTACAAAACCCGTGAAATTTCCCCGTTATAGTTAGTTCAGCTAACTATAACTCGCGCCCGCAATGCACTTCTGATGACGTCACATATTACATCACTCATGACATGGTCAGTGACATCACTGATGACATCACTGATGACATCTCAAATGACATCACTGATGACATCATCCAGTGACTGTGTGTTTCTGTAAAGTTTAAATATGTTTAATATATATAGGGAAAGGCGTATTGAAGAATGAGTGGGTGTATAAGTGTCTGAATGGATGATTTGAGTACGTGCGTGACTGACTCTACAAGTGAGTGATTAAACGTATCTTACTGAATGCATGGGTTAGTGACTAAACTGTGTGAATGTCTGTATCCATCTGTTGGTGTGTAAGTGGATGCATGGATTTGCGAATAGCTACATGAGTGTCTATATGGGTTATTGATTGGTTCTATGAGTATCTGTATGGGTGCCTGAGTGTTTGTGTGGATGGGGTGTGTGCGACTGTGCATAGATGTGTGAGTGGGTGATTCACTGGGTGGATGGTTTCAAGAGTGCATCTGTGATAGACTGTATGGGTGGGTAAGTGTGTGTAAGAGTGTGTTAGTGAGTGAATGTATGTCCCAGTGGTACATGTGTGAGTAACTACATATGTGAAAGGCAGTATATATGTGTATTGGAGTATATAAATAGCTATAAGCGAGAGTGAGTGATTGTGATAGTGGCTGTATGGATGAGTGTGTGCTTGTATCAGTGATTGTATAAGAGCGTAACAATGTGCTAGTATTTGTATGATTAAGTGAGCTGGTGTGTGTATAACTGTATAGGTGAGTAAATGGCAGTGTGTTTAATTATTTGCATGACTGACTAGGTGTGTGAGTACCTCTATGGATGAGTGGCAGTGTTTGAGTGTCTATATAGGAGTAAGAGTGCATATGATAGTCCTGTACTGAGTGACCATAAGTATGAGTGACTGTACAGGTGAGTGAGTGGATGTGTGTGTGTAGACCTAAGAATCAGTGAGTGGGTATGTAGTTATTGGTGTTGGAGTGTCTATGGTTTTGCGAATGGCACTCTGTAATTTAGATTGGGTGTATCAAAGGTTATATTAGGGTGTGAGGAGCTGCATCAGATTATCACGTGGATGATGTCATCAGTGATGTCATTTGAGATGTCATCAGTGATGTCATCAGTGATGTCACTGACCATGTCATGAGTGATGTAATATGTGACGTCATCAGCAGTGCATTGCGGGGGCGCGAGTTATAGTTAGCTGAACTAACTATAACGGGGAATTTCACGGGTTTTGTACGAGTGCAATGTCCAACTAAGTATAACTGTCCCTAAAACTTATGGTTTTTTCAGTGAATTTCAAAGGTTTTTTAAATGCTAATTTCTAACTATAACGTGTCTGAAACCTATGGTTTTTTCAGTGAATTTCAAAGGTTTTTAAAATGCTAATTTGTAACTATAACGTGCCTGAAACCTACGGTTTTTCAGTGAATTTCAAAGGTTTTTTAAATGACAATTTTTAAATGTATTAATTTTTATATTAATTTTTTTCATACTGATTTACTACATTTTTAGAAACAATTTCTTTTACATATTTTATTTTTTAAATTACATTGTAATTACATTATACATTACATTACAAAAATACTTTCTCAGAATGAATTACTTTAGTTTAAATACTTTGCACATAGGCAATAGACTTTTAAGTACAGTAGTTATAGTTGTTGCAATGGGCAACACATTTTCAAACACAATGCAACATTCAGCTCAATGTGAATTTCTAGTTAAATGCAATTAGTTACTTTATGGATTACTTTTTCTAACCACAGGACTGGATCCTAGATTCAGTCCTGGTACATCTCCTGTAAACAGTTGAGTAAAAGCGTTTTGGTTACAGTCGTGATTTTTAAGGAATATTATTGTATTTTAAAACTTGACACTTAGAAACTTTTTCTCATAGAATCACCAATGTTATCCTATGGAAGGAAATTCACTTAGCAGGTAAAAACTGTTATCGTTACTTTTTCTTACTCAGTGTTGGATCCTGGATCCAGCACTGGTGCATCTCCTGTAAACAGTTGAAAGAATGCGTTTAAGTCATACAGGCGATTTTTAAGGAATATTTGTAGTTTGTGAAAATCGACACTTTGAAACTTTTCTGCTGAAAACCAGACAATGTATTCCTATGGAAGAAAATATAAGTTACTGGTAAGTACGGTTAAAATTACTTTTCAGGACCAGTACTGGGCTGAAAGATACAGCACTGAGGTCTCTCCTTATAACAGGTGAGTAAATCGGAATTCGTATTTCGGCTGATTTTAGAGGAATATTTTAAAGTTCCAAAACTCCACACTTAGAAGAATTTCCAAGTGAAACCAGTCAATGTTAGCCTATGAAGGAAATTCAAGCTACCGGTAAGTACGGTTAAAATTACTTTTGAGGATCAGTACTGGGCTGAAAGATGCAGCACTGAGGTCTCTCCTGATAACAGGTGAGTAAATCGGAATTCGTATTTCGGCTGATTTTAGAGGAATATTTTAAAGTTCCAAAACTCCACACTTAGAAGAATTTCCAAGTGAAACCAGTCAATGTTAGCCTATGGAAGGAAATTCAAGTTACTGGTAAGTACGGTTAAAATTACTTTTCAGGACCAGTACTGGGCTGAAAGATGCAGCACTGAGGTCTCTCCTGATAACAGGTGAGTAAATCAGAATTCGGATTTCGGCTGATTTTAGAGGAATATTTGTATGTTTCAAAAATCAACACTTAGAAACTTTTTCAGCAAAAAGCAGGCAATTATATCCTATGGAAGGAAATTCAAGTTACTGGTAAGTACGGTTAAAATTACTTTTGAGGATCAGTACTGGGCTGAAAGATGCAGCACTGAGGTCTCTCCTGATAACAGGTGAGTAAATCGGAATTCGTATTTCGGCTGATTTTAGAGGAATATTTTAAAGTTCCAAAACTCCACACTTAGAAGAATTTCCAAGTGAAACCAGTCAATGTTAGCCTATGAAGGAAATTCAAGTTACCGGTAAGTACGGTTAAAATTACTTTTCAGGACCAGTACTGGGCTGAAAGATGCAGCACTGAGGTCTCTCCTGATAACAGGTGAGTAAATCAGAATTCGGATTTCGGCTGATTTTAGAGGAATATTTGTATGTTTCAAAAATCAACACTTAGAAACTTTTTCAGCAAAAAGCAGGCAATGATATCCTATGGAAGGAAATTCAAGTTACTGGTAAGTATGGTTAAAATTACTTTTGAGGATCAGTACTGGGCTGAAAGATGCAGCACTGAGGTCTCTCCTGATAACAGGTGAGTAAATCGGAATTCGTATTTCGGCTGATTTTAGAGGAATATTTGCACAATGGTGAAGGGAGGGGCGGGGCCTGAGGTGACATCTGTGCAAACGCGCCCGTGGCGCGTTTTAAGTTGGGGGATTAAGTCCCTTGAATCATGAGGGTCCCTACGGGCCAACTAGCCCACCAGGAACCTCCAGTATGCGCCAGGGGCTGCGTTGCAGAGACAAGTACAGAGGCCACACCCCTTTACACCTCTCTGCAACGCAGCTCTGTGGCGCTTTCTGGACGTACCTGTTGGGCTAGTTGGCCTCAGGGACCCTCAGGATTGAAGAGGATTTAATTCCCCATCTTAAAACGCGTCACGGGGCCTGTTTGCACACATGTCACCTGAAGCCCCGCCCTCCCTTCACCACTGTGCAAACGCGCCCGTGGCGCGTTTTAAGTCGGGGGATTAACTCCTTGAATCCTGAGGGTCCCTGGGGTGCAACTAGCCCACCATATACCTCCAAAAGCGCCATAGAGCTGCATTGCAGAGAGGTGTAAAAGGGGCGTGGCCTCTGTACACCTCTCTGCAAGGCAGCCCCCTGGCGCATACTGGAGGTTCCTGGTGGGCTAGTTGGCCCCCAGGGACCCCCAGCATTCAAGGGGAATTACTTCCCCATCTGCAAACGCGCCAGGGGGCGCGTTTGCAGAGTGGTGAAGGAAGGGGGCGGGGCCTACCCTTCCTTTTTCCTATTTTTAGGCCCTGGGGACCCCATCCCCCAGGGCCTTACCCCTTTTTTTTAAATTAAAATTTTTAAAAAAACGGGAAGGGGCCGCGTGGCCCCCTTCCCTGGGCCTGTATTGGCCCCGGGGACCCCATCCCCCGGGGCATGGCCTCTTTTTTTTTATTTGGAGGGGGCTGCGTGGCCCCCTCCTCAGGCCATTTAAGGCCCCGGGACCCCATCCCCGGGCCGGCCTTGCACTTTTTTTTTTTTTTCAATTTTTTTACTTTGGGAGGGGGCTGCGTGGCCCCTCCGTGGCCACTTATGGCCCCGGGGACCCCATCCCCAGGGCCTGGCCTCGTTGGGGACTGTGGGGGTCCCTAAGCCCCCACAGTCCCGCCGGCTCCCCGTGTCCTACGGGAGCCGGCATTGCTTACACATGGGGAGCTGCTAAGATGCAGCTCCCCATGTGGAAAGCATCGCTTTGGATATTGGAAGAGAGAGCAGGCTTCCTGCTCTCTTCCAATATCCAAAGCAAGTTTGTAATGACAGGACGGGAGCCGCGAGGCTCCCGTCCTGTCATTGCAAACAGCAGTGTCCCGGGGTAGGCACCCGGGACACTGCAGGAGCCGGCCCTGGGGGTGGCGGTCCCCAGGGCCACCACAGGCTCCAGGAGGGGGCCGCGCGGCCCCCTCCCTACATTTTGAAAGCCCCGGGAGGTGGTGGTCCTCGGGCTTGGGGGTCCAAAACGGACCCCCATTGTAATTTTCTTAGTGCCCCGGGAGGTGGTGGTCTCGGGCGTGTGGGGCTGGAGCCCCCCACACAGGTTTTTGTTAAATAAAAAAGAAGCCCCGGGGAGGTGGCGGTCTCGGGGCTGCGGGAGGGCTCAGAGCCCTCCCGCACCATTATACATAAAGCCCCGGGGGTGGTGGTCCCCGGGCTTGGGAGCCCTAGAGGCCCCCACACATAAAATTAACCCCCCAGCATGCCCCCGGGACTTGGCCCACCCGGCGGCCAATTAACATTTTTTTTTTTTTTCGGCAGGGACCCCCTGAGCAAACCTAGGGGGTCAGGGTGTTTCTACCCTGCCCCCTTTGTGTGCTTTGCGCACTTAGTTTCTGTCCCTCGGTTCTACCGAGGATAAAATGGCTGCCAACATTTCCTGAATCGGAATGTTGACAGCCAGCTGACAGCCAATTAACATGCAGCTCGTGATCGGGACGGTGCGCGCAGGGTGCGCTCAGGGTGCGCGAATCCTCCGTGCCCATAGATATCACTATCTTTTTACTTTTGATTTTCTCAGCAACTACTGAACGGATTTACACCATTTAACAAAAAGGGTTCTTTCTGAACCAAGAACTACCTCTTTGCCAAATTTGGTGTAATTCCGTTCAGCAGTTCGGGCTGTAGCCGTGTCTAAAGTTTCCTATGGAAAATTGCATGGGGAAAACGCGTTTTGGGACCCCCTTTTTCTCGGCCCCGCTTGACGAATCCCCCGAGACTTTCAGGGTAGGAGCGGACCGGAGCGGGCCACAAAGTTTGAAAATTTTGCGAAGATACGTCAACCGGCAAGAGAGTTATTTCAAATAGAATGTTGCGGATTTCCTATGGATAATAGGTTGTAACTATAACTATCTACTGGCGACCGCCAGTAGATAATATGTATATATATTAATATACAAACATACACCAATAACATAATATCTTTAAAAAACAAGCCATTCTAATTAAATTAAAAAGTAAACAACTTAAAATTTAGTTTAAGTATTTTACACATTACAAACATTAATAATTACAAATGTTATAATTTTAGATAAACAAAAACATAATAATATAAATTATAACCATATAAAATAAAATATATAATTTAATACATATACTATTCCCACTGCAATTTATACAAAACTACGCAAACTATTATGTTAAATATATAAACAATTAACAACTCCCACTTTGCGCAACGCAAAAATAATAAAACTGGGTAAAATATACAAATCTCCCTCCAGTAAATGCGACATTAGGAAAAGTGTTGGATATGGGATAGGTAAAGTTTCCGAGTTCCACTCCAGTTAATTCAACAGTAGGGAAAGTGTTGGATTGCGGAGGGGTAAAATGTACTATTCCCACTCCAGCCAATACAACAGTATAGAAAGTGTTAGATAACAGAGGAGTAAAAATTTACTATTTCCACTTCAGTCACTCCAAAGGTAGGGAAAATGTTGGATTGCGGAGGGGTAAAATTTACTATTCCTACTCCAATGAGTGCAACAGTAGGGAAAGTGTTAGATAGCGGAGAGGTAAAATTTACTATTCCCACTCCAGTCAGTACAACAGTAGGGAAAGTGTTTGATTGCGGAGGGGTAAAATTTACTATTCCCACTCCAGTCAATACAACAGTAGGGAACGTGTTGGATAGTGGAGGGGTAGCATTTACTATGCCCACTCCAGTCAGTATAACAGTAGGGAAAGTGTTGGATTAAGGAGGGGGAAAATGTACTATTCCCACTCCAATGAGAGCAACAGTAGGGTAGGTTTTTAAAATGTTTTTTTTCCATTACGGGTAGCTGTGGATTTTGTGCCCTAGTTCAGCTGTCATATAGGCAAACCTGCAAATTTTTTAAAACTAGACAACTAGGGGAGTACAAAGGTGCATGACTTGTGTGATTCTCAACAGGTTTATTTGCCCAGAATCCCCTGCAAAGCGCAAACTTTGCCTAAAAACCACATTTTCCTTGCATTTCTCTGAGGAAAAGTTCTGCAATCTGCAGGCAACCACAAATTTTTTACCACACAGTGTTCCCCCAGGTCTCCAGATAAAAATGCTACCTCACTTGTGTAGGTGGGCAGAGTGCCCGCAACAGGGAAGGGTTCCCCAAGAAATTGTAGAGACATCAAAATTATCTATCACAAAACGACTTCAGTTCAGATCAGAAAACTTTATACGATTTAAGACAAACCATAAAAGCAGAGATATAAATACAGATAAAAAAAGCAATAAAACAATCTTTACAGGATACAAATCAGACTTAGCCATACGATACATCCTGATGTGTTGTGTAGTCAGTGATTAAAGTGTAACAGTGCATCTATGACATTTTTGGTTAAAATACATAACATATAAAACACAATATTACATATAAAAACCAGTCAAGTATAGTTCACTGATAAGATTGCTCAGACTGAGGGATGTGATTACTTTCCAGCAATTCTCCTGCTCTTCACTACAGCAACTATGAATCTTTAAATAGTGTGACAAACTTCCACTGTTTGGAGCAGCTGGAAATACTCCAATGATTCTTTGCATTTCTGAATATGTATAACTCTCAATAGTGGTTTCAATATGTGACTAAGCTGTGCTTTATACAGATCACAGAAGAAAAACAAATACAGCTGTTATTGCGATGCTGCAGAATTACAAGGGGAGGGGAGCACACCTTTGTTTGTAAATGGAGTTGAGGGATAGGATACCAAAAAATGTGCTAACCCAAGCCTAAATCTGACCAGGAAATACCTTTGTTTCGGTGATGTCTTAAGCAGATAGGGTTCAATATTTGGGGTAGAACTCAGGCGAAGATATAACTCGACTCACCTCTTCTTCAGGTCGGCCGCCCATCTTTGCTTACCAAAACACTTTAGTACTTCACCGTTTGATTTGCCTTTGTCTGAACCCTTGATGCTCAGTCGATTGTCAAATAGGTCCACCCTGATAATTGCTTGGTGGTCCTCTTGGACATACCTGAGCCATTTGATTTTATTGACTGCATCCAGCTTGACGCAATCAGAGATCACTGTCTGTGTCAATGCTGCTTCTGGCCTAGACCAGACTGAAACCAGAGCATAGTGGCTGCCAGTCTCAGTGTATCCCCCATGAACTTGACACATAGTTCTCATGAACAATTAGGGAAGGGACACTTTTTGGGAGTGCAATAGCCTGTGCAGAAACCTATACCTATTCTCTCTAGTTTGTAAGTTGGTGTAATCTGTGTAGCCCCACACCCCTGCCTCATATGACACCACAGGGACCAATCTGATTTTATATATTATGATTGCAGCATCCAAGGGCATAGCCCCAAGCTTGGCAGCAAACTGGAACAGAGAAGCTTTAGCTTGAGCAAATTGAGTAGTTCTAATATTCCTCAAATGCTTCCCGATATTCTAGGAGTCAAACAGGACCCATTGATAGGTAAATGTGGGCACACAAGTGAGTACTGAGCCATTAATATGGAAAGGCATCACCCTGCTCTGAGGACGACCACAAACCATGGCTTAAGATTTTGATTTGTTTATTAGTAGGCCTAGGTTGGACATAAAGGTGACACAGATATCCAAAAGTTTCTGCAAACCACAAGCTGTTCTGGGCATCAAGATACAATTGTCTGTGTACAAGAGTACAGGCAGCGGACGGTTCTCTACCTTAGGTGGGTCAGCTAGGGCATTTATCAGTTGGTCATCAAGATCATTAACATAAAGCTAAAGAGAAATGGTGCCAATACACACCCCTCCCTTACACCTTTTCTAATCTTTATGTCAGGTATACATTCTCCGCCTGGCCCAAATCCGATGTTAACCTCAACATCCTTATGCAACTGGGCAAGTAAATGGGCAATTTTAGGATTTGCACCCTTGTTAATTAACATATTCCAGAGCTTTGGCCTTATTACATTATCAAATGCCTCACTTAGGTCCATGAAAGTAAAGACAACCTTTCTTCACAGCAACATATGTATTCATGATTAATTGGAGGTTTAGGCACTGGTCCACTGTTCCTAGATCCTGTCTAAAACCATATTTTGCCGATGATAGGATGCCCTTCTCATCAGACCAGGATTCAAGGTGACCCAGCAACACTCTGCCCAGGTCCTTGGCCGCCAAGTCAATTAAAGATATTGACCACTAGCAGTGTGGGTCACTTCTATCTCCCTTTTTGAAAATTAGGACAATAATTGCCCTAGACGAGGATTTAGGAGGACCTAAATGGCCTGTGCTATCCAAAACAGTTTCAAGGACAGGGGCCCAGAATGCCAGATTACGCTTAAGGAGATCTACAGGGACTCCATCCGGCCCTAGTGCTTTATTGCTCGGGCTTCTATTTACAGCCAATATGACATCCATAGCAGTAAATGACAGTCGTTCTGAGCCAACCAGGGTATTCAGGTCCTTTATGGGACTACTCTCAGTGTTGGCTGAAACCTGCAAATCATACAGATTAGTAAATTAGATATGCTCAGGAAAGTTCACGTATGTGCTGATGATAGGACTGTTGGAAAAAAGGGAGCATTAACTTCAACAACTGTGATGAGTTTTTACTGATACAGACATTGGTAAGCTGTTCCCATGCCTCCCTTTTCTCTGTGCAAGAGCCTCTTTATAAATGTTCCTACAAATCCTGATTTCCACCATGTCTCTGGGGAGGTTTTTAATAGTTTGGTAAGATTACTATGGGCATGTGAGCAGTATTTGTCAAACCACTTTCTGGGCTTTCGTGGTAGTTGGCGTTGTGGTGCCATTAGGTGCTCAGACACCATGTGACAGATTATGGCAAATGCTTCCAAGACTTTCCTTGGGTCTGATTCAGTATTAAGGCAGGTCTCACGAACTCACCTAAAATAGTGTTAGAATCCACATCCTGCAATTTCCACCACAGTCCCTCATTTTTTGTATATTCAGTCTGGCCCGCCACTTTATAAGATACTCCTACTAGGCCTAATTTGAAACTTAGGACCAGCGGATTGTGATCACTCAGGAGTGTGTTCAAAATCTGCAAGTCACAGACATTCCTTGCACAGGTCTTAGAGAGTACAATATAATCAAACATAGACCCATTGCCCACGTTTATTTGCTCAGAATTCTCTGTAAAGTTCAAACGTTGCCTAAAAAACACATTTTCCTTGCATTTCTGTGAGGAAAGGTCCAGGAATCTGCAGGGAACCACAAAGGTAGCATTTTGTCGGGAGACCAAGGGGAACGCTGGGTGGTAGGGAATTTGTGCCAGCGCGATGATCCCTCACAGAAATGTGAGGAATATGTAATCTTTTTGCTCAATTGGAGATTTTCAGGGGATTCTGTGTAAGAAAACGGGGGATCCACGCAAGCCACATCTCTCTGGACTCCACCGGGTGTCTAGTTTTCAGAAATGTCTGGGTTTGGTAGGTTTCCCTAGATGGCCTCAGAGCCTGGGACCAAAAACACAGGTGCCTCCACTTGCAAAAACAGGTTGTTTTGCAATAGATAATTTTGATATCTCCACAATATGTTTTGTGCCCTTCTCTGTCGTGGGCACCAGGCCCACCCACACTTGAGGAACCTTTTTTATCTGGAGACTTGAGGGACTGCTGGTTGGTGGGAAATTTGTGCTGGTCCAGTGATCCCACAACTTTCCCACACAAACAAGAGGAAAATGTGATTTTTGTTAGGTTTAGCTCAATTTGAGGTTTGCAGGGGATTCTAGGTAAGAAAATGTTAGGGGATCTATGCACGCCACACCTAACTGGGCTCCCCTGGGTGTCTAGTTTTCAGGAATATCTGGGTTTGGTGGTGTTTCCTAGATGGCCGCCAAGCCAGGGACCAAAAACGCAGGTGCCCCTCTTGCAAACACAGGTTGTTTTCTGATAGATAATTTTGATGTCTGCGCAATATGCTTTGGGCCCTTCCCTGTCGCGAGCAGTAGGCCTCCCACACAAGTGAGAAGCCATTTTTTTTAGGAGGCTTGGAGAAATGCTGGGTGGATGGAAGTTTGAGGCTCCCCACAGGTTCCGGAACTTTTCATCATAGAAATGTGAGGAAAATGTGTTTTTTAGGCAAAGTTTGAGGTTTGCAAGGGATTCTAGGTAGAAAAAACGTGGTGAAAGCCATGCAAGTCAGCCCACCCTGGATACCCCTAGGTGTCTAGTTGTCAAATATTTACAGGTTGGCTAGATATCCTTAGGGGCCGGCTGTGCTACGGTCCAAAATCCAGAGCTAGCCACATTGGAAAAAAAGGGTCAGTTTTCGGTGGAAAAATGTGATGCGTTCATGTTGCGTTTTGGGCCATTTCCTGTCACGGGCACTAGGCCTACCCACACACGTGAGGTACCATTTTTATCATGAGACTTGGAGAAATGCCAGGTGGGCGGAAGTTTGGGGCTCTCCACAGATTTCAGAACTTTCCAGCACAGAAATTTGAGGAAAATGTGTCTTATTTTCAGGCAAAGTTTGAGGTTTGTGGGGGGCGCTAGAGGCCGCGCACGCAAGATGGCCACACTACTGTGAGGTTCCGGCGACCCGGAACTTATAATCCGTCATTATCCTGCTCCCACATGGGCTCCGATATTAAAAGTTACAGGAACCGAAGCCGGAAAAATCCTAGACATAGACGCTGCGATATGATGCATATTGCCGATTGAGAACTCAGGGAGTCTTCCCTGGACCTGCGGTGGTGTGGCCTGCAAAGGCGTGTGCGCAAGGGACGAGATCAGAGCCGGACGCACAGAGCTGAGGCCTGCTGCTGCCAGTCGGGACGTCCGTACCGACCTGCGAGGGAACTGCGGTGGACAGTGAGGCCAGGCGGCCCTTCTGGGGCTGGCGGGAGCCTCGTTTCTGGAAGCCTGGATGCTGCGACAACTAGCGGCTAAGGCTACTGCTCGTCCCAGCCCCTGAAAGCCTGTGGCAGCGGGGATGCGGCCGCTGGCCATACAAGAGGAAGGACGGGGCCTGCCAACCTTTGCGGCGAGGACAGACCGGACAGCATCCTCTGCTGCAACAAACGTGCCTTTGAGAGCGGCTAAACACGACATTCGTCCCAGCCTGAACAGAAGGCGAGGAGAGTGGCGGGCTACCTACCCCCAATAGTAGCAGTGTGAGGCAAGGCCTCATAGTAAAATCACATTGCTCTTTGGACGCGGGCGGCCCATTTGGCGTAGCAGCCGCCGGCGAAGAACGGACGGCATAGCAGACCAGGGTAAACCCGCAGTCGTCGTTGTGGGTGAAGTAACCTGAGGCAACCGATTAGGAGTAGAATCAACACGAAGCAGCAAGATAAGACTCCTGGCGCTGCATTGGGCCCCCCTGAGCGCCTGGATATAGCATGAGCCTCAGTAATTACGCCAGTTGGCCTAAGCTCATAACTGCAGTGCCACGGAAGGTATTGACAGTGAGCCAACAACGGATATACCGACAAGCTGTTCAAACTAAATCTGTATTGCAACGTAAACAATACTCTCTGGCGCCAGCCCGCCAACAGAGCGCGGCGCTAGCAACCTCCAGCTGACACATGAACCAATTAACGCAATCAATCAAACATAGCTCCGCATGCAGACAGAGTAGACATTGCGCAGTCCAGCTTGATATTAAATCCGAGTGCAACAGCTGGGCAGAACAGAGACCAAGCAGGCCAAGTTGCTATTCGAACCCCAGAAGACACCCCGAAGCCGAGGAGATAGTGAACAACAGCCCATTGACCCACCAAATGACGCCCTGCAGCCCGCAAACGATGACCTAAAAGGGCTCCTCACCACCATCAAGCACAGTCTCACCTCAATAGAAGCTAAAATGGACACCATGTGCAATTGGATAGACCTCATGGCCCAAAAGCTGACGAAGCACGACACATGCATTGGGGAAGCAGAACAACGCATCTCCGATTCAGAAGACACTGCGGCAGCCAGGAAAAAACAATTGACGCAAATGGACTGCTTGCTACAAGTCATAGTTGGCAAGAATGAGGACCTTGAAGCGTGCTCAAGGCGCAATAATATATGCATACTAGGAGTACCAGAAAGCACCAACACTGGTAAAATGGAAGAATATGTTGAACAAATGCTCTGTAATGTCTTTGGCACTGACGTATTTTCTGCACAACTGGTGGTAGAGAGGGCCATCGCTAGTTGGGTCCCAGACCACCTCCGGGGGCACCACCCTGGCCCATAATAGCCAAGTTGCTCAATTACAGAGACCGGGATACAGCACTGCGGCTGGCAAGACCAAAAGAGCAACTCGCGTTTGATGGGCACACTATTGCTTTTTTTACACTTGCAGTCCAAGAAACCAGGAGGAAATTTGTATTGGTTAAGAAGAAACGAATCCAGGTGCAAATAGACTACGCGATGATGTACCCAGCACACCTCCGAGTCACCCATAAGGGGAAGCAGCAATTTTTCACCAACCCGCAACAAGTGGAGGATTTCCCCAAGAGATTAAAGAGGCAGCAGTTGAATTAGGAGAGGGGGGACTCGGACGACCACTCGCCATCGCAGCTGTAAGAAAATGACTAACTAGAACTGAATCGGTTTGGTTGTGAGTATGGACAGTGAACTGCATAATTGAATATGTCCCTCAGGCACCCAACTTAGCTTAAGATGTAATACTTATAAAGCGAGAAGCCGATACAACTAACCGGTGTTCATGATTGTCTAGCTGGGCCTCTGCGATCTGGTGAGCGCACACTCTTGCTTTCCCGGGCACCCTTCTTTCTTTCTCTCTCTGTAATTGGGGGAGATGGGAGTGGGTTGTTGTGCCCTCTGATGTTACCCCACAGGGCGATCCCCCACCTCTCCCTTTTTAATAATGCCCCTGAGTGATTAAACTTTCTGTCAATCCTTTTTCATTTCTCACTTGTTCACCCTCTCTCTCTCCTTTATCTTGTTGTTCTTTTTCTTTTTTCAACTGTAGATTATTGTATTTACGTTTGAAACAACTGCACCGACTAGTTATGGTGATCATAAGCAAACTGCATTTTTTGCTGTGGCAGTCGTTATTTACAAATTTGGGATGTGTGGGTGGGTATAGTGACCACAACAAGTTGGGGTTGTCGTTGTGGGTGGAGGAAGGTAGAAGGGATTGTTCCGTTACAGGCACATCGCATAATATATAGAAGTATGACTTGCATTCACTAGAAGGCACACAGAGGACTATGATCAATTCACTATACTCTTCGACAGGCTATACAAAGTACCGCTTAGATGACAGAACCTAATAAACAACTGGAGATACGCTTCATAACCTGGAACATAAGGGGACTAGGGAACCCACGTAAGTGTCGACAAATTCTGGCATACTTGGATAGGCATGGCATCACGTAGCGATGCTACAAGAAACCCACCTCAACCCTAAACGACCCCAACGATTTGCTGCCAGATGCACTGAGCATAGGTGCTTTGCATCCTTTTCAACCTACTCGCAAGGCACAGTGATCCTTGTTCAAAAGAACACTCCATATATACATATGGGATCAATCCCGAACCCTCAAGGCCGCTTCAGCATTATGTGGGGAAACTAGCTTCTCACTCCATTACACTAATTAGCTGTTATGGGCCCAACATTGATGATCCAATGCTCTTTGCCAACTTATGGGGGAAGATAATGGACATAGGCTCCACCCATGTCATTTGGGGGGGAGATTTTAACACAACACTTAACCCGGCACTAGACAGATCACACCCACAGACACATCATTATACTCACGTTCAACGGCAAGTACATGATATTATTATAGAGAACTGTCTATTAGACACTTGGCGACATTTACACCCAGAAAGGAAAGAAGGCACATACTATACCGTGGTGCATGTGGCATGGTCGAAGTTGTACTACTGGGTGGTCTCTAAGGGGCTAGGTACATGGCTAACGCATGTGGAACACCTTGCACTCACCTACTCAGACCACTCCCCAGTGATAATGAGACTCACTCGACCGGTGGAGTGCGTCCCACATTTGACTTGGCGCCTTAACACCGCTATGTTATTAGATACGGTATTTCCAAAGGAAACAGATCAGGAAATCCAAGACTATTTCCAACGCAACATGGGTACGGTTGAGCGAATGACGAAAGTGTGGGAAGCGTTTAAAGCCACCATCAGAGGAATATGCATTGCCAAAGGGAGTGGGGTGTTGAGAGACCTACGCTCAACGCTTGCTCGTTTAGAGATTGAGATAAAGCTAATAGAGCAAGAAATAGGTCATTCACCGTCTGCAGCGAGATAAATAGAACTCAGAAACAAGATAACTGAATACCGAGACACAGCAGATAGAGAATGTTTGTTCCCTGGTAAATATTTTAAGGCTCAATCAATCAATCAGGGGTTTATAAAGCACGCTACTCACCTGTGAGGGTCTCAAGGCTCTTGGGGGAGGGAGCAGCTCCGGATCAGTCGAAGAGCCAGGTCTTGAGGTCCTTCCTGAACGTGTGCAGGGTCGGGGAGCGTCTGATGTTCACAGGGAGCTCGTTCCAGGTCTTGGCTGCGATGTAGGAGAAGGCTCTCCTGCCAGTTCTGTTTTTGCGGATGCGGGGGACCTCTGCCAGGGCGAGGTCGGTGGAGCGGAGGTTCCTCTTGGGTGTGTGGAAGGAGATTCTCTCATTGAGGTATTTAGGTCCGATGTTGTTGAGGGATTTGTAGGCGTGGGTGAGGAGTTTGAAGGTGACCCTCTTCTGGACAGGGAGCCAGTGGAGGTCTCGTAGGTGTTGGGTCATGTGTTCGTGACGCGGTGTCCCGAGGACGAGTCTGGCTGCGGCGTTCTGCATCAAAGGTACGGAGAAGGGGAAACACCAGGTAAGGCACTGGCGAAGCAGATCCGAATGCCCCACAGCTCAAACTACGTCTTGGAAGTCCAATCACCAGAAGGAAAGACAGTTAGAGACACGCCAGAGATCCTTCATGCATTTCAGACCTTTTACTCCTCACTCCACATCACAACACGACAACACCCGCTCATACTACAGCACTACTTGGAGCAGGCCGCTCTCGGATGGCTGGGCGAAGCACAGAGGGAGTTCCTCTGTGCTGAGATAGAAGTAGATGAAATTCGGGCCGTCATTATGCAACTTCGATCAGGCAAAGCCCCTGGGCCAGATGGCCTACCAGCTGATTTTTACCAAACATATGTAGAACATCTAGCTCCCATCCTTAAAAAAGTATACGAAGCGGCTATGGAGGAAGGAACTCTCCCTCCCACGATGCGTGAGGCATCCATCATTTCCATACTTAAACCTGGGAAGCCGGCCAATAAGTGTGAATCCTACGGGCCGCTTTCCATGATAATTTGCGATGTGAAAATATTAGCCAAAATACTCTCCAATAGACTGAGCCTCCCAATGGGGGTATTAGTACTACCAGATCAAGCAGGCTTGTATTGTTCTGAAAATGAAAATAAACAAATAAAAAAAAAAAAAAGTTTGAGGTTTGCAAGGGATTCTGGGTAAAAAAACATGGTGAGAGCCACGTAAGTCAGCACACCTTGGATACCCTAGGTGTCTAGTTTTCAAAAATGTAAAGGTTGGCTAGGTGTCCCTAGATGTCAGCTGAGCTA
This sequence comes from Calotriton arnoldi, assembly GCA_963921515.1. Classification (NCBI taxonomy): domain Eukaryota; kingdom Metazoa; phylum Chordata; class Amphibia; order Caudata; family Salamandridae; genus Calotriton; species Calotriton arnoldi. The sequence goes on from CAWUFW010014727.1 coordinate 170,255, forward strand.
GGGTCCAAAATCTAGAACTACCCACGTTGTAAAAAACGGTCTGTTTTGGGTGGAAAATGTGATGCGTCCATGTTGCGTTTTGGGCCATTTCCTGTCACGGCGACTGGGCCTATCCACACAAGTGAGAAACCAATTTTAACCGGAGACTTGGAAAAATGCCAGGTGGATCGAAGTTTGTGGTTCCCATAGATTCCAGAACTTTCCATCACAGAAATGTGAGGAAAATTTGTTTTTTTAGGCAAAGTTTAAGGTTTGCAAGGGATTATGGGTAAAACAACGTGGTGAGAGCCACAAAAGTCAGCCCACCTTGGATACCCCTAGGTATATAGTTTTGAAAAATGTACATGTTGGCTAGATTTCCCCTAGGTGCCGGCTGAGCTAGGGTCCAAAATCTAGAGCTACCCACATTGGAAAAAAAGGGTCAGTTTTCGGTGGTCCATGTTGCGTTTTGGGCCATTCGCTGTCACAGGCACTAGGCCTACCCACACAGGTGAGGTACCATTTTTATCTGGAGACTTGTGGCAGTAGAGAAAAGTAGAACATTTGTGATTACCAATTGGATTTTGCTGCATTTGTACCTTTTAAATGTAAGCCAGTGTATTAAAAATATGAAATTTAGAAAAATACACCCTAAATCCTACGCTAGTGCGGGTACCCACAAATTCAGAGATGTGCAAATAACCACTGCTCCTACACTACATATCTTGTGCCCATTTTGGAAATACATAGGTTTCCTACATGCCCATTTTTCACTCTGTTTATTTCTCTAGATGAATTGGTCTACACTTGGTACTCAATGCAAAACCATTGTACAGTGCAGCTCAGTTGTTGGCTCTGGGTACCTTGGGTTCTTGGACAGCCTATAAACCACATATACCCCCGCAAGCAGAAAGGTCTAGCGGACATAACGGTATGTTGCTTTTGTAAATCGGCCATTGTGGCAAAAAGTTACAGATGAAAATGTTGCAAATGCCCTTATTTTCCTACTAATTTTCAATATTTCTTTATTTAAACAGTTATTTTCCTTGAGAAAACCTTGAGGGATCTACACATATAACCTCTTGCTGAATTTGGAATTTTGTCTATGTTTTAGAAGTCTATAGCTTTTCTGGATCACCCATGGATTTCACCCTGGTTTCTACCCCAAAGTGGAAGTAGGTTGAGAGAGCAAAAAACTGGGAAAATAGGCTACCTCTTAAAAAATGCCAAAAATGAGGTACAGAATTAGGTTTTTCCTATTCAGCTTTGCATGTTCCTGAAAGCTGGGAAGATGGTGACTTTAGTACAGTAAACCGTTCATAGATGCCATTTTTTAGGAAAGAAACTAGACACTTTTATCTGGAGCACTTTTTCCCTATTATTTTTTAAAACTCAACATTTTGCTATATTTTGCCTATTTTCTCTGTCACCTCCAGGGGAATCCACAAACCCTGGGTAACTTTAGAATCCACAGGATGTTGGAAAAAAAGGACACAAATTTGGCAATTTATACCTTATCTAGAAAAAAAAAGTTATAAAGCACTAAGAGCAAGCAACCCCAAATAGCCAAAAAAGGGCTCAGTACCAGGGGGAAAAAGCCCAGCAGTTAAGGGGTTAAATACCATAGCTATATAAAGGTACTCTGTCTAGTCCATGAGTAATTGTTTTTTTGTGTTTAGGCATTTGCTCCTGGTAAACCAGACTGCTCTCAGAAAGCTAGACACAGAATACATATTGGGGTATTGGCAAATTCCTAGAGCCTCCTGACAGTGCCTAGTCCCCAAACTTAGGCAAAGTGGTTTAATCCATTTTGCTCAGGCAGGTTTCTGAGCAGGGCAAAAAAAAAGAATGTGATGGACATCTTCGTGGGCAGCATTGCACATCGGGTATGTATCCTTGTTGGGGAAGGGATTTGACCATATGCTCGTAAAGCAGGCCAATGAAAGAGTATCCAGCCTTAGCTGGATATATAGCTTCCTTTGGAGTGGAACTTGCAAGAAGTCGAGATATTCTTCTAACTTTTAGTCTATTTTCTTTATTCAAGAAAACATTAGTTAGGCAACCATAGGACGATACTCCACAATGAGCCCTCAAGGTGGATTGCCAAAAATAATTTTTTACAAATGAGGCTGAACGGGAGGTAATTGAGCCAGGATCGGACTAAAAGTTATTTGCACCTTGCTCAATTAGAGAGCTCTTGATGTGTTTTAGCCAGGGGATGTTGAAAGCCTCCAGCCAGCTGATTAAGTTACTTAGGGCTGTCCTATAGTAAGCCTGTTCATCTGTTGACCAAAGTCTTAGCCAAAATAGAATAGGCTTAAGCCTCACGCTGTCGCTTATCATGCAAAGGTTTAGGTCCAAACGCAGGCTACGTAAAGAAGAACTCTGCGGGAGTTTCAATAACCAACTAATAAAGAAGTTGTCGGGGAAGTACATCTTCGACTTGGCTGTGGTCCTACAGCTCCTTACCATACAGAGTAGCACTTGCAGCTTGTGCTCTATACATCTGTAGAACCCCCCAAAAACCTGATAATGGCGCTAGCCCTCTTTTCAAGCAGACCTTGCTCTTGGCTACCTGTTCTCCCCATCTGTCGCTCTCCACCAATCTTATGCCCAAATAATCAAACTCTCTCACTCTTTCAAATGGTTTGGAGTCCACAATAATTCTTCACCTATTAGGCCTCTTTGCACTAAAGGTCATAAATTTGGACTCAGAGGAGTTGATTTTGCGACCGCTTTGCTGATCAAACTTATCTTCCAGGGTGTGAAGCCCTCTGGGCATCATCACACCCTGGTATTATCCAGTATCATCAGTGAAAAGAAACACTAAGATTTTTTCCCTTCCAGGGTTGGCGAGTCATTAGCTGATTTAAACAAGGGATCTTTGCACCCATTAATAAACAATAAAAATAGGGTGGGAGCCAGCACACACCCCTGGCACACACCTCTAATGACATTTATTTTCTACGTAAGTTCCCGTTCAGGTCACCACGGACCCTGGCATAATTATCTGTATGCAAGCGAATAATAATAGACAGCAGGTCGGGCCAGCCCCTGATCAGATAAGACTTCCCACAGTTTGGGTCTTGGGACAATATCGAACGCTGCACGTAAGTCCATAAGGGGAAATTAAAGGCTGCCCCTACCCAGCGTCACTACCTTCCTCCTGATAAGTTGGAACAAGAAAAGTTGGTCAATAGTATGCATTTTTTGTTGAAAGCCGGCCTGGAGGTCAGTCAAGATGGAATTTTCTGAGAACCAGGCCGTTGGCATATCCAGGACTTGTTTATAAAGATTTTCTGAAAGTTGTCGATTAAGCTAATCAGACGGAAGTTGGTCAGGTCACTGCGAGAGCCCTTCTTATAGATGGGGACTTTTTCTGCACACTTCCAAGTTGTTGGGATCAGTCCTCCCTGTAAAATTGCATTGCATAAAATGTTAATGTACGGTAGACATAGATCAGAGTAAGAGTGGTAAAGCTCAGCTGGGATTTTGTCTGGACCAGGGGCCTTTCCGATTCTTTGAGAGATCAAAGCTGCTTTGGTGTCAGCTAGGGTAAAGGATGGGGATTGGTCGGAGTGGTTTAAGTGCAAGAAGGGCGGGGATGAGGGGGAGTGGTCTGCCTTGCAGGAATACAGTGTCTAGAAGTGGGATTTCCAGTAACTAAGCAAAACATTAGATTCGTTTTTATATATTCCATCCTACTCCCATGAGATAACAGGTGCCAGAAGAGTTTAGTATATTTACCCCTGGCTGCCACAAGCGAATTACCATTGTTACCTTATCCCAGTCCCTCTTAGCAGCCCATGTTGCTAATCTATAACAATTTCTGGCAATTCTGGTCTCCCCTTTTTGTCCAACCTGACTGATTTTCAGAGTTCTAATTTCTTGTCTCAACAGATTGCATTGAACCACTTATTGGATTTCTGGCTACAAACTTGCCACTCCTGCTTTTTTCAAAGTACTGTTCAATTTCCTCAAAGAGGGCATTATGAGTCTCTAAAATACCAATGGGACTATAGGGAAGATATTGGATGCAAGCAAGGGCTATTAAAGATGCAGTTCTAATTGTGTCCAACGCAATACTTTTGGACTCTAAAGAGAGCCACCTGATAGTACTACTGTTGTTGACTACGGATAAGTTATTATTTCCCTTGTCCAATACAGAATGTAAAGAGTTCAATATTGCTCCCTTCAGGAGAAGAATTCATGGGACATGGTTGCTTTCCAGCCTGGGGGTGACATAGAAATCGAACAGTTTGGATCAGAGTTCAAGATTAATAACATTTTTATCTAGATTCCTACTATAAAGTCCTCTCCACAAGGTGGGAGTAGGTTTGCTATCTGAAGGAAAATGGCCATTATTTGCTCTAATGCCATGGGATAGAGATAGATCAATTACCTGGTGTGCTACCTTAGACAAATGCCTGACTGGAGGGGAATGTTAAGTTATGAGTTTTGCAAAGCGCACAGCTGCCCCAGCAACGGGGCGTCCCAGCGCTAAAATGCAATTGTCATAAGTAGACCAGAAAACAGACAAAGAACAGTTATGCAGGAAAGAGATGAGTTTTGATGGCTTTGCGGAAGAGTGAATGATTTTGAATGTTTCTGATGTTTGCGGGGAGGGAGTTCCAAAGCTTTGGAGTGCGAATGCGGAAGGAGTGCCCTCCAGCCCATACTCTCTTAAACCGGGGAACAGCAGCCAGGTGCTGGTCCATGGAGCGTAGCTGGTGGGTGGGTATGTAGGGCACCATAAGACTGGCCAGAATAGCAGGAGATTGGAGAATCATGATTCTGTGGGTGATGCAAAGAGTTTTAAATTGAATACCTTTCTCCACCGGCAGCCAATGCAGTTTGCGAATGGAGCCAGTGGCGGGACAAGTTCTCGGCAGGCAAAGGAGAGTCCGGGCCGCCGTGTTTTGAGCCCTTTGTAGGCGAAGTATCTCTGCTCTATTGGCCCCAAGATATAGGGAGCTAGCATAATCCAGCCTGGAGATTACTGTGGCCTGGATGATCACCTGACGGGTGGTAGGATCGAAGAAACCCAGCAGTGGTTTAAGCCCTCGTAGGAGCCCGAAGCATACCCCGGCTACTGCCATAGTTATGGCCTGAAAAGTAAGAGCAGCGTCTATCCAGACTCCCAGATTTTTAACTGCCGGTTATGGGGCAGGCGGGAGACCCAGGGAGGACGTCCACCAGAGATCACTCCACAGATGGATGTCTTTGCCCACCAACAAAGACATCTGCAGGAGATCCTGATTTAAGTTTATTGCAAATTGTTCGCATCCCTTCTTTTTTTGTGTGTTGTAATTCTTTATTAAAACTTTTGCAAAAAATGTCATCATGAAAACAATGACTTCAGTCAAGTTTTACAGTAAATAAATAAATTAATTAATGAGAAGCAAATGCGACTTAAGTCTCCTAATGGGTAACGAGAATATATAAATATATAAATATATAAATAAGTAAATAGATAATGAGCCCAGAAGGGAAAGGAAGAGGAGGGGGAAGGGGAAGGGAAAAAGGGGAGCAAAATGAGAAGGTCAGAGAGCTGATAAATATGTATATATCCATAACATAATATTATCAGTATAGATCTACAATAGAAAGTTAAAAACGGCAATTTATAATTAGGAACATACACTTAAGTGAAACATACTTAATGGGAATTATTTCTAATGTCATTTTAGAACATTGAAATATGAAAAAACACTATAAGCCAAGTATGAATAAACATATAAGTGCTTAATGCGTCTTATGTATGGGAATATTTCACAGCGAGTTAGAGTTATGCATACTTTAATGTTGTTTAGGGAACAAATATAACAGCTGATGATTCAGGGTGAATACTTACCATTCTTCCAAGATATATGAACTAATGTAGAAGGAAAAAGGAAAGAGAAAGAAGAGAAAGAGAGGAAAAGAGAAAAAGAGAAAAAGGGGGGTGGAGAGGGGAGAAAGTTAGCTCTCATAAAGAAAGGAAAAGTATAAGAGGTCTCTTATGAGATTATTGCCCAATCTTTGTGTGGAGTATAAAGTAGTAATGCTGAATATTACAACCCTGTAGTTATGATGTTGCGGAACCAGAGAGGGAAGAAAGAGTAGCAAGAATAATTAATAGAGGAGAGAAAATAACACAGAGTTATAGATATCAATATATATAAAAAGGCAGAATGGATGTTTCAAAACAATGTCAATCAAAACATATATAATTAGAGAAAGGTAAAGGTGGATTTATGCACTTGTAGACCTACAGTTATATACACATACACACACATACCTCCAAATGTGTGCATACATAAACAAGTGCTAGAATGAAAAGTGTGGAAGAATGTTCTCCAAAAGCAAGGAAGAAAATAGATATGTTAGAAGGCATGCATTATTGATCAGAATTAGCACTTAATTAACTTGGGTTAGACACTACAAAAGTTAATTATTATCATTTCCTGGACCTAAAAAGGGTGACCATACTTGAAGAAACAAGTCAATTTGATCCTGGAGGTTATAAATGACACGTTCATAAGAAGCTGTATGGATCATGGCTACCATCCACATTTCTTGCGACGGTGGATTCGGTGATTTCCACTGCCGCAATATACAAATTTTTGCTGTGGCCAAAGCTATGTGTAAAAGTCGACGTTGAGGTTTAGAGAGTGTTTGTGATTGACCCGTATCATGTAAAAGAATAGTGGCAGAAGTGAGTGGGAGCTTCAATGGCATAGTTTCATGTAAAGTTTTACCCACATAGGCCCAAAAAGGTTGTATCAAGATACAGTTGCAAACGATATGAATTATGTCACAAGCAGTATTATCACACCTCCAGCAGTTAGCATGAGAAAGCAAGCCTGCTCTATGTAGCTTTGTTGGTGACCAATGCCAGTCATGAAGGATTTTGAAGAGACAAAATTTCAATCTAGCCTCACGTGTGCCCTTGTTTAAATCATTTAGGATCTCTATCCACTCACCATCTTTATATGAGACTGACAATTTGGTCTGCCATCTGGTACGTAACTCCTGTGATATAGGTTGTGAAAAGAGGTGAGATGTGAGCACTTCATATAAACCAGACATAACCCCTTCATGTTTTCCCCAGGTATTGAGATACGTTACTACTGGAGAAGTCTGTAGCAGCCAAGGTTGCGATCCTAGGCTTCTCAACAAACATTGTCGTAGCTGTGTGTATTTCCCGAGTTGTAAGGTAGATAAATCAAATTCCTCTTGTAATTGTGCAAACGTCTTAAGATCACCATCAATGAGGAGTTGATCTAAAGTATGAATACCTGCTGCCTTCCAGAGGGGCCAAGATATTGTTTGTCTATTAATGCGTATGCTCGCATTGTCCCATAAAGGGGCTTTTCTATGAATACGGGGATGTGAACCCAATAATTGGTGTGCTCGTTGCCAGGACCCACGCATAGCTGATAAAATCGGATTAGTGGGATCATTGCGACTAGTCCCTGTCCCATTTAAAGCGGAGAGACCAGTTTCTGCTGATAAAAGATGACGTTCTATATGCACCCATTGCGGTACGTCAGGAGCTTGTGACATCAAATAGGTTATTTGGGATAACTGTAATGCAAGGGCATAATGTTCCACTGAGGGTAGACTCATTCCTCCATAAGAACGATGAGCCTTTAATTTCAGTACAGCTAAACGAGGTCTAGTTGAGTTCCATATAAAGGTTTTTATCTTGGAATCTATTGAACGAAGTGTTGTCAGAGGAATCTGAACAGGGAGCATACCAAGAACGTATAGAAAACGTGGGAGAGTAACCATCTTTATGGCTTGTACTCTACCCCACATTGAGAGCCCTAATACTTTCCATTTTTCAAAGTCACGTTGCATTTGTGTGATGAGGGGATTTAGGTTATCCATAATCATCCCTTCTAAACCTTTGTTCACTAAAATACCTAAATACTTGAGGCGCGAGGGTTGCCAGTGAAAAGGGAACCCATGTATGGCCACTTTTGTGGGCCCGTCTGAGATGGGTAGTGCTTCACTCTTATCCCAATTAATTTTGTAACCAGAGAAGGAGGCAAAATCATCTATGATTTGGCGTATGAACGGTAAGGAATTGGACAAGTCAGTAAGTGTAAGTAAAATGTCGTCTGCGTACAAATAGAGCTTCGATTCTCCGGTCAGAAGTGATATACCCGTAACATTAGTAGCTTGGCGTATTGTGGCTGCCAAAGGCTCCATAGCTAAAAGGAAAAGGAGTGGAGAGAGGGGGCAGCCTTGACGGGTGCCTCTACGGATTGGAAATGATTCAGACATAAAGCCCCCGCAGTTTACCTGTGCAGTAGGATTATCATATAGTAGACGTATTTTGGCTATAAATTGTTCACCCAATCCAAATTTTTGCACCACTTTAAAAAGATATTCCCACTCGATACGGTCGAACGCCTTTTCTGCATCAAGTGACAAAGCTAGTGCATCATTTTGGAGGCATTTGGCAGACCATAACATGTGGGCTAGAGTGCGAAGATGGTTCCTGGAAGAACGTCCTGGAACAAACCCGACTTGTGTATGATGTATCAAAGAAGGTAAGACTTTACGTAAACGAGAGGCTAGGATGCTGGCCAAAATTTTGATATCACAATTTAATAATGATTTGGGACGATAACTGCTACAAAGTAAGGGGTCTCTTCCAGGTTTGGGTAATACAGCAATTATAGCTTTATTGGATAAAAGACTTAAGGAGGCCTCACGTTCTGCTTCCTGAAACGCGGAATGAAGTGAATTAATCACCTCCATTCCCACCCATCGATAAAATTCTGAGGGGAAGCCATCTTCACCCGAAGCCTTATGATAAGGTAAGTTGGTTATTGCATACGAGATCTCTTCCTTAGTAATTTCTCCTTCTAGTAATTTTCTACCTTCATCCGATAAACAGGGTAGGTTTGCTTCTGTAAGAAAGGTATCTAATTTATCACCTTCAACTTGAATCTCAGTCGTATAGAGAGATTTATAAAACAGAGCAAATTCATTAACAATGTCCTGAGTCCTAGTTAATGTGGTACCTCCAGCTGATTTGATAGCCGGAATGGCCATGGCTGCTTCTCTTTGTCGCAGCTGTGCTGCCAATAACCTCCCTGCTTTTTCTCCCTGTTCATAATGCCTCCCTTTCATTCTTTGTAGGGCATATTCTGCTTTAGAGGTAAAAAGATTATTTAGGGCCATGCGAGCTTGTTCCAATAACTTACGGTTCGAAATTATAGGATTGGCTGTGTATAAGCGAGTATAAGACGCAATATCTTGTTCTAGTTCTTTCTGTAGGGTAGCATTTTGTCTATTAGCTTGTGCAGAATCTCGCATGAGCTGGCCACGTAGGGCAGCTTTTGCAGCTGCCCATTAGATTCTGCCCGAGCCAACGGATCCTTGATTAAGAGCAATGTAGTCTTGAAGATGAGATTTCAATAGGACTTTAGCCTTAGGGGTTCTATATCGTTGGATATTCATACGCCAGGGCTTGCGTCCTGGTCTGGCTAACACCATTTCCAGTGAAAGTAGAACAGGGGAATGATCAGAAAGTGCTGCTTCTAAAATATGGGATTCTTGTGTCAACTGCACCACATTTTGAGAAACCAAAAAGAAATCAAGACGAGAAAGTGTACCATGAGTAGGTGAGATAAAGGTATATTCTACATCCGTCGGATGAGAAAGACGCCAGTGATCTACCAGGCCATTGTCTGCCATTATATCATTCATCAGACCTCTATCTGCCGCGTTAGTCTTATCCAAAGGACCTGTTTTATCCAGAACTGGATCTTGCACCAGGTTCCAATCTCCGCCAATAAGGAATTGTGAAGCGCCTATCTCCATTAGAAGACGATTCAGCTGAAGAAAGAATGACCTTTTCGTTCCAGTCGGAGCGTAAATTGAGCCGATGCAAATATGGGACTCACCAATTAGTAATTTGGTAAAAACATACCACCCGTCCGGATCTGTCCACGTTTTAACACTGTTACCGAAAGAGATTTACGAATAAGAATCGCTACTCCACATTTACGAGGTGGCTTCGTTTCTGGGTCCTCTCCTCCACGTATGCTGATGTGAATCACCTTTCCCACCCATTCCCTACGTAGTTTTTCAGATTCTTTAGTAACAAGGTGCGTTTCTTGAAGGAGAGCTATATCCACCTGTTTTGATTGTAAATAGGAAAGTATTTTTTTCCTTTTAATATAATGTGTTACTCCATGAACATTCCATGTTAATACACGAAGGGCATGTGAAATAATCATGTCGGACAGAAAAGGAAAACAATCAACAATAAGTGTTCGCTATAAATGTCAGAGTGTATCAAAATGCGTCAAAAGAATTGGAAAAATTTGTTAGATCTGTGAAAAAAGTATAAAAGGGAAAAGAGAGAGAAAATAGAAAGAAGTAGTAAAGAGAAAGGAGAAAACGTGAAGAAAAAAGAATGAATGGTATAGGAGACCCTGGTCCGCAACAGAAGTAATATGATCAATGAATTAGCCGAAGAGTGCAATTATAAGTGCTAACTGAGAGAGATAAAAGGTATATAGAGCTGAATTTGTGTCAGAAAAGAAAATATTACGCAATGAGAAGGGAAGATAAGATAGGGAGGGAAGTGCGAAGTATTAAATGGCACAGGGGATCTCAAACTTTCAACCGTGGGTCCAAACACACTGGAACACCACTGCGAGGAGGGGCTCCATCAAGAGGATGGGACAATGATTGAGAAAACAAGTCAAAAGGGCAAAAACAATGTGTATATCTGAGCAGTCACTGGTATTGACAAAAGGAAGCGTTATGTTGTAATATCAGAATATCAAAACATATTAGTGATCTATTGAATTAAAAGGATTATATATATATAGATAATACAGTCAAGATAAAATGAAATTAGATTATCAGTAATAACAATTGATTACTTCATATAAATCTATAATAACAATAGTAATCTTACTACTCATTAATACAGATTAATACAGAAGGCACTTATCATGCGTATTACCGTTAAAATAGAATAAACGAGACAGTCAACATGCTTATCAAAGTTAATACAATTAATATAGTAAGAATAGTTCAACATGTATAATACTCAGCTATCTGATGGTTGGACATCTTCGTTCTTCTCAATATCTTGAGTTTATTAAATTTTCCAGTTACCTAAAAGGAAATACATGTAATCATAGCTATGACTGCAATCAAAAATGTAAGTAGGAACTATTTCATCCGCAGTCTGCATTTGAAGTAGATTTTAGGGGGGAGCGGGATTTATCCCTATGCTGCTCCTGGGTGAAGGTGGATACAGTTTGAAGAGCGGAAGCTTTATCCTCATGACTTCGAATAGTCCTTTCAAGATCCCTGCCACGCTGCCGAGGGCTGTTAATATTCCAACGTGCAGTGCCCATTGCTTGTAGGAAGGAGCTGGGTTGTGTGAGATCTGGGGTAGAATGCTGAGTCTCCATGTCTTGTTCCTTCCAACGATCTATAAATAGACGAAGGTCTTCAGGATCATAAAAATCTTTAGATATTCCATCTTTGGTGATGTGAAAGCGAGTAGGGTCGAAGAGACTATATTTGATGTCCAACTGACGTAGTTGAGGTCTCAATGAAAGGAATGCCTTGCGGCGGTCGTTAGTCTCTCTGGAGAAATCGGCTACCATACGAATTTCGTGACCATCATATGTGAATGGACCATGGGTTCGTGCAGAGACTAATAGTTGCCTTGTCTGTTCATGTCTTAGAAAACAGGCAATAAGAGGTCGTGGATGGGATGAAGATGCTTTATGTAGAGGTCCAACACGATGTGCACGTTGTATCTCCAGCGGGGGATCAAAAGCAATGTCCACTAAGCTTGGAAGAATGTTTCGGAGGAATGCTCTAGCATCTGGGCCTTCAATTTTTTCTGGAAAGCCGAAAAAACAAATATTATCCCTCCTATTGCGATCTTCCAAGTCAATCAGTTTGCTGCGGAGGAATAGTAGCTCTTGATCTCTGTTTTGCACAGTTTCTAGATGTTCCTCCACAACTGTCAACCTGTGATCAAGTCCTTCTGTTTTTGCATGAAACCCTGCAATGTCTACCCGAATTGATTTAGCTTCAGCCGCTAAGGAAGATATATTTGAGTCCATTGCTTCAAGTCGTCGACTGACAGCAGATATTTCTTGCAATATGCGATCCATGGTTTCCCCTTGCGTTGTTAAGTTAGTCTGTGGTGAACCCTCTGTTGTAGAAGTGGTACTCTTTGTAGACATGTTACGGGATTGCTTGAGAACATCCGCAAAAAGGGGCTGTTTAGAAGGTTTGTTTCCGTGTTTGGTAATAGACATTCGGCTTATTTTCAACAAAGTAGTGCTCTGAATCAATGGATTAATGCAGGGACATAAATCGATGACAGAATCTGTGCAATGATCTAATTAAAGAACTATGTTAATTGATAAGTTTTAGTTGAGGGTATCTCCTGCTCCAAAATGTGAGAAATTACCACCCTGCTATGTACTGGAGGAAAATTTGAATTGTACTTGCCACAAGAAGCTTGTCGTTTGAAAGAATCAATCCCTGAATATGTCAGTATTTCAGTTTCTATTTTAATGCCTTTCTTTCAATATGATTGACAAGTTTCCAGGTTATGATTCTTAAAAAAAATAAAAAAAATATTGAGGAAGTGACAACAGGTATTTATGACAATCGGCTTAGAGGAAGTTGGGAAGCGACTTTAATGCCTCCTGAATTAGTACAACCACTTAAACAATAGTTATGCGTGTGAATCCGGTGTTTTCCTGAGCACTTCAATAAGGTAATTAAGTTAAAATTGAAAGCAAGAGTTTAAAATATGTGGTATTTGTATATGTCATCCAAGACATAACATTCAATATTCACTCAGTTAAACCGGAACTATGAGTGCTGTATACAAGAGTGAAGCTGTAATTTATTCACTTCATCAAAAGATCCAGCCTGCCTGTGTGGAAACAAGAATTTCTTATTGCCATTTATAAAACACAATAGTGAAGAAAATATGCTATTTTAAGTCTTTTGTAACAAAGACTGTAATTATATAGTGTTCCTTCACAGGCGGTATATCGTTCTTGCTGCCGGTCAAAGTGTTAATTTATATAGCGGTCATAACACTCACCCGCTTCAGAGCTGTTGACATTATTGAAATAAGAAGACTCCACGAAGCCGTTTTGAAAATAGTGCTGCCTTCGACCAATAAGTTTACCCGGCATACAGGCCTGTCTGCTTCATGCAGAGACCGGGGACTCAATTATGCAGATTGGAATGCTTGGAACGCTGAGGGCGGCAACGTCTAGTGCTCAAGAGCCGGGGCTGCAGACATACCCCCAGGCCTGTCATGTCACTCAGCACGCAGTTCTCGGTGTCCACGAACCGCGTCGAAGGCGCCCTGGAAATTCGGCCCATCTGATTCCCAGGCTCACTGCGACACCTGAGACGACGAAATGCTGACTCAAGCAATGTAGAAGAGGTCGCCGTCTCCGTCAGAAGCCCCCCCACAGCGGAGCTCGGAGATTAGGCGGCCATCGCAATCCGCGGCCAGACCACGCCCCTGCGCATCCCTTCTTGAGAGAGCTCCGGGAAGACAGAAAGTGCTGGGGGATCGCAGGACCGCAGGGAGGGGCCAGCCCTAGTCTCAGTATTGGGGAAGGTTTTTATAAATGTCCTCGACCATCTTGAAAAAGAAGGCAGCGAGGATCTCGCATTGCTGATTAGAAGAAGGAGGGGTGGCTTGAGGTTGCCCTGAGGATTTAAGGTCTTTAAGTAGAGAAAAAACACATTTAGCAGGATTACTGCTGCATCTGATCTCATCAGCATAGTAGGCAGCTCTTTCCTTCTGGATGGCTCTGTGATAGTTCTTGATGGCTACCCGGTATTGTGTTTTCAGGATAGGGTCATAGTCCCGCCTCCATGCCCGTTCCAGCTTTTTACACCTTTTACGGATTGAGGCCAGGTTGTCATTGTACCACGAACTGGACTGGGTATTACGGCTCTCGGACCACCTGGCGGGAATGAGAGAGTCAAGAGAGTGTGTCAGCCACTCTGAAAGGGTACTCTCCGCCGCATCCGGGTTATCGGGAAGGCTGGGCGTTTGACTCAGGAGGAGGGTGCGGAACTGCTCGGAATTGAGTTTATGCCAGGGGCACCTTAAAACCGATTTACGCGCTGTGCTCAGAGGGGAACCCACTCCCAATAATGACATGGTTACCAAGTAATGGTTGGACCAGCTCATAGGAATAGGTGGATTGACTATGAGAGCGGGCAGATTAGAGAGAACATGGTCCAGTAAGTGTCCAGCAGAATGTGTGCATCCCGGGACGCGCTGGGTCAATTGCAGGGCAGCAAGATCAGCTAAAAAATTGCTGATTTCACAGTCTTTACTGGCATCCAAATGTAGATTAAGGTCACCGATAATACTGAAATTGGCTAGTCTGATGGCAAGTATACCAGATGTTGCGATAAGCTCATCCCTGAACTCCTTAGACGGCCCTGGAGGCGATAAATTAGGAGCCCAGATAGAGTGAAATTAGCATTGAGGAGAATCCTAAACTGTGAACACTCACAGCCCACCAGGGCCTCTTTGATCAGGGTGCAAGTGTATCCAGTTTTAAAGATGATTGCGATGCCACCACCCCGGGCCCCTCTGTTGAGTGTCACAATGTTGTAACCTTGAGGCATGGCTAGGTCAGGTTCCGCCTCCGTGATGTCGTAGAGCCATGTCTCAGTGAGAAGGAGAATATCCGGCACCTTGTCGTGAAGTAAATCGAATACTTCAGCGAAGTGCTTTACTAGGGAGAGGCAGTTCAGACTGAGAAGTTTAACAGAATGCAGAGAGGAGGAAGGAGAAATAGCGCTTGCTAGAGAGCTAAAACCGCACTGAATGCAGCAGAAGGGGCCTTCCAGCGAGACGCAGAAGTGGGGAGCACATTGGGCTTACTCCCTTACTGATAGAAAGTAGGTTGTCTCGGGAGTAGGTATTTTTTGCACAAACCAGCCCGGTAGCACGTCTGGGGTCTGGCGTGGTCCAGGTGCGGACGGGCGCAGACAGGCTTGCCTTTGGTGCTCCTTCTTGCGTGCCAGCGGTGCGCCCACTGCGCGCGTCCCCGCCTCGGCAGGCATTAAATGGCCGGGGGGCACAACTGGCTCCTCCCGTCCAAGCTTCTGATAGGTTGAAGGGAGCCCATCCGAGCTCAGCCTGTCCGTGAAGTGCGGAAGTAAAATGAGCAAAAACACAAGTCACACAACGCAAGGAATAAAAGCATTCAGGTGAGCTAAAAAATATACAGAGGCAAAGCAGCATCAGCGCGCGTTAAATAGAGTGTTCATGACAGTTTTAAACAAGATTACCTGTCCGCTCCACGGCAGGCATTAAATGGCCGGGAGGCACAACTGGCTCATCCCGGTCGAGCTTCTGATTGGTTAAAGGGAGCCAATCCGAGCTCAGCCTGTCCGTGAAGTGCGGAAGTAAAATGAGTAAAATGAGCAAAAACACAAGCCCCACAACGCAAAGAATAAAAGCAGTGATGTGAGTTAAAAAATATACAGAGGCAAAGCAGCATCAGCGCGCGTTAAATAGCGTGCTGAGGACAGTTTTTAACAAATCAATTCCCGGAACACCTCCTCCTTGCTAATGTCTTCAATTTAAAAAGATGGTTCAAAGCAGACATTATAATCACCTCCAGGTATAATGTGTTTACTCTTTTTAGAGGACTTCAAAAACCTATTTAAAAATGACAAGGAATCTCTGCAATTGTTGGCAGGCCTGCTATGTACATTGATCACTAGAAGTTCTTTGTCATTACATAAAGTTATACTAAGAATTAGTTTGTCCTGGCAAGGAATTAGTTTAACTAACCCAATCACTTCAGCTGCTGTCTGGAAAGCTTTGGGGTGGTTTGTCAAGGTGGGGGCCAATGAAAAGGGGGGGTCCCAAAATGTGTTTTCCCCATGCAATTTCCCATAGGGATTATAGACATGACTACAGCCCGAAACACTGAACGGAATTACACCAAATTTGGCAGAAAGCCAAATCTTTGCCCAGAAAGATCTCTTTTTGTAATTTGGTGTAAATCTGTTCAGTAGTTTTGGAGTTATTGAAGAAAAAAGATTTATGTATATGTATGGATGTGGATCCACAGCGGTAGATCAGCAAATCCACCTGCCAACAGCAATGCCATGATTGGCTGCCACCACTTCAACCAGGAAGTGGTAACAGCCATTTTGGGACTAGTGACTCAGCCCGAGTCCCGAGAAACACGTAAAAAAAACACAAGGGGGCAGGGTAGGAATATCCTGACCCCCTAGGCCTGGTGGCGCCAAGGGCCAAAAAAGCATTTTTTTAAAAAGGTTGACACAAATTTGTGGAGGAACCAAGGCAAAATGTGAAAAACAAAAAAAGTGCAGTCTCCCATGCTTGTTTTTTTTTGCTCCCTGGGTGGGCCAGGTCCTGGGGGGATATTTATCATTATATTATGGGGAGGGGGGTGCAGATGGACCCCCTACGCAGGGTGCTTTTGGCCTCCGGGGACCCCATCCCACGGGGGCCTGGCCGTAATTAAAAAAGGGGAGGGAGCACTTCACCAACTGGGACAATTTCAATCCCGGGACCCCATTCCCCGGAATCTGCCTGCAAAATCAAAGGGGGGGCCATGCAGCCATTAATGGCCCTGGGGACCCCATCCCCCAGGGCCAGCTCCAGCTTTGTCCCGGGGTGCCCACCTCCTGGACATAGCTGTTTCCCTGCCCGCACTGCTATCACTTTGCGGAAGCAATCTCAAAGCTCTAGCCAAACAAAAGCAAACATGAAGTCCGCTCCCAGCTGGAGGGAGCTTTAAAAATGCTCCTGCCAGCTGGTAGCAGACTTCAGGTCGGTTTCCCTGCCCACAGTGTTGCAGGCAGAGAAACAGATCTGAATATTGATCCTGCCTGCAGGGAGCAGAATTTTTAGCAATGCCGGCTGCCACTGGATGGAGTGAGCTGGCTGGGGCCTTGGGGCTCCTCTTTCTGCCCCCAGCGAGGAGACGTTGGGTGCCCTGGGTGGGCACCAGGGCACTCACCCTTTGTTGACCGGGCCCTGGGGAATGGGGTCCCCGGGGCTGAAATCGGCCCAGGGAGGGGGGATACTACCTCCCCTTTAATTATTGTCTGGGTATGGGGGTCCCTGGATCCAAATTGGGCCGGGGAGGGGGACTGCTTGCCCTCTCCGCCTCTAGTAATTGACCAGACCCCGGGGATGGTGTCCCTGGGACTAAATTGGCCCGGGGAGGAGGATTACATGCCCCCTTCCCCCTTTACTAATCAGCAAGGACCTGGGAAAGGGGTCTCTGGGGCCAAATTGGCCCGGAGAAGGGGGCTGCATGTCCCCTCCCCCTCTAGTAATTAGCCAAGCCCCGGGAGATGGGGTCTCCAGTGCCAAATAGGCCAGGGGAGGGGGGCTGCGTGCCACCTCCCCCTTTAAAAAGGTGGAGAGCCCTGGAGATGGGGTCCCTGGGGCAAAATTGACCTGGAGAGGGGGGCTGCGTGCCCCTTCCCCCTTTACAATATGGCCGGGTCTCGGGAGATGGGGTCTTTCGACCAAAACAACCTGGGGAGGGGGGAATGCATGTCCCCTCCCCCATAAATATAGTGGTGAGCCCCAGGGGATGGGGTCCCCAGGGACAAAAAGAGCCCAGAGAGGGGGACCACATACCCCCCTAAAAAAAATACACCAGGTCCCAGAGGATGGGGTCCTCGTGGCCAAAATTGGCCCAGGGAGGGGGGATATGCCCCCCCTCCTCCACAAAATATGGTGAGCCCTGAGGGATGGAGGCCCAGGCCGAAATCCACCCAGATAAGGGGCTGCGGGCCATCCTCCTGGCTTGGCTGCCTTTAGGGGGTGGGCTGCTTGTGGGGAGATTGGCCCAGGGCCTGGCCTGTCCAGCCACGCACAGCCTTCGGGCCGTGGGCGCGGCGGTGGGGTTGGCTGCATACGGGGAGTTAGCTGTAGGGCCGTGCGCGGCAGCGGGTTGGATTAACGCATGGTAATTAAATATTACTTTACTTTAAAAGAATTCAAGAAATTCACTGATAAAAACAAAGGTTACAGCAACATTATAGCTAGGAAATAGAACTAAAAAAACTTACTATAACTTATGCCCTAACGTAACTATAACTCGCGCCCTAGCCATGCACTCCTAATTACCGCACATATTGCATATTTCATGACATCTTCTATGACATCATTGATAATATCACTGCAACATTTAGTGTAAAATTATTGATGAGAAAACTGTGCATGGACGTGCACAGCGTGAGGTTGGCTGCATGCGAGCGGCTGGCCGCAGGGCCCCCGTGCATGGATGAAAGCCCTGCACAGTATGAGGTTGGCTGACTTTATAGTGGTTGCCCACAGGGCCAAAGTTATAGGTACTTGAGATAACTATAACTATAAATGGTGAATTTTAGGGTTTTTTAGAGTTTAAAACACAACCTTTCGTTTTTTCAGTAAAATTATATATATGTGTGTGTGTATGTGTGTGGGTGTGTGTGTGTGTGTGGGCATGTATAACCCACACCGTGGGGACCGGTTCGGTGCTCATAGCGTGGGTTAACCTTGACAGAACCAGACAAATACTATCTTTGTGAGGACTGGTGCGTTATGAGGACCGGTCCCCGTAGTGTGTTTAGGTACTTTTGAGCGAGTGTATCAAAAAACTAAAAGTGCAGTTTGACTTGCTAATTGTCTCATACCTTCTCTCAGGTAATCCTGTACATTTAGGACCCTTGCATCATTTATAAAAGCTGCTCTAAGCCACTCTTTAGAGACTGGTAGAACTATACTCTTCTGTTGTTTAACTATTCTTAGCTGGCAGAGTGGCACATTGAGTTAAGGGCTTGCTGCTCAAATATCACCACCTTAGGACAGTACACACTGTAACCAAACACAGAACATGTACCCAGCTCATCCCGATTATGATACTACCTTGCTGTTGAGTCATCCAACAACACTTTCTACCATCAGCTGCTTATCAGACATATACATTTGCCAGGCAGTAAACACCTAAAACAACTGATGAAACATCTAAGCAAGTTATTACAGCCTTAGTCCTTATCCACATATAAACCTCACAAATCTCCAACTTTGCCATACTTAACCTTGACCACACACCTCCACAAAAGCGACTCAGACTGCAATCTGTGTTGGATCCTGCCAACTGCACATCACATTAACCGTATGCAGTGACCTTCTGTTCATGTGTTCTGTTAAGTCTGGCTCAGTCCTCCATGATGCCAATGGAGGACAACTGAGTGACATTAAACTGGGTATATGCAATTTTCATTTATGCACATAATGTATTCATATTTTCCTTTCTGAAACAGTAACATTTTATTCATGCTTAGATATCAGTTTTGTAAAGTGAGTAGGTACTTTTGGGAGTAAATTCTCCTGGCGGCTAATAATATGTGGAAGGCCTTACATGTTAACCTAGCCTTTCCAGTCTTCATGCACGAAGATGGAATCTTCTACCATTTGCTCTGAATCCGGCACCATACATTTCAGTATTTGAAAAGGCCTACAAGCAGCAATAGGAGCAAAATGAGCCAAAGTATGAATACCAAAATGGAAATACAGGAAAGGCGTGAAAAGCAAATTTGCCAGCATTAAAAGTGCATGCCACATAAAATGGCTGAAACACGTTTACAACTACATCTGCACACATTTGCAAATAACGCAGGTCATGAGAAATAAAAAAGTAATCAGGCTTTATATCTGTTTCTCTGTCTAACTGGCAAGTCATGCAGAATTATCGATCTTGGTATTGAAACACATTTCTGACAAAAGCATGTCCGGCCCATCCAACAAGAAATATCTGAAAATATTTTAATGGCCTGTGTGGCCCAGATTCTATGTTATGTGTGCCAAACCTCTAATTTTTTTTCCTCTTCAAGTAGCTTTTCAATGCTGTGTTTTACCGTTTATATTTGTTCCAGTTCAGTATCATCTGTGTTTGACATTAAAATGCTGTGCTCTGTGAATACGTAAAAATTAAAGGGTGTTCTTTGGTCCGTTACCACAATTAGGCAGTCACGCAAGCCCCACAGATGTCAGACATCTCACTCACGCCCTTGCCCTTTGGTGAAATAATGCTTTTCTGCCCTCTTCCTTGGCAATCAGGCCAGATGTTATCTTCTTTTCCATATTTGGGTTTGGTTTTTGCAGATACTGGCTCTTGGGCTGCTCATTTGGCATATAGCCGGAGCAAGTTTTTAAAGGCCGTTAATTCGATCCTGTGCCTTCCCCAACCTAGAAGAACTGAGGTAGTGTTATCTCTATTGAAAATATACAAAACTCAGTGCTTACCTACTGCAACATATGGAGCTGAAGTTTGGGGCCACGTGAATTGCAACAGTATCCAGGTAGAAGAAAATAGATTCTGTCGGAGACTTCTGGGGGCACCAATCTGTTCCTCATCCTTTGTCTGCCACCATGAGTTAAAACTGTCCTATATAGAGGATTATATTAGGACCCACCCAGCCATTTTCTGGATAAAAGTATAGCAAAATCCAGCAGCCACGTTAACTAGAGAAATCATAGTTGACTGTCTTAAATGTAACAAGGGCTGTGACATACCATGGTTGGCGGCCGTTAAGGATAGCCTGTCCACTGTAAACTTGTTGCATATTTTCACAAACCCAAGCACCATGGCAGGCATTAACAAAAAGATTATCCAGAAGTCTTTGTATGAGTATTACGGCGACTTGAGATATAAGCAAGAAATTTTGAAATCCTCAGTCGCCCGGTATATAACTATGGTGGAAGTTGACGGCCCTCCTACAAAATTCCCAGCTAGTTACCTCTTAAAAGTGACCAACCGCTGGGAACGAAGCTTGCTCTTTCGCCTTAGGGCTGGCACCTTAAAATACCTACTGTGCTTCCCCTTGGGCTTTAATATCAATCTTGAGCAAATGCCTTGTCCCTGTGGAAACCGCGGTAATCAATCCATGTTACACTTTCTGTTTTTTTGTAACTTCTACCAAATATATAGTAAACAGCTGCTGATTCCCTTTTTTAAGGCTTCGGCCACTACTGATTTTAAGGCGGCCTACAGAGATATTGTTACGTTTAATGGGGAAAATTTAACCCTTCGTGTTAGTACCTTTTTAAGACTGGCTGTTCGATCCCGTGCCTCTATGGGTACTGTATAAGTTAAATTGTCTGCACTTTATTACATTATGCTGCTACATTTTATGATTCACACTGTTTTTAGAATTATCATTGTTATTGGTTTTAACTAAATTACAAGTTTATGATGAATTTGCCGTATCGATTTTTGCACTATGTATATGTTTTTTGTGTGCCTATTGCTTTTAGCTATGCGTTCATTGTTTTTATGTATGTCGATTGTCATTGTTTTTAATGCATATTTGTGCTGGTATTTTATTCTGTACTTTTATGGATATCTTTTATCCGAATAAAGAACTAATTGAATTGTTATCTTCTAGGAGCAATGGGTTCCTCCTTTCAATTGGTGCCCTGAGAGTTAGAGAAAACACTTTCTTAATGCAAGCAGGGTCCGGTTAGAAGGGAGTAGCTTCGCAACACAGAAGCAAACAGGTAGGGAAAACAACTGATGTATATATCAGATGAGTTCCATAATGCACAGAACGACATGTCACCTTACCATCCTGTCACTTCAAAGCTCGTCGCCAATGGATCAGCTCTAAAGTTGCTGGTATATACATTCCAGTCAGAAATAACTCCATGAGAGCACTAATACAGTCTCTTAATTGTAACTATTGGTTCATTTCAGGGAAATGGTATATGGAAAAATCGTTGAGGTGAGTAAAGAATGAGTAACGGTAAAATAAAAATCAAAGAACAACGTAAACAAAAAATTTATTAAAACATCACTTATTTTCAACTACTTAAAATTAAATGCTGAAACATATACAAACACCAGTGCAGAGACAAGCACTGCCGCATATGGAGTGGTGGTTGTGAATGTAAAAAAAAAGCACCACCCTCAGCAACAAAAGAGAGCACTAGAGTGAATGCCTGCATCGGCCCCTGGAGGACTGGTGAGTGCTCGTTGCCCCCAAGGGAACCGCTGAGTGCAGTGCCGTAATGCTGCTAGTATATACATTCCAGTCAAAAATAACTCCATGTGAGTACAGATACGGTCTATTAATTGTAAATATTGGTACGCTTCAGGCAACACGGAGAAATAAAACATGCAAATGCAGAGTAATGGCACACTCATTGGCATGCTGTATGCTGGTAATGAGCGTGCAGCATCAGTGATCTGATAGATAAGGAAGATGCTGCAATGCCATGTGTTCTTGCACACTGCCTCATTGGCAGTTAATCCGACTCCCAATATGGTGGAGTTTGGTCTGCCGTCTATGCTTAACAACTGCCACGGATAATGAAAGTATATCCTGCGGGGGTCTGAACTGGTAAAAAAGATGTGTGCCAAGATAAGACAAGCTGATGATGGAGGAAGCAGCTGCGATTGAGAAGAACCCAAAACAAGCACTGTGTATGCAAAACCTTAAAAAATAGTTCCACAAAAGCGGATGGAAACAGTACTTGGTCACCGGGAAACTGATAAGGAAAACACGAGGGACAACAGGAAACAGTATGCTACAGCCAATAGACACGGAGGAAAAGTAAGTGACAAGCACAGGAACTAATAAAAAGCAAGGAAAGCAACGGGGATGTAAGCCCCTTTTAAGATTTAAATTCAATACAATAAATTTCACAAGCACAGCGCAAGCGATTTGCAGGCGAAACCTAAAAATGTGCCTTATCTTAGCAGAACTGGCCCACTGCAGCAGCAGCACAATGTCAATAAGGACCAGATGACAATGCACTACAGAGGGTGAAATGCAAAGAACCTGCACACTTGAATGGAAGCACATCTGTCGGCCGCATAGGAAGATTTCAGGGCAGCACCAGCACAGCAAGTAGAGAACAATACTTACTTGTGATGTCAAAGGAACACCCAAAAAGCAACAGACCACTCCACAAATGCCAAGCTTCAAGAAAAAATAATGGTCATCCTAGCCAGTGCAGTTTGAGCATTGTATCCCTATCTTCTCCAGCTGGGTTATATTCAGCAGCCATTATAGTAAAGGGCAGAAAGCACCCCAGTTAAAAGCATGGATATAATGCCACAATCATTTGTGTGCACAGACCCAACATACCTGTGTAACCTTTACTACAGTGCCACCAGTCTGGCTGGATTGCCTGTCAGGACTTCAGGCTCACAATGGAATATTAATAACGAAACCACTGTAAAGCAGTACAGTGAAGTTGCAGACCACCCCGTTGGTTGCTTCAGGGTCATTTATTGAGTCTTGAGAACTGCACATGTCATCCAGTCCTTCAAAATGAAAATCATACTGCTTAGAGACCTGTTCTGACACATGCTGGAACCAATTTGAATAAGGGTAAATATAAATTGGATGGTAAATTGTGTCCCAGAAATGGAGATAAGAATTGTGATGGCATCCAATAAGTAATTTGACCTAAAAAGTTACATTTTGCTGTCAGAATTTAGATTCCTATTTATTATTGTTACTTCATACCTCTTCACACCTCATAATGACCCACACCAAGCCAGCTGTCAGACTGGGACTTTAAAGGGAAACCATGAAAAAATAAGATAGGAATGGAAGAGCTATCCTGGGATTGCCTTCTTCACATTTACTAATGAATATTTCTGCCTCCACCTAACCATTTTCAAGAATGGATCCACCTTACACTCTGCAGAACCTGCAGGAAAGTGCCATGTAGAGTACTAACATGCCCTTGATTAGAATGGATTGAACTGGTTAGTTATGGTGGGGTTTGAGGGAAGGAGTTTGCCACATAGGCACACGAGTGCCCTCAGCCATGATGGATTTTTTCCTGCAAATGATCTTGAGAGGATTTTAATGCCACAGGAATAACCTTTTCTAATTTCCCCTAAACTTTAACATGGGGAGATCCCTGTCCACCTGTGAAGTCTCACTGTAGTAAAATATAGGCAAAAATTAAAAAAACTTTATTTAACTAGTAAAAATGTTTTTGTTAAATATTAATGTAATTTAATTTTATATATTTATTGCAAATGTAAAACTAAAGAAAAAATGCTCAAACACTATTAACTTATATAAAAAAGGGCTTGGTACGGCCCTAGGATCATCATTCCGGTACCTAACTCAAAAGAAAGATCAGACAGACTGGTTTGCGTCACCACTTTTTCCTTTGCATCAAATTCCACACCAAGTACACTGAACCCATGGAAGCCTTTGGCAGCTGATTCCTTGCACTGGAGCCTTCTAAGATCGCATTTAAAAAGGTAAAAACATCAAAAACCACTTGGTCCATGCTGCAGATCCCCCAACAATGTCTCTTGGATGATAACTAGGGCTCCCGGTTTTATGGTATTTATTCTTTTAACATTTCCGTCTGTATTTATCCATATTTATTTTTTGGTGATTTTTCCAGTATTTATCCATATTTATTTTGTCGCAAGCAAAAAAAGACGCTGTAGCTAGTATTTATTCACATTTATTTAAAAAGGCAATGCGCGCTTGGTTGTTTTAGGTTCAGATAGATTTATGCAGATGGGTAAATGGGTTACTGCTTTTAACAAAGAGATCCTTTTGTTACTTGCTGTTAATAAATTGCAAACCTTCTAATATAAGACAGTGAGCTATGAAGGGCCTTGTAAGCCTCGCTGTCTTATGTAACGCATCCTATGCATTTATTTACACATGATTTATTGTATTGTAATTGCATTTATATAGCGCTTACTACACTTGACGAGGCATTGAAGCGCTTTTTTATCCAGTAGCACGCTACTCCGGAACTAACTCAAAAAATCAGGGATTGTGAATAACATGACTTTCCGTGGTGGTCACATATTAGTCAGGAAAACAATATTTTTTGAGTAGGTGAAAGAATTATGTTTTAGACTGGATAAAATCATTATTTGCCATTGGTACGCATGCATATTGTCTTGTCACTGACCTAGCAGTACTAAAAGAAATGCCTCCCCAGACTGAAAATGCTGCGGTACTCTGCAGTAAATACAGTGCTGTGCAGAGCTCCCTGTGAAACTCGCACTGGTCCTGAAAGCACCCACCACAGTCTTAAAGAGGACCTTAACAACATTGCCAAATTATGAAAATGTCACACATAATGTGAAACCTTGGCAGCTATGTGTGCGCATTAACAAACAAAAAACTGTCCACAAAAAAAAAAAACACGGGAAAGAAACAAGGGGGCAACCTCAACTCTCCCCCTCCCCTCCTTATGTTGTCAAATTTGTAAGGCACGGCATACACACTCTATTGACACCCTCCAAACACTTACTACAGATGCCATTAGACCGATATCGTGCACACTCAGAGGCATGAAGCAGGAAAAAGCAGCTGCACTACATGTCCAGCAAGCAGCTGGCTCCGAAGATCATTTCACACTAAAGTTTAATGTGTGCGCATGCAGATCTCTTGAATCTAGGGGCTGAACAAAGTCAAAAGCATGCCTCTCAAGTATCTGTGAAGTGATTAGCTTTGTGCATTTGTTTTCCCTTCATTTCTTTTAGGTGTGCATCCCGCAGCACCTCTGCTCCCGCCAGGATAGCTCCAAGCCAGGATACTTAAATAAACAAAAGGAGGCCTAATGGCCCCTTAACATCGACCTTTGTATTGACTCAGCTGAAATCCGATAAGCCCTCTCCCTGGCTGCGCTTGGACAGACTTGTCTTCGAGACAGATTTATTGGCATTTTTCCGTTTTTACATATAAATGCAGACCAAGGAAAAATATTTTTCCGTCTGTATTTATATGTAAAAATCAGTTTAAACGGAAAACCGGGAGCCTTAATGATAACTGAACTCTTGGGCATCCTGCCTTTACTAGGACATTACAAATGTGATTGTTGCAATGTTTGCTCATCCAATGTTGAAACCAAGTTATTCAACCATGATACCACCAAATTCTCATTTAAAAAATTCTAAGATGAGTTACGTTTATATCCACACCGGAAAGAAGAGGAAACATAGAACAATTCCTGAATATAGAAGAACTGAAACTGATTCTTCTCTTGGACACAATGTAATCTAGCTCAATCACCAGGAAGACTGGACTACATTAATATAGAAACTTTGACCGGATTACATCCAATAGTTCCCAATTGACATTTTCAAATCTACAGTTTGGACTCAATTGTTCAATATTGTCTCGCTTTTGATTTAAATCTCATTGAGATTATGATTTCATGTAGTTTTCTACATTTACTTTGGTCACTCTAGAGGTCCTCCACCTTGTGTCCTACAGCATTGTCTCTCTATCTTCTCCATCAGGTACTATCCTATTTTCAGGTTCTATCTTGCCCTTTCCAACATGGCAGTGTTTTCGCCCCCTGAAGATGGCTGTCTACATGAGGGTTACATACCTTCACGCTTTTATCATCCCTTGGAGGTCGTTTAACCCTTGGTTTCTCATTCCTTTCTCCCCTCCATGATTTTCTTGCTTTTTGGCCATTCATACAAATTTATTAAGGGTGATCTGCATCATCCCCCTTCTCTTTTGGGCGCTCTGGCCTTTTCCAACATGGCCGCCCTCCGGGCTTGGTATTGCTCCTTCCTCCCCACTGGTGTCATCTATTTCTACTCTCATCAGATGGCTGCATTTGCCCTCATTGAGGGAGACAAGGCACCCGATGAAAGCATGCTATAGGTGGCTCCCCGCAACTCTGACCACCACTGGACCTGCACTGTAACCACTGGCAAGTGGAGGAACCACACCAGGTCTCATCCTGATTCATTTTGGCCCCTTGAGGGCCTTCTCTTTACAGGGCCAGTTTATTCTTATCAGCCCTACCAGGCTCCGGACTCCTAGCCATACAGGTATGGTTGCCTGCACCCTCCTTTTACACTACATTTCCACCTCGATTACACTGTTTCATGGGCTTTGGTCCCCACATTAAGTTGGTTCCTTTGAATCCCATAGGAGCTGCCGGACACACTGGTTCTTCCTCCTATTGGACTGTCCTGGCTTTTGGCATGGTGACATTGTTCACATACCAGCAGCACCCAGCTTTTTCCTCTATGCAAATACTCATACATCTACAGATCATGGGGCTTATTTATGAAGAGGTTGCGCCACCAATGCGTAAAACTTTTTGACGCATTGGCGGCGCAAGTCCTACTCCATATTTATGAGGTGACGCATCTTCGAAGATGCGTCACTTTCTCCACCCCTGAGTGAAGAAGACACTGCGTCGGAATGGACTGTGTCACGTAAGTATTTAATTATGCAAGGTAGGCGTTCCATCATAAATACATGTGCAAAAGTGTTGCATTGATATTTCAGACTTTTTACAAAAGTGACGCATCCGCAGCTTAAGTGGCGCAGGGTTGCGCTTACGTCAAAATCGCTGCGCCTGCAAAACACACACGTAGGAAATGACGCATCCATACATATCTATAGGGGAAGTTGGAGTGGATAGTGCTGCAACACAGCATGGAGGTAGTAATTTTGCGACTAGGAGCCAGACGAAGAAGACCAACACCATCCACCCCACCACAACCAACCTCCCCACACTCTCCCTCACCCCCCCAAAGGCAACAAATGAGAAAGGAGAGTATATTTTGCCAAAGAGCACTCTGAGACACCGCAGGGAGGAGGAGGTCAGCACTCTTCATTGCCTCAAGAAGCAGACTATAGTACACCTACTGCAACTGATTGCTCCAAGGCTAGAGGTCACCACCAACAGGCCTAGCAACATAACTCCACAGGCAAAACTCATGGCTGTGTTACATACGCTAGCGTCGGGCTCCTTCCAAACAACAGTTGCCAAAGTAGCTGGAATATCTCAGCAATCCTTCTCATCATTCCTACCAACTGTCCTGGACGTAAGGTGGCTTCCCATGCCCTCACAAATATGTGTCCTGTTTCACGCAGAAATCTGCATAAAATGGGTGTTCCATGGTTTTTGCTGGGGGCGTTCCCAGCAACATCCATGCCTTTTGGACACTGCACTGTCTGAAAATGGAACAACGCACAAGCCATATGGCGTGTCTTGTACACTTCACTTTGTCAAAGAAGTGACAGTATTTTTTTCCATATATTTTCTGCTGACCAGGGATATGCGATACAGCCATGGGTCATGACACCCTAAGGAAACAAACATTCGCCCCAGGAAATCGCCTACAACCAGGCTCTGAGCAGGACAAGAAACATTGTTGAAAGAACCTTTGGCCTGCTGAAGGTCAGGAACAGATGCCTGGATATTTCTGGTGGTTGTTTGCTATACTCACCACAAACTGTATGCAAAATGATTTTGGTATGTACAATACTGCACAACATCTGTGCGCTGACAAATGTCCCCTGGGATGAGGAGCTTGAAATCAATGAGCATATGGAGGAGGATGACGAGGAGGATGGCCAGGCTCCAGCAAATCTAAACACAGCAGCAGGCATACGCAGACGTGGCCACATTGTCCGTAAGTTCTTCACATAATAGTAATGTGTAATTAACCTTTATGCACCCTGATTTGCGTTTACAAAAATGCAATAAAAGTATAAAAATACTACCTGCTTGTGTGTGTATTACATGTCAAATAAATATTGTAATTTGCTGGCAAACCTTAGACTCGGAGTATCCCTCAGAAATGGACTCTCATGTTTGATGCCAGGCATCAAACATCCATCAAACTAAAAATATGGGCCAATGGCACATGAATGTCACAGTTCCGACATTCAGTTGGTGCAATGTTCACAGGCATATAAACATGGCCACATAAAGAAAAATCATGTGTTTCTAAATGTCATTGGCAAAATGTGCTCCTGTCATACAAAACACTATGTGAAAGGAGCATACCATGGGTGTTGCTGTGGGTGTCCCCAAGCATCACCCATGTATGTTGTGAGAATTCAAGATTTCAAAGATATTGTAAATGGTGAAATGTCTGAAAACTTATACGCAACATCAGGGGTTGTGTTAGGGAGAAGCAAAAAGTGGAAAGCTTGAGAAATCTCAATGTACTTACCATTCACAATGTCTGTGCAAACAACACTATACATAGAAAGAGTTGATGACATGAATTGATTGATATAGTGCATGAAGGTGGACCTTCCTCCACAAAATCAATCAGCCCTGCAATGCAGGCAGGCTTGCCCCATGGGTCAAAGGTGCCTGTGATGTTGCATGGCATACCATAGTGCACAAGTGCAGGTGAAAAGGGCATGAATGCACTGTCTCACATAGACACTGTGCATTACTAAGCTCATGTCTTGATGTACGACAGCACACAAAGATTCCTTGCAGTGGTTTCATACATACAAAACCCATTAAATGAATCCCTAGGTACTGTCTATTCCCAAGGGTGATTATTCCAATGTGTCTATAGAATGACTTTGTGTACAAAAAAATAAAAGTACTAATGTGAAGGTGACACCATATAATGAAATGTCACACAACAGCTTGAACAATAGAAATTTGAAAAGAATGCAGTAAAATTGTATGTTTCAAAAGTTTTTTACAAGTACAAACATTAAAAAACACCCACTTGGACAGTGGTGGACTGTAAAATGATTAAGGGTGGGTGGAATACCACTACGCGCATTGTATGCTTTTTAGCATGTAAAGTTGTTTTATTAAAGGGTTGTGGGTGTAGTAGCTAACTCCGCTACACGGCAGAGTTGGAGTTTTTGCATGAATTCCGTGTTTTCAATGTACAGATTTGGAGCCGCTCAAAATATGACTCAGCCCCAAAATTGACGTTGCCAGATGAAACGTAATTTTGAGACACCAAGTCACAAGCATGTAGCATGGTCCACAGTGACAGTGGTGGACTGTAAAATTATGTCATGGAATGATTTTGGTGGTGTCACCACCTAACGTCAGATTTGTAGCCCCTCAAAATATGACTCAGCCTCAAAAATGACGTAAGCGCATCTAACGTCAGAATTAGACCTCTTCATAATCCACTCAACTTTCAGAATTGACGTTGCCATATGAAATGTCAAATATTGTGCTCCAAGATAAACATTCAAGAGGGACACTGATCAAATATTTAAAAATTAGGTCATCCATGCAATTGCCAAAATCACACTCAGCTGCAATCCTTTACAACAGAAATTGACACATTACTAATGAATGTTCATGTTGAGACACATTTATGTTACCCGGAACACATGCATCTGGTGTCCTGCGTGCAAAACACTGCTCCTCATATTGTGTACAGTAACATTAACTTCTGGGATGATCGATGCGTCCCAAAAATGTGACGCACCTGCGAAAAATGAAGCATCATGTAAAAACGTGTCGCATCCAAACAGGATATGATGCCATGAGCCTGCCATGCTGCAAACCAAGAAGTTCCAAATTCCTTTCACTTTCTCTTTGACTGTCTTCTTGTCTGTGCTTGGTGTAGGAGGATGTTTTGGATTGCTGCTGAGTTTGGTCTTGTGTGAAAGTTGTTTCTCTGTCTGTGCATTGTCTATTGTGTTCATATTGTGTCTGAATTATTGTGTAGTTGTGTATTGTGTAGTTTTGTGTTGATTCTCAAGGGGTGTTTAACTATATAGGGGTATTGTTAATAGTTATAGGGGGCAGGGTTGTTAAATCATAGAGTTAGTATTTCAGTTTTCAGTGTGTTTTGCGCTGTGTCACAAAGATGTCGGGCAGGTCCAGGAACCTGACTGAGCAGGAGTTCGGTGGGCTACGGAGGCTCATTGTCCACTATATCCCCAATATGATTGGGAGCAGAGCCAGGGTACTCCGGGGGTACCCAACCCAGGAGAGGAAGACACGGTGGGAGAAGGTGCGCTTCCAAATGCAGCGCCTGTTTGGTGTGGACGGAACCTGCACCAATATAAACACCGCTGGGCTGACATTATCAATCCGGAGCAGGATCTCCTGGACCACCTGGGCCTGGAAGTCTCCGGAATAGTAGGGAGGTTGACTGATACAGTGATGTTTTTTATTTATTCCTGTTGTCAAACTTAGGGCCCCATTTACCAGAAACTAACGCAGCACAGTGGCACAAGTCATTTTTCTGCGCCGCGCAGCATTACTTTCGAAGCACAGTGATGCAACATATTTTAAACAAAATGATGCATCTCGATGCTTTCCCTGGCACTGACGCACAAACTGATGCCAGGCACTGGCTCCGGCACCTTTGCACCATGGTGCAAGTACGCCTGCGTTTTGGGGAGATTGTGTTTTGTGCAGGAAGGGGCCCCTTCATGCACAAAAACAAACATTTGAGATGATTACCTCCTCCAATGCGTGCTGTAGCATGCAGGACACATTGAATGAGTTAACAAATGGGGAGGAAGGAAATCAGTTCTCCTCGTTGCACCTAGCTACGCCATCCCTGGGTTGGCGTACCATTCTGACGCATTTCCAGGTTTACAATTGCTCCTAAATTTTGAAATGCATTAGTGGACATGGGTGTTGCGTAGGAACACCCACATCAACACCCATGCCCGCATGCAGGGTGGCTTTACGTGTGCTTGTAAATATCACGCAGCATGTTGTGTCACTGGTGCCTCACGCAACATTATGCAACAGAGGCGAGAGGGCCTTTCAAGTAAGCCCCTTAGATGTTAACATTAATCATTAGTAAGTGTCATATTGTGTAACATTTGAAGTTAGCATGAAGAAATCCAAACGCAATGAAGAGTATACTTCAAAATACGTGTCACATGGCCAGAAGGGAAACATGATGTAAACTAACAATGTCATGCAGTGTAGTAGTGGCACATATATCATGGCCTCTTACATGAGGCCCTGTGCGCATGTTTAATTTTGGGCTTCGTCATAAAAGTGTTGCATGACATTTTCAGACAGACTTGTGGAAACTTTTCATTTGCCCTCATCGTAACACCTTGGATGCCCTGTATGTACAGTACTCATCTCCAGGGCCATCATACTTGAGAACTAGATGTCGGGCAGCGCCGCAAGGAATCTTGCGGTGCTGCCCAACAACATAACAAAAGTGTTGGAATGCATCATTTCCAGTACATATTGTGCTATCTGGCACTTGTGCCCAGCGCACATGCACAATGTTCTTCTGTGCGCAAATGCATGCACCCTTTAAACATACAGCAACGGTGTCTGCGTTGTGGTGAAGAATGATTGTGTGCAGGAAGGATCACTTTTTTTTAAATACATCAAAATGACCTGATATTCACTTACTATGTGTGTTGTGGAATGCAGCACTCATTGACTTACCAAATGTTAAACATAAGACTATTTCACCTCAGTGTGCATCCATAATGCCACTCTGGGGCTACATTAGGTTTGGATGCATACCCAGATATATGATTTCTCATACAGCTGGGAGTGTGTCAGTTCCCATGGTAGTTGTGTTGTAACACCCACAGCAAGACAAATGTTATGCCCCTGTCACGCAGTGTTACGTGTGAAAGTGGCACACAATTACAAGGCCTTGAAAAGTTATGTCATATTGCTTTGCGTGGCCTTGTCTACATGTGCACCTTTCAAACAGAACAATGTGTAAAAGTGGCATCTCATGGGTCTTGCGTGGTTGTCACAATGCAACAACCATTGAAGCAGACACACTCCCAGATCTAAGAGGCCATGTATATCTGGGAAGGATTAGAAATCAAATGCAACCCCATGGGTGGTGTTAAGGAGGTCCACCTACCATAAATGTGTCATTTCATCCACTTTACAAATTTTCTTTGTGAGATGCATTCTGCTGCACGCATACCTGGATGATTTTGGAGGATTAATTTGATTATTGTCACAAAGCAGTCCCTACCTGCACAATCACAATCATCACCACAATGCAAACACACTTGCAACATGGTGCAATGGTGCATATCTTTGTGTCTGGCATCTCAATGGACCACCATTGCAAATGTGACCACATGTGTGTTACAAATTTCATGAAAGAGGCTGCTTCAAATGTAAAGCAATTAGTCAGGCCATGGTGTAAGATTTTAGGAGATATATGGGACTCACTGTAATTACCTTGTGAAGATGTCACTAACTCACATGCCCAACATGTCCAGTGTGGAACTATGCATCATTCACTAATCGATTTGACAACATTTTTGTCTCGTAGGTGCCCCCCCTACACACGGGAAGAGGCGGAGAAATTCAAGGATCCTAATGCCACTGGTGAGTGTAATTTCATTTCTCTTCTTGTCTGTTTGGTTCCAATGTCTCCTACTTTGCTCTGAGACATGCCAGAAGCATCAGCATCTCATTCAGATTGGTTACACATCACACGTGCATGGAAGACCAAAGGAGTTCTTATTTTATTTATTTTGAAAGTTTTATATAGCGCGAACATGACCACCGAGGGTATCAGAGCGCTTTACAGATTATGCATCACGAAGGTTATAAGCAAACAAAACAGAATAGCCAAGGCAACAAAATCAAAGTCTAATTGACAAACATTATCCTGAGGGAAAAAACAGACACAACAGAATCGACAGCGCAACAAGGTCACAATCTAGAATTGTCCAAGAAACTCGTGAACCAGGTGTCTGGGCCAGAGTCAACGGGTATGGACCCAGAACCAAATGAAGGAGCCATGCTAAGGAAGAAATTTCTTCATCAAGAGTCTTTTGACTTCTTTTTTGAAGAAGAGAGTGGAGGGGTTCACCCTGACTTCCGGTGGAAGGGAGTTCCAGATCCTCGGAGCCATCCCTGAGAAGGTTCGGTTATATGTCTTTTTTTATTGAAGTTTTGTGGTTTTAGCAAAAGGGTGCTGGCACTTCTGGAGGCTCTAGAACCGCCGGAGAGCTCCAGTTTCCGAGCGAGGTACAGCGGGGTCTTGAAGTGGATGGCCTTGTGAGCCATGCATGCAATTTTTAACTGTATCCGACCTTTGTATGGGAGCCAATTCAGGTCCCGCAAGTCCGGAGAGATGTTTTGGTATTTTTTTGTGCCAGTTAAGAGCCTAGCAGCGGAGTTTAGGGAAGCCCCAAGAGGAGCCGTCCTCACTCTAGGCAGGCCGCAAAGTGTTGCGCTACCATAGTCCAGCTTTGAGATCACTAGTGCTTGTACTGCAACCTTTAGGTCATGAGCAGGGAGAAAGGGTTTGAGTTTCCTGAGTAGGATGAGTTGGAAGTTCGCTCCTTTGGTGAGGGAACTGATGTGCTTCTGCATGTTCAGACTTTTGTCCAGAATGATACCCAGAGAAGATGCCGAGTCCACAAGGTGCGGTCTACAGTTAAGAGCAGTCAGCTGATTCAGCCATTGCTCCATGGCAGGAGATTGGTTGTGGGGTGAGATCAGTAAGAATTCTGTTTTAAGAGCATTTAACTTCAGGTGATTACTTGTCAACCATCTTTGTGTTTCCAGCAGGACTGAGTTGAGGGACTGGATGTCTTCGGGGAGGCGATCTTCAGGTATAGTTGGGTATCGTCCGCGTACATATGATAATGAATGCTGGATGATTTTAGAATTTCTGTCAGAGGTTCCATGAACAGGTTAAAGAGCGTGGGGGACAGTGCTGAACCTTGGGGAACCCCCAAGGTGACCGGTGCAGGATGTGACAAGGAGTGGTTCACCTTGAAGCTTTGGGATCTGGTGTGAAGGAACGAAGAGAACCAGTTTAAAACCGGCCCAGACAGCCCCATCCTATGTTCAAGGAGGTCAATTAGGTGATCGTGTTTGACAGTATCAAATGCTGACCAGAGGTCAAGAAGGATCAATAGGCACGCTTCATTGTGATCCAGCATTCTAAGCGCATCATCTACGATGTGTGTTAGCGCCGACTCCGTACTGAGACCTGGGCAAAAACCAGATTGGCATTGGTCCAGGAGCTGGAAGTGGTCGATGTGATGACAGAGTTGGGCGAGCACACATTTCTCCAGGAGGTTTGCTAAGGTGGGGATGTTGGTGATTGGGCGAAAGTTAAGAAGGTCCGTGGGATCAGCCTTTGGTTTCTTTATGATCGGGGTAACTTGACCTGATTTAAGGCAATCAGGAATAGCACCTTGCATAAGAGAAGCATTGACGATCGTCGTCCAGAGTGTTAGTAAGGAGGATCTTACTTCCGGGAACAGGTTCGATGGCAAAGGGCCGTTGTAGTGATTGGAAGGTTTCAACGTCAACAGCATTTTGCATATAGTGGGTTCATCCAAGGTTTGGAACAGACTCTAAGATGCATTGTTTTTGGGGAGGTAGGGCTGTGAAGGGTCAGTGTTAGGCAACTCTGAAGGGCGAAGGGTGTTCAGAGGACCACTCGGGAGGAGATCACGGGCCAAGCTTAATTCCATCTCAATCTTAGTGGACTTATCAGTGAAGAAAACAGCTAATTCTTCGCAGTTCGGGAGTGTCACTTGACCCGGAGAGGAGAGGTTAGGATTATTGTTAGCTTGGGACTTGATGAGTTCGAACAGTTTTTTTGGACTTTTTTTGCTTGATCTAGTTGAGTTCTGAAGAAGGTGGCCGTCAAGCATCTGATGCGTTTATTGTATGTGCTTCGCAAGGCTCTCAAGTGACAGAGATGTTCAAGGAAGGGATTCGATCGCCATTTCCTTTCTGCAAGTCTTAGATTTATTTTTTCAGCATTAAGACTATCATTGAACCACGGTGTGGAGCATTTGGAGGACACTCGTTTAAGCTGAAGTGGTGCTACTGAGTCAAGTACATTAAGTATTGAGTGGTGATAGTGGTCCGTCAGGTCCTGGACATCCGACATGTTCAAAGGGGGTGGCAAGATGCTATCACAGAGCGCCGTCAGGTCTTGCGAGTTGATGTTCCTTAAACATCTTTTTAACTGTTTTGGGTTCTTAGGTTGGGATCTGCTTGCTCTTAACGATTCAAGGACGAGGAAGGTGATGCAGTAGTGGTCCGTCCAGTCACATGGAAGGATGGACTCCAGGAGGAGAGAATTGGGCTTACCAATACCAGATCTAGCGTGGCTCCTTTGTTATACGTAGGGCTGTCACATAATTGGGTAAGGTTAAGGTCAAGTAGGAAGGATTTAAGGCTGTTGACAATCACATCATTCATATCATTCCAGTGGAGGTTGAAGTCTCCCAGGAAGATCTGAGTGCCCTGGAAATCACGTTAGATGAAATAATATCCATGATCTGTTCTGTGAAGGGAAGGTTGTCGCGAGGGGGGTGGTATAACGTATGCAGTTTGCATGTGTGATTGTTGCCCCCAGTCACTTCAAAGCATAGATATTCACCTGACGGCAGGAGGTCGGCATGAATGACTTTCACTGTTAGATTACTACAATGTAGGCATGCAATGCCTCCCCCTTGACCACTAGTTCTATCCAACCTAATGATAACAAAGTTGGGAGGCATTAAAAGGTCCAGGATAGGAGCGGTTGAGTTCTTAGTACTGTGTGCACATGTATGACTTACATAATCTGGACCACATTTATGAAGTGTTGCCGCAGGGCAGTGCAGAAAGTTTCTTTGTTGCGCTGCCCTACGTCAGACCCTCATAAATGGATCACACCTTGTCTGTGACAGATATTTTGGGGAATCAATGTCAACATGAAACATGAAAATAGTAGGAGCACAAATACATCATGCAGGCAGTTACCTACTGAACAGAAAATGTGGTCCAAAACACATATATAGTTCTGAACACATATATTTCCAGGCATGTCACACATGACGGACAGACATCCATAGACAAGCATCTGCAGATCTGATGTAGACAGGTGGTCGAGCTCTCAGAGAGATCTGTGCTGTCACGGGGACCACATATGACATGTCAACTACAAGGATTACGATACCTTGCCTGAACCCTATTACCCTTTGCATCTTGAAGGATTGTCAGCATGTCCCACATTCTAACCATTCACACAGATTTTTGTATGTCAATCCGCACTTTCATATGTACTCCAGCCTATTTTATAAATTTGTTCAGGAATTGACAGCACTTAGGGGAAGCCTGAAACCGGCCCTTTGTTACTTGTGTGCCTGCAGAGGGGAAAAGGGAGAGGACTCCCAAGCACACAATCCCCTTGCATGACCAACGCCATTCTACCGCGCCCGGAGGCGCATAAGTTAACATCGTGGCTCCCGCAGCGCGGGAAGCCTGAAACCGGCACTTTGTTCCTTGTGTACCTGTGGAGGGGAGAAGGGAGAGGACTACCAAGCCCACAATCCCCTGCTGGACCAACGCCATTCTACCGCATAAATTAACATCACGGCTCCCGCGGTGCGGGACGCGCCCGGGCTAAGGGCCGGCCCGTCCTGAACCCGTCAGAGACCGGAGGAGGCTGGGCTGGGCAATTTTTACAAGGCAGCACTAAGCCACTTTTTTGGCTTAATGCTACCTCGTAAATATTGTCCACTTTAATGCAGTTTTCTGCGTTAAAAGGGCATGCAATGGGTATTGCTGGGGGCATTCCCAGCAACATCCATGGCATTTTGACACTGCCCCAGATTTACGAGAAAGAGTAAATCTGAGTCAGCGCCAATAACTTACGCATCTCCAGGGGAGGCGTAAGGGAGGCACAACGAGGAGAAATCTCTTTATTTCTCCTACTTTTTCCTTTTACTATGTTGGATGCATTCTGCAGCACACATAGAAAAAGGAAAACCCTCTTGTGATTGTTTTTGTGCAGGAAGGATTCCCTACCTGCACAAAAACAATCATCCCTTCACCGCAGGCCCCTTTGCACCATGGTGCAAAGGTGCCTGCGTTGGCGCATGGCAGCCCATTGTGTACCAACGCAGGGGAAAAGGACAGGAATGCGCCGTATCTCATAAATATGGCGCATTCCTGCCCTTTTCTTTTACCGTAGGGCAGCGCAGCAGGGAGGCCTGCGGCGCTGCCCTACGGTAAAACGTCTTTCAAAGTGATGTTGTGTTGGCGATATGGGCTTTTAAATGTGCCCCTTAGATTGCTTGTTTGTGAATGTGTACAAGTGTTAATGTGTAAGTGTAGACTGATGTTAATGCCATCCCTCTATTCCAGCTAACATGACACCAGATGAGGAGGGACAGTAAAGGATCAGGCTGGACAGATACCGCCACATTAGCCATGTGGCACGTTTCTTCAGACAGATGGACAGGCTATCTGAGTGTGCAAATGCAGCTGGGAGCTGGAAGTCACCACCTCCACCTCAAACATCAAAGAGAGGCTCATGCAAGAACAAGAAACCGTTGTCTGCACCGGATACCCAACCAGGACCAGCAGCAGGAGGATCTGATTCACCACAACCAGGACCATCCTCATCTCCACAGGCTGGAGCTTCATCTGACCAAACCTCTGGCCCCTCCACTGCTCCCCCACCTGGACCTTCCTCAGCTCCACCCTCTGGGCCCTCCACTGCTCCCCCTTCTGGACCTTCCTCAGCTCCACCCTCTGGACCCTCCACCACTCCCCCTTCTGGACCTTCCTCAGCTCCACCCTCTAGATCCTCCACTGCTCCCCCTTCTGGACCTTCCTCAGCTCCACCCTCTGGACCCTCCACTGCTCCCCCTTCTGGACCTTCCTCAGCTCCACCCTCTGGACCCTCCACTGCTCCCCTACCTGGACCTGCTGCTGCACCCCCAGACATTGTGCTACCTCAACTTTTGGCCAAGGTTGGAAAACTTGAAAAGGGCCAGCAGGACTTGAGCCTCAAGCTGGCGGGTGTGCAATTGC
The DNA here is from genome assembly GCA_963921515.1 of Calotriton arnoldi. NCBI lineage: Eukaryota > Metazoa > Chordata > Amphibia > Caudata > Salamandridae > Calotriton > Calotriton arnoldi. Next base: position 208,803 of record CAWUFW010014727.1, read on the forward strand.
AACAGGCAACCCTGTTAAAGATGGCGGCATCCTTACAGGATACCATTAAACAAATGGACCTGAGGTTGTAGCCCCACCCTCTCCACCATGATCTGAAACTTTTGTATTAGAAGTATTAATTTTTCACATGTATAGTGTAACTGTGGTTTTGAAATGTTTTTACTATTAGTGTAGTATTAGACCTGGTACCATTGGCGTGGGTCTCCCCTGCACTTTTTGCCTTTGCCTCCTGTGTTTTTGCTGTGTGTTGGACTTCGTTTTGCTGGTCTAAATGCTTTGGGCACTTTCCCACTGCTGTTCAGTGCCAAAGTGCAAGTGCTCCCTTTGTAAATTGTTGTTATGGATTGGTGTTTCCATGATTGGCTGCTTTGATTTACTAGTCAGTCCCTAGTACAGTGCACTGTGTGTGCCCGGGGCCTGTAAATCAAATGCTGCTAGTGGACCTGCAGCACTGATTGTGCCACCCACATAAGCCGCCTGTAAATGTGACTCAGATCTGCCACTGCAGTATCTGTGGGCAGTCTAGTACTGCCATGTCGACTTGGCAAGTGCACCCACTTGCCAGGCCCTACCCTTCCCTTTTCTTACATGTTAGTCACCCCTAAGGTAGGCCCAAGGTACCCTGTGGGCAGGGTGCAGTGTATGTGAAAGGTAGGACATGCCCTGGTGTGTGTGGCATGTCCTGATAGTGAAATACTGCCAATTTCGTTTTTCACTATTGCAAGGCTGTCTGTTCCCATAGGATAGAAGGGGGAGTTTTCTTATAACATGTTATAAGCATAACTACCCCTGGGAACAAGATAGGGAAATAAAGTTTGATATGCCTGAACTCAGAATGTTAAAATGCATCTTTTAGTGAGGGTGATTTTTACATTCTGTGTTTGAAAATACCACTTTTAGAAAGTAGGTATTTTCTTGCTTAGCCATCCTGTGTGCCTCTGCTAGGTTTGTGTATTGCATGTCTGGCTTTGGATGTCAGGGGCTGGGGAGGAGCAGTGGCTCCAGAGAGTCTGATGAGTCAGGGCTGGGCTGAATAGACCTGGGCTGCATTTAGAGTTGGGGGCGGAGATTTCCTTTCTCCTGAATGAGCCTTGCCTGCCTTCCACAATGCTGTCTCCACCTCCTGCCAGGAAGCTGCACCAGAGAGGACAGAACTGGTTTTGACCAAGCACAGGGCATCTCTGCCACCAGAGAACAAAGGATTTTGTAGTATAAATATTGGGGCCCAGACCCCAGAACTTTAGATCACTTCTGGGAATCAAGAGGAACCTTTGCCAAGGAGAAGAGCCGGAGAAGCTGAGGAGGAATACTGCCCCTGTGCTGTTTGCTGTCTGAGGTTGGCCTGCAGTGGCTACTTGCTGCCAAGGAAAGGAGAAAAGGACTTTGCTGTTTGCTGTGTCCCCTGCTTAAGGATGATCTCCAAGGGCTTGAATTGAGCTTGCCTCCTGTTCTGAAGTCTCAGGGACACAAAGACTTCACCACCAGCTCCCCTGAACTTCCTTGCTGGGAGTTCTGACCTGCTAAGAGGTGCCTGCTGTTGTTTTGGACCTCTGGAGGCTGTTTGCCACTGTGAGCTGGGAAAAGTAAAGCAACTTCGAGAAGTGAGACGCATCCGGACCTGTTTCTGATGCATCGCCGAAGAAATCGCTGCAGCGCCTGCCCGTGGCTCGAGAAATCGCTGCACGCTGCATTCGATTTCGACGCAAGGCCTGCTGTGCGGCTGCAAGAACCCACACATCGTTTAGGATCGTCGCATCGCATCGAGGCACCAAGTTTGCTGCATTGTTGGGGGACGCAGTAAGGAACCAACGCATCACCTCCCCACGCAGTAAGAAACGGACACATCACCTCCTCTCCGTTAAGGAACCGACGCATCAACTCCCCTGTGCAGCATTAAGGAACCGACGCATCACCTCTCCCGGAGCAAGGAACTGACGCATCACCTTCCCTGCAGCCCTTTTTGTTTGTTTGCGTGACGCATCCAAGGTACTTTGGGGCAGATGTACAACCATTGGCAATTGCGACTCACAAATTGAGCCAAATTGCGAGTCGCAATTTGCGAGTTGCAATTGCCTATGTACAACAGTGTCTGAGACACTGTTTGCGATTCCCAATGGGGTCGCAAATTGCATGCCTCATGCATATTAATGAGGCTGTCGCAATTTGCGACCCCATTGCGAATGGCTGGCACTCCCAGGGATGGTGGCCTGCTGGGGTCAGCAGACCTCCATGTCTGGGACTGCATTTAAATAAAGCAGTTTTTCTAAATGCAGCCCGTTTTCCTTAAAGGAAAACGGGATGCATTTAAAAACAAAAATGAAACGTTTTTGTTTCATTTTTTAAGGCATGTAGTGGTCCCTGGGACCACTGCCTGCTCTGAAAAAATGTTTGCACACCCATTCACAAACATTTCCGAATGGTTGACCACCCTCTTGAAGAGGGTGGTAAACTGCGAGCGTTTTGCGACCGCAATTGCGGTCGCAAAACATTCTTACATAGGGTTCAGACTCGCTATTAGGAAGGGACGCCCTCGGAACGCCCCTTCCTAATAGCGCGCCGCTAACCCTATTTTGTGAGTCGCTATTTAATTAGCGACTCGCTAAATAGGGTTAGTACATGGGCCACAGGTTTTTTGCATGCGCAAACGGGCCTAAAACCCATTTGCGCATGCAAAAATCCGACGTACATCTGGCCCTATGTGTGAAAAGTGTTGCATCTGCAATTTGCTTTGAACTGAACTATTTCTACCATTTGGAGTCATATTTTTATTACTGTATTGTGGATTTTTGTCATTTGGTCTTGTTTTGGTTTAGATAAAGATTACTTATTTTTCTAAACTGGTGTGGTGTCCATTTGTAGTGTTTTCACTGTGTTACTGTATGTGTTCACAAATGCTTTACACACTGCCTCTGAGATAAGCCTGTCTGCTCGTGCCAAGCTACCAAGGGGGTGAGCAGGGGTTATTTTTGAAGTTTATCCCCCTTACCCTGAATAAGAAGCAAGGGTCCCTATTTGGACAAAGGTACCTACCTCTGCCAACTAGAGACCCCAATTTCTAACATGTAGTGATAGTTTATTATCCGTTAGTGTAGTTTTAGTGCAAAATGTTAGTTGTAGGATAAGTTGTTTAGTTATAAGTAGTGGGTGGGGGGTGGGGGTTGATGTTAAGTAATTGTTTAAAGTATGTTAAGAAAAAAATTACAGAAAAATTACAAAAAATATATCTTTGTTTAGTGTGCTATATTTAGTTAGTCAGTGTTTAGATATAGTGTATGTGTGTCTCACATTTTATTGTTGCATAGGGGGTTGATGTTTAGGCGGTCTGTTGTGATACATTTGTAAGATAGTATAAGGTATAGTTATTTAGGATAAGTTTAGATGTTAGGATGTTAGTGTAGTAGATTTAGTTTAGTGTAGTGTAGGAATTAGTATGTTAGGAATTTATAGTGTATTGGTGTTTAGAATAGCTTTTGTGTGATTTTACAGGTTTTAAAATAAAGCATTGTTCATTGTTTGAAAAGTCACTGCTTGTTGTATGCGTTCTAAATGGTGACATCTGTTTAGGTTGGGTCATACACATGCTGTGCGCGGACTGGCAAGTTGGATCTTATGTCTACCAATAGGGTTAAAGTACAAGTGGTCAAATGGGCTCATTGCCAAGCTGCACTGTACTAGTGTTGGGATAACAGTATCTGAAACCACAGTGGAAAAAGTAAAGTACGACACATCTAGTAGACCACAGAAATGCAACATTCCTGAATTTACTAGTCCTTTGACATTTATGGTCCGTTAATCTTCAATAATCTGTGTGACAGGCCTGTACAAATGTTGAAATTGAGGTGTGTGCAAGCTACATCCATGTCCCCTTACACTTTTCCAGATTTACAAATGCCTTAAACCTGGTAATGTGTCAGATTATCACATCACTCAAGAAAATGTGTAACGTAGCTCAAGAAATATTGGGATGCCTATTAGTTGTCACTCTCTCATATCTTCATATGTGTGCTGCAGAATGAATACCACCATGTCAGGGAAGTTAGTTATAAGTGGCTAATTATAAGTCCATTGTGCAGCTGCAGCGTCTCCTTCAATATGTGGCAAAGTGTTATTCCAGCGCCACAAAAAGTAGAGGGAGGGCCTCATACATGAGGCACCTGTTGAGTAATGAAGGATGTGGGAGCAGGCACACTGGTGGGAAGCTCGTATACACTTTACAAATGAGCAAATTGCTGTGACAACTATATTGTTCACATTATGATGTGCCTTTGATGTCAGCCACCTGCACATCATCCACATGTATACATACCACTGGGATGTCAACAATTGTATCATATCAAACATTCAGCTAGGAATGCCCCACAGAAGTGCAAGATTGCAATCACATTTGCTTGTAACATTAACACACTCTTACCAATTTTGGAACTGGTTGTCACACCAAAATGGGACATCATGTGATATCTTTGCCATTGCAATTTCTGCAGTCCACGCTGTACTAGTCACTCAATTAATAGGGACAGTTGCACATTGCATGCTGACCATGAGAAGTACTTTAATTGAGACAAGAGACCAAGGAGCAAGGTATGACAGGCAGGCCAAAAAACAAGAGGCACTTACAGTAAGTTTGAGGATGTTCTGGCACAGTCCAGGCTAAATAAATGTCATGGGACATATAGGTGAGAGTACGATTTAAGTGTGGATGAATGAACAATTGCCATCATACGTTTGTATCACAGATACAGTCCACAGATATGTGAGATAAACCAGTGATATTGAGAATAAGGACAATAACATTTTTGGAGTACACTGCCAATACAATAAGCACAGAACATTGTAGATTTTGGGTCATATGGCAATAGGTAATGCTAACGGGAACTTTTCCGAACTACAGGAGTAATATCAACATCTTCTTCCTCTGATGTATGTGTTGGCTCAGCTGATGGTGTTTTCAATGGTGCCGTAGACAAAGGAGGCATACACACATCAGGGAACGAAGATGTGGAAGGCAGGTTTCCAGCAGCATTTCCCTGTGCCAACAGGTAAGGTAGCAATGCACTGAGCAGGACTTGCTGGTTTGCCAGCACTGCAGCTACATCACGATGGTAGGCAGCCATGGTGGTGAGGTATGTATCCTGTTTCCGCTCCATGGCTTCAAGAATGTTATGGATGGCCCACAGCCTGTTGGCAACCTCAATGGTGCCACTTGTGCTGGGCATTTGCTCGTGCCTCTGCCGCATGACAACGGATATGTCATTCAGGGCCCGAAACAAGCCACGTGGTGGAGAGTCATTCCTCTTCCATGGTCTGCTCTGCCACAATGTGAGCTTAGACAATGGAGGACTCCCTCTAGGGTGGCTGCCATGCTCTTCATCCCTTTCCACACCTCCCGCACAAACTGACTCTGCACTTCAACAACACATTTTTCAAATACATTTAGTGTGTGCTGTGAGTATGGAGGTTCAGATGTTGTGGGAGGTGGTGTATGATGGGTTCCATACAGGTCAAGGGTATCTGCATTGCAGGGGATGCTTATTTGTGTGCAGGAAGGGAAACCTTCCTGCACAAAAACAATAACAAGATGCTTTTTCATCTTTCTATGTGTGCTGCAGAATGCAGCACACATAGAAAGAGGATAAACAAGAAGACATTAAGATATTTCTCCTTGTTGTGCCTCCCTTACGCCTCCCCTGGTGAGGCGTAAGTTTTTTGCGCTGCCTCAGTGTTACAATTTTTTGTTAATCTGAGGCATTGTCAAAAAGACATGGATGTTGCAGGGAACACCCCCAGCAACACCCATGGAATGCCCCTTTCACACAGTTTCCTGCGTGAAAGAGACACATATTTTTAAGCCCATGTAAAACCACGTAACGTGGCTTTACATGCCCTTATAAATATGCAAGTGGCACATTGTGCCACCTGTACGTCATAAAAGTGACGTCCTTGCGGCACAATAGTGCAGTTCCGGCATCATAAATGAGGCCCCCTATGTCTGTTGCAGTGTGTTGTTGGATTTGTAGTTCAAATGGGTTCTGTAGTGTATACATCTACGTGTAGCAATTCACAGCGGCAGCAGTGGCCTGGTACTGCCCTTCTGACATATGTATTGTGATGTACATGATGGATCTAGAATGGACTGGGCAACATCTGACTGTGCAGGGTACAAGGCATTTATGTGACACTTCACTGTTATTGACATACATGACTTCCCTTTGCACAACGCATGTCGCTAATAAGGACTGGTACTTTAGTAAATGCACTACACAACATTAGCTTGTTACCAACATTGCCTCTTGTTGCACCTTACCCTGTGTGTCTTGTAGTTCCTCATGATCAGCACTGTCCTGTACTGGAAGTCCAGCCACCAACTCCTCTGGGATGACAGCCTCCACCTGCTCCTCCAGGGCATCCAGCTCCTCCTGGTATGCTGGGCTCCCTCCTCCGGTCTGCATTGCTGCCTTCAGGTTTTGCGCCATTTCCTCTTTTGTCTTGCGCTTGATGTCATGCCAGCGTTTCTTCAAATCTGACACTGTCCTCTTCGATTGAGCCACACAGTTGACCTTAGCCAATATGGACTGCCAGAACGTATCTTTTTTGGATAACGGCAACTTAGAGGTGTCAAACAGCTGAAGTTGGTGGTCTATGACCTCATTGATGAGTATTTCATTCTCCTCCGCACTGAAATTTACTTTCCTCTTCCCCTGTGTTTCGGGCTGGTCATCCTGGCTAGCATGTGGGAGGTTCTCTTGACTGCTGGTGTCTCCTTCATGCTCCATTGAAACTTTATTTGCCTCCAAAATTGATTTTTGAGGTAGATGCGTGTTTTTTTTGCCTATTTCCAAATTGTGACGCAATGAAAAAGTGGTGCAGGGCATGTTTGTCTTGCGTCGGAATACGCGGTTCTGACTTACACTTTTTCAGCAGTTGCGTCAGTTTTTGTTACGTCAAGACAGCCGCGTCAATGTCATTTGTTTTTACTTTCCTCGTCACTTGCGACATGGTACACTAAACTATAAATCTGACGCATCCATGCCGCAAAAAAGTGATGCAGCGTATCATAAGGAATTGTGACGCATCTCTGCGCCAGCGCAGAGATGCTCCACTTTTCATAAATGAGGCTCCCTGTCTTTTTCGTTCCATTCTGGTGCATCCATACTTTCTCCTTTCCTCCACGACAGATCACACACTCCACTGGTCTTCTCACATTAACCTTGTTTCTCTGTCTAAAATTTCACTCAGTGTTTCTCCCTAATTCCTCTGATTTGAGTATAGCATGAAGCGCACCTCAGATTCAATTAATTGTATTTATTGCACATTTTTTATGTTGAAAACCATTTGTTTCATAATTGAAATTAGAAAACTGTTTAAATGTATGTGTTATTATAATAAGGCCCACTGTTTCCTGTTGATTCAATATAACCCCAGGATTCCATTGAATATTGGGTTTCGTTTCTTAGGAAAACTCAGGGAGAGCTTTGGCCCAGTGCCAGAAGCTGTTGCTGCCAACACCCCTCAGTAAATATGTTTTGCGGGTTTTTATTTTATTTTTAACTCTCCATGTGCTCATACTTTGAATATCTTATCCTCCCTTACCCACATTATTTGTTGAGTTAATTTGGTATATTACCTTTGTGTGTCAATATTCATTTCCTTTTATTTCTGTTTTATTAGTTGACTTTTCTTCACCTTCCTCTCTAGTGTTAAACCGTTGTAGGTACACTTCTGAGTGCTTCAGGAGAATACTGGACTGTAGTTCGTATTTCATTTGTTTTTCATCTGGTTTTTGTTATAATTTTTTATCATTGGTGCTTCTTTTACCTCTCTCCTTCCTATGGTCCATTTAAGAAAACTAGGTATGTGTCTCTACAACCGACCCCACAAGCCAATTGCCTTCGTACAGCTGATTTAGGCAGGCTTTTATTTTAACTTAACTCCTGCTTACATTCCTTGTGCTTTGAAGTTTTGTTTCCACTTCATGTCCTTTGTTGATGTGTAAAAAGTTGTGTAATCTTCATGTAACGAAGAGCACTTTCTTGTTTAAGCTTTGTTTAATATAATTATGATATGTTCCCCGTGTTATTTGCCTACTTAATGTTAAGGAATAGTTACAGTTTTCGCTGTACCAAATGTAGTCTGTGCTCCATTTCTTATTTCATTATAACTTCCTATCTTTTACTTTCACTGATGATATATTTATTTATTTATACAATTTATATAGCACGCAAATACCCTAGGGTGTCTCGGCTCTGTGGAGTAAAGGAGAGCAGCTAGGTAGAAGATTACTGATTGAATAGCCATGTTTTTACTTGTTTCCTAAATATCATGAGGGTGGGACTGGTTTTGATATGGAGGGGAAGGGTGTTCCACAGTCTTGCCGTGGCAACTGTGAAACGTCTGTCTCCCCAAGATGTTTTCTTAGTGCGAGGAATAGTCAACAGATGGGCTGATGAAGAACGCAACGGTCTGTTCGGATTGTATGGGCAGAGTGTTTTTTTTAGGAACTCAGGTCCCGAGTTGTTGCACCATCATCACAAAACTTTTATTCGGTTGGCCGAGTTATCCATAAAAGATCACAATAACTATTACATGATAGCATACATATATCACTCATCTACATACAATACATGATTAAAAGTCCATTTTACAATAAAACAGATAGAGACACCAATTGCATTAAAACAGTAATCAGTCAGGTCTCGATCGCCTGGAGGTCAAGGAGGTTCGTAAAAAACTAACCACAGCAAATAAAACATGTTCATTAAAAAGCATCTGTAAGTACACAGGGATCAGGCGTATTTGAGTAAAATTCAAGGATTTCAACAGTGGAACTAAAAACTGCTTTCTAGGCCTACTAAAATATTTGCAGAGCATGACAAAATGTAGGGTGTCCTGCAGAGACCTATCGTCGCAGCTGCAGGGCAACCAACATCCCGGTTGGGCCCAACCACTAGGAGAGTCCAAAAGATGGTGTAATTGGTTAAAGTGAAACCTGGCCAGTAAAAACATATCCCGCCTGTCGGCTACCTGGGCAAGATACTCCATGCCCTTAACAGTGTTTAGGAGCATAAGTCCCATCGCCGAGGGTTTCATCAATATGACTTCTTCTCTGATGGCCAACGCCCGCTTGAGGAACAATGCTTTTCCCCCTTTTATATAACGGGGTGACAATAGATGGGGACTCAAATATATATCCAGTCTCCCTAGGGAAGCAAAGGCTGCCTTCACATAGGCTATCCAGGGAATTCTATGTGTGGCATCAAGGGACAAACAATCCGAGAGAATCAGCCTGTTAAGCATTAGATCTACCTTGGTCCAGACTTTTATGCAGCAAAGCAGCAGACTAAGGGTGACTATCTCGGCTAAATAACCAGCTCCCAGTTTCTCATAAACTGAGAAAGCCAGTGCACATTGTGGTACTTGAACAAGTTGCCTAAGAAATTGGTTTTCTGCTGCCTGGATTATACCAGTCTTCACATACCCTCAAATCTCTCTGCCGTAGCGAGTCTGAGACACACATTTAGCATGATAGATCTTAAGAAGAACCCGAGGGGACCAGGAACCTAGTCTAAGTGCAAAGCTATATATAACAAAACGAGGGAGTGAAGAGGTAGTGTCTCACACGGACACTATGGCGGATGTATCCTCCTCTAGTACTTAATAAATAAATCAAAGGAATCCACCACATGGGACTAGTAGTGTAAAGAAAAAGTATTAGTCATCCAGGTGTGGATGCACACAGCGTTTGTTTAAATACCCCTCACACACCAAAAGGACCCTTGGTGTCATGCTTCATCATAGGGGTCTTCCCGTCCCGCTGCGGGACGGGGCGTGCTACGACCTACGACTACGCGGGAGCACTGTAGTTGACAATACTATGTGTAGTGATGGGATAGTGAAAGGAGGGGTCGTGAGAGAATATGGGTAAGTGATTTAAAAGGACCTGGCCTCATGGACATAAAGAAACTTTAATAGGTCGTTGAGGCTGGACCTGTTAAAAAGGTGATACGGAGAAATCCTGCCAACAATGTGCGGATGCTCCTATACAGTCAACATGTTTCGAAGCAAAGCTTCTTCATCAGGACTAAGAAGATCCCCTCAGTATCCACTATGTTGAGTTTCCCAAATGGGTGTACTATATACAAAAAAGTGAAAAAAATAAACATAAATATAAAAATGCATAAATTATATGCACTCTATACGATACCCAATGGTACCATGTAAATGTCAATTATGTAATGTAGGAGATAATGCTCCTTGAGCCTCTTGTAACGGGTGGGGGAGAAAAGCCGCCAAACGTAGTTGTTGCGGTCGACCTAGTCTCGCCTAGAAATAACGCCAACCCGCGGCTCCGTGAGGTGCAAAGCTAGCCATGGCCCAAGTAATTTTAACAAGCTCAGCTCGCTTTCCCTCGATCAGAGGTTTACATTTGTTCTTTGCATCAAATAACACATCTAAATAAGGAAAGGCTGAGACTTTTCCTAGGGTATGTTGGCTCACTTTGAAGGTCTTAGAGCTAGTAGACCGAGGGCCTACTACCATAACAAAGGATTTGGTGAAGCTCACAGCCAAATCTAGGCTACCCATGAAGGCAGCAAATTTGTCCAAGAGAAGCTGCAGCACTCTGGCCTTACAGGCCATGAGGACTGCATCATCAGCATGTAGCAATACCAGAAGTGGCCTTGCACCCGCCCTTGGACAAACTGCATGAGCAGAAAGGAGGACTTGCTTGAGCCCAATAACATATAGGGTGAACAAGAATGGAGAATTGATACAACCCTGCCGGACACCCCTGCTAGTCTGAAAGGACCGAGTACATGCAGCACCTTGTGGAAAATGCACAAAGGCAGAGGTGTCCAAATGCAAGTCCACCAGAAGGGCCACTATGTTTAATTCTACCCCTAACTCAAGAAGAAGGGTCCATACTTTTGCACGATTAACCCTGTCGATTGTGGACGTGAGGTCCATGAATGCCAAGTGGAGGGATTCAGGCCAGGCTACATTATACTTATTGATAATTAGGTGAAGATTCAGAAATTGGTCAGATGTGGACCTCCTTGGCCCGAAGCGGTTTTAGACATCAAACAGGATGTAATTGGCATCCAACCATGCCATCAACCTACTAAGTAAGACTCTCCTAATGACCTTCACTACTGCATCAATCAATGAAATGGGACAATAACAGACAGGGTTATCCTTGTCCCCCTTCTTGAATACAGGAACAATTACCACCATCGACCATGAGGGCAACACCCCTCCCTGTGCTGCGGCATTTAGGACCAGGGTCAGGAGTGGGCCCCATATCTCCACATTAGCCTGGAATTAATATGGGGGAATCCCATCCGGACCGGGAGCCTTATTGAGTGCTAGCGCGTCTATGCCCTTGGCTACTTCATCCAGGGTTAAGACAATTGGAACCCTCTCCAACTCCAGGTCTACCCTGACCTTGCCTTGCAATACCTCTCCAAAATTATAGACCCTTTCTAAGTGATCTACCCACTGTTGCTCAGAGATGTGGGCGCATATTGCCTGACCTGCCTCATTCGCAAAACAGGGCTTATTTACTATCTTCCAAAAAAGAGAGTTATCTCCTCTCTTGCTCGCCTGTGCCTCCCAGGCTAGTTCCTGTAAGGCCTGTTTGAGCTTCGCTATAGACTGCTTGTATGCTTGCCTACAGGCTGCTACAAGGCTCCTGTCTCTAGGGACCTGCTTCAGGGCCACCTTCAAGTGCCAAAGGCACTTGAAGCAGTCTTTCTCATACTACTTAGGGTCTTGCCCACCCGAGTGAATTAGTGGGACTACCAATAATTCCAGAATTTTATGGGCAAAACCCTCAAAAACATGCAGGACATCCTTTTCCGGGGCCTCTGAATTTAGGCAGATTGAGATCTTCTGAGCACTCCTGGAGAAGAGGGAAGCTTTAAAATGCATCAAGTCCACCTGGGGCCAATTGAGTCTCCTGCCTTGATCAGCCAGGGAAAGCCCTCCAAGAGCCCCCACCCATGAGTTAACAACACATAACCCCATCCAGTTCTAAGGACAAGGGTGTGTGATCAGTAAATGGGCTATGAATTATATTAAAGTTAGAAATGTACAAAAATAGAGGCGTGGAAACAAAAATAAAATCAATAATCGAGGTGCGTCCTTTCCCTTTAGTTGGAACAATGAGGGGATTAGGTGAGTTGACCAGTTTGTCCAAGGCAAACACAAGGTTGTGGGAATGTAAAATCAAACCAAGCATTAAACCCTCATTTGCGTGGGCAAAAAGAAGCTGTTCTGAAAACATACACTTAGGTTTAGAAACATCACGTACCAAAGGACTTTCACATAAATGAAGGTTAAAATCCCTCACTAGTATTAACAACTCCCTTCCCATCCCAATACCAGGTTCCAGCCAAGAGTGCAGAGTCAGATTTAAACGTTGAAAGCTAGAAACCACATCAGACCTGCCTATAGCATTATAAAAATTAACCAATGCAATAGGCGTTGAACCCAGTGCCATCAGTTTTAGCCCCTGTAATGCATGGACCTCCCACTGCAAGTCAACAACATGCCCACTCAGTTCCACTGACACAAAAGTGATCAACCCCCCCACTGGCCCTCACTGCCACCGAAGCCCTCAATGCCACCGAGGGTGAGAAGTAGGTCTTGTAACCTTCCATAAAAAAGTTATGTTTCACCCCCATGTTTCCTGTAGATATATAATCTGAAAGGATTTAACAAACTTCACCCAGTGGGGATCAGCAAACTTTGCAGATAGTCCAGCAATGTTCCATGAAAATAGCTTCAATCCTTTTAGGTTCCCAACTGGTATAGTCACGGGACAGCTGGGTAAGCAGGGGGAGAGGGGCTCAAGGGTGGCCACTGAAGGGTTAGTAGGCAAGGGAGTTGGAGATAATGGAGCAATAGTTCCCAGTCAATCACACATCTTAAGAATACTCAGAGGGGCATAGCGATTCAAAAGGTTCACAGGTGGGGGCTGCCGGGTTGCCAGTCGAGTGCTGTCATGAAAACCCTGCGTTTGCAACCCCCGGAGCCTATACGGGCGGCAAACCTTCTCGGGTTTATAAGAAAACACCAATGGGAGAGCTACAGTGCCCGCAGGTCGGGAAGCCCAGATGAAGAAATGGCAGCCAAGACATATGCCACAATCGAGGGATTGTTAAAGTTTACCACCACGCAGTCCCCCATCCACTGCTTGCTATCTCCACCCACCCAACTAACTCTACGTACCATAATGAATTACTCATAAATTCCCATGCCTACATTGCAATACCATTGAAACCAAAGCGCCACCTTGTCTTTTTAATTCCTGAAAAGATTCGGGAGCAGGATGGAATCGAGAAGGGACATTCTTCAGGACCACAACATATGGGGTCACCTCTGGTGGCAATTTAAGCACTAGCCCTTTGCTCACTGGGTGTGGGGAACTAAAGCCCCTGGGCTGCTCTCCCCTGTGGAAGTGCATTGGGTCTGGGGGGCCACAGGGGGATCCTTAAGACCACTCAGGCGCCTGATTGAGCATGCTACAGTGTTAGATACACCCTGGGTTGTACAGATGCTACCCCCAGTACAGGGACAGCAGGAGTAACTGGCTCGGAAGAGGTGCTCGGCCCTGGTTGCACAGCTTTCTCACCGTTAACATGAGCTGGAAATTCTGAGACTCAGGACTCAAAGTTATTCAACCTGGTCATAATTAGGTCAAGCTTAGCTTTTATGACTGCCTTAAACTCAGACAGTAGGTTCATAATGTGGAGGTCGCCCCCTGAGAGGCACGATAGATTAAGATCGAACAGGGCATCCGCATTGGGGCTGGGGTTACTCGAACCCACATCAGCCCCCCATCTCCTCTGCTTACAGCTAGGGCTGATGGGACGGGGGGTTGAGTCCTTGCCTGGGGCCCCCAGACCCCCTGTGGGTGAGCCTTAAACCTCGGGAAGCCTCTCCTGCTCCCCCCAGAACCCCTTCGATCATCCAAATCACTCAGGTTGCAAGGCCCGACCGTCCTCTCTGAGACCTCAGGGGAAGAGGGGCGACTGCAGTGGGGCAGAGGAGAGCTACCACAAGTCAATGACAACCTTCTTTCTGCCAGTTCAATTTCCTTAGATACCACTGACTCAGCACATGATAAAAACCCCTCTCTTGTGATGGCTCAAGGAGCAGTGTGTGGCAATGGTACCTTAGTCGCAGGGATTTTTCTCTTCCCCATATTTACACCATTTAAGATACACAACGCTCCTCCTATCAAATACCCCTGAGGCTAATGGAACCCCTAGGGCCCAAGAGACCTCAAGTTTATAGACTAGGCCAAACAGGACATTCCCCCCAATACACAGTCACCCAAGACTCGTGAACAAGGTCAGAGAGTCCGAATCTGTACGAGCCCCGAAAAAGATCAAAGCAAGGCACAGTCAGATGCTTTGTTCATACTCTTCAGACCCAAGCTGCATGTGTTTGCGGCCTCCCGCCGGGTGCTCAGACCTGTCCAGGATCCAACAAGGCACTCAGATTGACTCAGAGACCCCAGTGGACTTCGTGAGGTGTCAACTAGTTTATGTCCAGCCAAATTTAGTAGCAAGTGGCGTTCCAATACTCCAACACCAAGCCTGATAAAATGGCCAAAGAGGGTGACCCCACTTTACCTCTTCCTGGCACTGATGGGCTCAGAATGGGCCCGCCCTTGACCCAGGCTTGGCTTGGGCATGGCCCACACAGGTCTTGTGCAGTGGGAAGTGAGGATGCACTTTATAGCGCCTACAGTGCCTGGGTGCTGCTGTCTGCAGGGCCACCTCCTGGTCCAAAGGATGCTGGGACTCACAGCCCATCCCCACCACTGCTACCAACAATGCCAGTGCAGTGGGAAGTGAGGATGCACTTTATAATGCCAACAGTGCCCAGATGCTGCTGTCTGCAGGGCTGCCTCCTGGCCCAAAGGATGCTGGGACTCTTGGTCTATCAATGCCACCAACTCCCGTGCACTGGGAGGCGAGGATACACTTTATAGTGGCAACAGTGCCCAGGTTCTGCTGTCTGCAGGGCCACCTACTGGCTCAAATGATGCTGGGACTCGTGGTCCGTCACCACCACCTCTACCAACAATTCCAGTGCAGCGGGAAGTGAGGATGCATTTTACAGAGCCAACAGTGCCCAGGTGCTGCTGTCTGCAAGGTCACCTCCTGGCCCAAAGGATGCTGGGACTCGTGGTCCATCACTGCCACCAACAATGCACTTTATAGCGGCAACAGTGCCCAGGTGCTGCTGTCTGCAGGGCTGCCTCCTGGCCCAGGGGATGCTGGGACTCATGGTCCATCAACACCCTCACTACCAACAACTCCCATGCAGCGGAAAGTGAAGATGTGTTTTATAGAGCCAACAGTGCCCAGGTGCTGCTGTCTGCAACCAACAACTCCCACGCAGCAGGAAGCGAGGATGCACTTTATAGCGCCAACAGTGTCCAGGTGCTGCTGTCTGCAGGGCTGCCTCTTGGCCCAAAGGATTGCGGGACTCGTGGTCTGTCACCGTCACCCCTACCAACAACTCCTGCACAGCGGGAAACATAGATGTGCTTTATAGCGCCAACAGTGCCCAGATGCCTCTGTCTGCAGGTCTGCCTCCTGGCCCAAAGGATGCTAGGACTCGTGGCCCGTCACTGCCGGCGCTACCAACAACTCCCATTTGCTTCTGTTTTATCTTGCCTTCCTGCCACCTTTGGTCATGTAATGACTTTGAATGAGTTCTGAACTGGTGGTGCTTTCAAGGGAAACTGATCTGCACTCATCTGCTCCAGATTGTGGCTGCAGATCTCTGCTTTACTGCCTCATCTTACATCAGTTCCTTGTGTGACCATACCTTCCTGCTTCCGTGTTAAATGACGGCTTATGATGTCCACTGCTTGCATTGCAGTGTTTGGTCAATCTTAATATTTTAGCCTAGGATTTTAGTCAAATTGTACCTACTGACAATCTTTTTTGGTTGCATCTACCTTCTGCTTGTTTCTTCTACCTTAGCGAACCCCAAACGTAGGTGAAAATTACATTTGTATGCATGACTTAATGATGAACTAGGAGAAGGGCACTTTGGATTTTCCTGAAGGTTGGCTTAGAAATGTCCCCAACCTCGATATTGCATTACTATTCCCTTCTGGCTAGACAATTACACATTTAAATTACTCAGACTTTGCTGTCGGAGATAGTGACTATTCAAGCTTCTCACACGGGAAACAACCTTTACATCACGGTCATTAGACCGCGATGCCTTTACAACGCGGTCGTTATAACGACCGGGTTGTTACAACGCGATGCCATTACTACGCAAGTCATTACATCGACTTGCAGTAGATGGCGCTCTAACATAAGGAATAGTATAATTTACTATTCCAAACACCTTCCCTACTGTTGCGTAGGCTGGAGTTGGAATAGTAAATTATACATTCCTAATGTTACGGTGCCATCTACTGCAAGTCGATGTAATGACTTGCGTAGTAATGGCATTGCGTTGTAACAACGCAGTCGTTGTAACGACTGCGTTGTTACCTACCGCGTAGAAAAAGCACGCGTTGTAACGTGCTATATTCTTCTCACACACGCCTATAAAGCCCTCCACAACGCCGGACCTGCATGCCTCAACCACCGTCTCTCCTTCTACACTCCCACCAGACATCTCTGCTCTACCCAACTGGCCCTGCCACCGTCCCACGGATCTGCAAGACCACGGCTGGAGTAAAATCCTTCTCCTAGCTCACTGCGAAGGTCTGGAACTCCCTGCCTCTGCACCTCAGGCAAACACCATCGCTGCAGCAATTCAGGAGGGGCCTCAAGACCTGGCTCTTCGACTGAATTACAGACCCAGACCCCCCATCCGCCCAGCACCTTGAGACCCTCACAGGTGAGTAGTTGTGCTTTATAAGACCCTGATTGATTGATTGATTGATTGATTGACAATTACTTGTTTCGGGATGAGGATGACATTTGTGGAGCCTACTTTTCACATCTGTTTACAGCTTTTTTGCAAGGGGCACCTCTACCCCGACGTGAGCCGGGGCTGAGATTGTGCCCATTTATAAAAAGGGCCCCCGTGAACTTCCTATTAACTACAAACCCATTAGTTTGCTTGATAGCTCACCAACATCTTACTTGTCAGACTACAGGATTGGATGTCAAATAATAACATCCTGTCCCTACTGCAGGCTGGATTTAGGGAGGCAATGAGTATGATCAATCAGGTGTTCCGACTCCTGATGCTAATCTGGAAAACTGTCACTCTGGGGGGAGGTCACCTGTACATCGTATTTGTGGACCTCTGCTCTGCCTTTCATTTAGTCCCTATGCCAATCTTAGGGTGGGTGCTGCAGGAGATGGGGGTGCCCAACTACATACACGATATTATAGTGAGGCTGCACAATAATAACTATGCACAGGTCAGGTGTGGGAAGGAGGGTGACCTTACCGAGCCATTTCCTGTCAGTAGAGGGCTGAAGCAGAGGTGCGTACTTGCCCCCACAATATTCTCACTCTACATCAATGACTTACAAAGCACTTAGATCAGGGTGACAATGATGATCCTAAACTGCCAGACATGAGACTCCCTGCACTCATGTTCGCCTATGATACTCTCCTCCTCTCCAAGTCACCCATCGGCCTTCAAATATTATTGGACCACTTTGAAAATGTTTGCATAGCGCAGGGCCATCATACATTCAGGGCAAATCCGACATTGGCTGGGAAACCCCTGGAGAGAGTGCAGACATTCACTTATCTGGGTATCACATTAACAGAGTGTTGGACTTGGCCCTTTTGCCCTGAATTTTTTCGCTTGTGTGACAATAAAATATGGTGTGTCTGAACAGAACATAACAAATGCTGTGTAATATGGTACACACTGTTAGCGCCGCCATTTTAGAAAAGCACTGTGGAAAAATGTCACTGTTAAAATGGACGCCATGCCTGCCTGCCCATGTGACGCCTGACTGAGGTGGGTTGGCAGCCTAGTGGTTTGTCCCCCAGCGCCCCCTGCTTTTGGAGGGAAGCGTCGCACCGAGGGTGCTCTACTCCTCCCTGAACCAGTTAGAACCGGTTCCGGAGAGAACCTTCTAGGCTGCCATGTGAGGAGACTGAGGCAGTGCAGAGCCTGGACTGAAGGGGAAGGGACCTTCTGCCAGGGGAGACCGCCACATTGGGCCTGTGTGCTGGCCCCTGTGCCCATCTACACCCCCCTGTTGTCCCCAGGGCCAATAAAGAGACATTGCCGGAGTGGAGGCTGCTGTGCTGGCAGGATTGCCACCCTACCGGAGGATGACCGTTCTGAGGAGCTGCTGCTTCGGGACTGGTGAGCCGCCCTCCTAGCCACTGATCTCACCCTGCATTACATGTCTCTTGGCCTCTAGCGCCTGTGGAGCGCTATATCTGCGGTGCCAGAAGAAGGGAGAGGGTGCCTGCAGCGCTGGATTGCCAGAGCGCTACTTATCCTGGGGGACCCTGGAGGTGGGAGCGCTGCCTGTGCCTGCCTGCATGAAGAGGAGGGCTGATGCCTGCACCCTAGCGCTGTACCCTGGAGTCTGGAAAGCGCTGTAACACCCCCTGAAGACACCGTCTGCAAAGCGCTGTGGGGGACTGAAGCGCTGTGACAGAGAAGCGTGTCACCGCCAAGATCACCGCCGCGGCCGAGCCGCAATTGCCAGGAGTTAGCGGGTGCCTACCCCACACTGGTGCCGCCTTGGGGTGCTGCCGAGGAGAGCGACTGGTGAGGAGGGGCAGCGGGAGCCTACCCCGTGCCCTGAATCCGCCCAGGATCACCGCCGCAGCCCGGAGAGAAGAAGCGCCGCCGAAGCGAGTGCCCGGAGGACTGCCTGGAGGTGGGCGGAGCTGCGGGACGGAAGCCAGGCGGGAGCCTGCCCCGCGCTGGCTGGGCCAGAGAAGAGACAGGAAGCTGTCGGGAGCCTTGTGGGCTCCGTGACGAAGTCCCGGGCCCCACGAGGGGAGGCCCGGGTGAAGAGAGACCCGTGTTGCGGAGCAGACCGGAGCGGGAGCCCACCCCGCCGGTCTGGGTCTCCGCCATAGGAGGAGTGCCGTCAGGAGCCTCGCGGGCTCCGTGTAACGTCCCGGGCCCCACGAGGGGAGGCCCGGGTGAAGCCTGGAAGTCCCGGTGAGGTCAGGAGGGGCGAGAGGTCCCAGCCATCGGGAGCAGTTTGGAGAGTAAGGCGGAGGGGGGGCCCGAGGCACATTGTCGGTGCCTGCCCCTGCCGCAGTGAAGTCCCCGCATGCTGATCGCCGGAGTTCCGGGGAAGTCGGCCGCACGTCAGGAGAACCCGGAGTGAGAGGCCCCGGACTGCCGGTGAGTGGGGCTGAGTTCTGGGACGGTCGGGGGCCGGCCGAGGCACATTGTCGGTGCCTAAGGCCCCGAGGGCTCAGTGAGGGCCGCCCACGCATCTGCCCTCGCAGCTGCCACGTGTTGGGGCATAACTTTACACCCCGAGTCCCGGAGGGGGGGCTCGTAGAGAATTGCGGGTGCCAGGAGGGCCTCCAGGAGGGCCCGTGTGGACGTCCTGCACAGCTGCCCCGCCTGCCAGTGGGCAGCTGCATTGAGGGGGCAGTGTTTACTTCCCAGCCCCGGAAAAAGGGAGAATTGGTCGAGGTACATTGTCGGTGCCTTCCCCGGTGTCCCCAAGCCCTGGAGGAGAGGGACTCCAACAGGAGCAGAAGCGGGCCACTATTAAAGAGGGGCTCCAACGTGGCCATAGGGGTTTTATTCCACCCAGCTGCCCCGCAGGACAGTGGCAGCTGTTCCTCACGGGCAATTGTTGTTCGGGAGACCAAATTGGGCTTCCCCTGCACAGGCAGTGCCAGTACTTGTTTTGGGCTGATTCCCAGCTGGCCTGCGAGTGCGCAGGCAGCTACAATGGAGTGGGGACCCTGCCCTTGACTTGGTTAGGGGTGGTGTCGGGGCACATTGTCGGTGCCCGCCTTCCCCCTGTGTTGCACTGACTTTACAGCTGCCCCGGATAACAGTGGGCAGCTGCAACGTTGAGAGGCATTGTCCTACCAGGGGCCCGGGAGTGGGGCTCCCCTGTGTAGAGTGGCGCACAGGCTAATCTGCAGCGAGGGGCATGCCAGGCGTGTAAGGCCTATTGTGTTATGCTCCTGATTCCTGCCTGTTTATGTTCTAGGGCCAATTCCAGAGTGGTGTACCTCCGATTGGGGCGTGCTGTGGTTATCCTTGCGAGGCCTGTTGCCTCACCTGATTCATTGCTGAAATGAGATCCTAATGTGTTTCCATGCCTCATGTTTTTAGGCTACTGCAAAGGTGCTTTATTCTCGCACCCAGTATTACTAGTGGACTTTCATTCCCCTTTGTACGAGCGATGGATTTGGCAGCGGCCCGATTGGCGCTGCCCTGTACATAGTCCCCACTGTTCATATCTACCTGGTGCCAGTTGGCGCCATGTACATCCCTGTGATTATTGGTGCTGAGTTCTGCATAATACATATGCTGTTTTTCAACTAAACTGGTGTGGTCTCCGTTTGTAGTGTGCCTGGTGTGTCGCCTGTGTGTGCTGCGCGGATGCTTTACACAATTCCTCCGGAGTTTAGCCTGCCCGCTCTGCACCACGCTACCCCGTTTCCAACATTGGTGGCAGCGGTGGGATAGGACTTGTGTTTGCGCAGTACCACAGCGGCAACTGGTTGCACTACAAAGGTGCACCTGAGAGTAATCGCAGATGTGGGGATTGTTTTTCCTGATTGGATTTCCCTCCTAAAAGTGTTGTGTTGAAGTGTGTTCCCCTGTTGCACTGTGGGAGGGGTATCCCGGGTGTATCTCACCAGGATGGGGTTAACCTACGACGAGGATTGCGTGGGGGAGTACACCGAGCAGGAGGTGATAGACCTCTGCCGAGAGAGAGGGATACCCACGGTAGGCAACACCCGGAGGAAGTTGTTCCTCTATGAGGCCCTGAAAAGGGGGAACCCTTAGAGCCCCACGGGGACCTTTCCGATTACCCCTCTGCATATTTAAGGGATGGATTTGGTAGAGACCGTGAGGAGGACTCTGAGAGTGAGGGGTCCCGGTCCATAACCCTGGAAGGTGGTGACTTTGAGGAGGAAGAGGATGTGAGGGCAGAGACACCGGTAGCGAGGGAGGACACCATAGAGAGGGAGTCCCGTGCTGGGTCCAGCCCCAGGGGCACTGCCCCACCCCTTTCCCTATCCCCAGAAGAGTGGGTAGATAGGAGGGAAGAAAGGGAGTATCAGCTGGCGCTGGAAAGGCTCAGAGTGGAGCTAGCGCAGCTGAGGGTTGAGGAAAAAAGGCTAGAGACTGAAAGGGTCCTAGCGCAGGAAAGGATGGCGGAGGCGGAGAGGGCCTTCGCCAGGGAGAGACTAGCTCAGGGGGTAGGTTGTCCCCTGAGAGTGGTTTCTGTGGTCTGGATTCACCAGTGAGGGTGGGATCCAGTGGTGGCAGCGAGAGTGAAGCCAGTGCAGGAAGTCCCACTTCCAGAGCCCGGAAGATGGTGCCTGATCCCCAGGAGGAGGGGGACAGGTTGGAGTTCCAGGGCAGGGGAAAACTGTCCCATCAGTCTTGGGGGAGTATGTGGACGGGTGTTGGACTGCACTGGAGGAGTGGATGGTGGGTGGCGCGGTGACAGATGGGGAAGAGCTGTTCCGCCTGATTATCAGGGAGCATGTGCTCAAGAGTTGTTTTCCCGGGTTGCGCCACCACCTGTTGCAGTGTGGGCTCTCCGACCCCAGGAGCTTGCACGGGAGGCAGACCTTTGGGTGAGTGCCAGAGAGTCTGAGAGGGCAGTGGGGAGTGATCCTGAAGGGAGTGGTGCAGGGATCTTCCAACCCAGCGAGGTGGGAGAGGTGGAGAATCGCCCAGCTAGGTCCCAGGAAGGTGAGAAGGTTGTAGGGCCTCACATCCTATCCATGGGAAGGAGTGAGACGGGGAGGTGTCCCGAGGTGCCCCAACCGCAGTCTCAGGGCCTGGAGAGTTCCATAAGGGAACCCCAGGTTGGGAGCCTAGGCTGTCCCGATGGGCCGTCCAGGGAAGGGGATCCCCTAGCGTCAGGAGAACCCGGGGCGTCGGTAATCCGAGCTCCAGGGGTTCTGGGGTCTGCCCAGCCACAGGGTTTAGATCCTGGGCTGGGGTGCCAGGTTCAGGGGTTGCCTGACCTGGCAGGAGGGACGTCTGTAACCAGTGTCCCTCCGGAATTGACTTCCAGGGGTACTTCTCCAGGTGGGAGGGTGCGGAACTCTGGAAGGGGGTGCCGAGGGAGGAAGGACTCGCCTCTGGCACCGGCTCAACCACAGGGTTTAGATCCTGGGCTGGGGTGCCAGGTTCAGGGGTTGCCTGACCTGGCAGGAGGGACGTCTGTAACCAGTGTCCCTCCGGAATTGACTTCCAGGGGTACTTCTCCAGGTGGGAGGGTGCGGAACTCTGGAAGGGGGTGCCGAGGGAGGAAGGACTCGCCTCTGGCACCGGCTCAACCACAGGATGTAGATCCTGGGCTGGGGTGCCAGGTGCAGGGGTTGCCTGACCTGGCAGGAGGGACGTCTGTAACCAGTGTCCCTCCGGAATTGACTTCCAGGGGTACTTCTCCAGGTGGGAGGGTGCGGAACTCTGGAAGGGGGTGCAGGGGGAGGAAGGACTCGCCTCTGGCACCGGCTCAGCCACAGGGCTTAGATCCTGGGTTGGGAGGCCAGGGGCAGGGATTGCCTGACCTGGCAGGAGGGACGTCTGTAACCAGTGTCCCTCCGGAACTGACTCCCAGGGGTGCTTCTCCAGGTGGGAGGGTGCGGAACTCTGGGAGGGGGTGCAGAGGGAGGGAGGACTCGCCTCTGGCACCGGGGCAACCTAAGAGTTTAGACCCTGGGTTGGTGGATCGGATTCAGGGTCACGGCCCTGTGAGAGAGTGGTGTTCTGAGGGTGCCCCGCAGAGGAGGAGAGGGCGGAACCCCAGAAGGAGAGGGAGGGGGAGGAGAGCCTCGCCCCTACCTGGTGGACAGTGTGAGAGTGTGGTCCCTAGGTGGGAAGACCATTGGCAGTTTGGGACTGCACGGAGGAGGAGGAGAGTGGTCAACGGGTACTACGGGCCTGGGGCTACTGCCCCCCACTCTGTGAGACAGCCAGGGCCAGAGACATCTGGATGGCCTAGGGCACGGTCCTGGCTGCAGCCAACTAGGGAGCACCAGTGGGGTGGCCTAGTTGGGTCAAGAAGGAGTTGAGAGAGGGAACCATCGGGTTCCAGAGTGGAGAAGAACCTGCGGGTGTTCCTGCAGTTGTGGGCCCGCGTCCAAGTTCTCTCGCTCTAAGCAGGGAAGCCCATCAAGGCATTGATCGGTCTACCCTGGCTTTTGGCTGGGAGGGGGTTGTGTTGGACTTGGCCCTTTTGCCCTGAATTTTTTCGCTTGTGTGACAATAAAATATGGTGTGTCTGAACAGAACATAACAAATGCTGTGTAATATGGTACACACTGTTAGCGCCGCCATTTTAGAAAAGCACTGTGGAAAAATGTCACTGTTAAAATGGACGCCATGCCTGCCTGCCCATGTGACGCCTGACTGAGGTGGGTTGGCAGCCTAGTGGTTTGTCCCCCAGCGCCCCCTGCTTTTGGAGGGAAGCGTCGCACCGAGGTGCTCTACTCCCCCCTGAACCAGTTAGAACCGGTTCCGGAGAGAACCTTCTAGGCTGCCATGTGAGGAGACTGAGGCAGTGCAGAGCCTGGACTGAAGGGGAAGGGACCTTCTGCCAGGGGAGACCGCCACATTGGGCCTGTGTGCTGGCCCCTGTGCCCATCTACACCCCCTGTTGTCCCCAGGGCCAATAAAGAGACATTGCCGGAGTGGAGGCTGCTGTGCTGGCAGGATTGCCACCCTACCGGAGGATGACCGTTCTGAGGAGCTGCTGCTTCGGGACTGGTGAGCCGCCCTCCTAGCCACTGATCTCACCCTGCATTACATGTCTCTTGGCCTCTAGCGCCTGTGGAGCGCTATATCTGCGGTGCCAGAAGAAGGGAGAGGGTGCCTGCAGCGCTGGATTGCCAGAGCGCTACTTATCCTGGGGGACCCTGGAGGTGGGAGCGCTGCCTGTGCCTGCCTGCATGAAGAGGAGGGCTGATGCCTGCACCCTAGCGCTGTACCCTGGAGTCTGGAAAGCGCTGTAACACCCCCTGAAGACACCGTCTGCAAAGCGCTGTGGGGGACTGAAGCGCTGTGACAGAGAAGCGTGTCACCGCCAAGATCACCGCCGCGGCCGAGCCGCAATTGCCAGAGTTAGCGGGTGCCTACCCCACACTGGTGCCGCCTTGGGGTGCTGCCGAGGAGAGCGACTGGTGAGGAGGGGCAGCGGGAGCCTACCCCGTGCCCTGAATCCGCCCAGGATCACCGCCGCAGCCCGGAGAGAAGAAGCGCCGCCGAAGCGAGTGCCCGGAGGACTGCCTGGAGGTGGGCGGAGCTGCGGGACGGAAGCCAGGCGGGAGCCTGCCCCGCGCTGGCTGGGCCAGAGAAGAGACAGGAAGCTGTCGGGAGCCTTGTGGGCTCCGTGACGAAGTCCCGGGCCCCACGAGGGGAGGCCCGGGTGAAGAGAGACCCGTGTTGCGGAGCAGACCGGAGCGGGAGCCCACCCGCCGGTCTGGGTCTCCGCCATAGGAGGAGTGCCGTCAGGAGCCTCGCAGGCTCCGTGTAACGTCCCGGGCCCCACGAGGGGAGGCCCGGGTGAAGCCTGGAAGTCCTGGTGAGGTCAGGAGGGGCGAGAGGTCCCAGCCATCGGGAGCAGTTTGGAGAGTAAGGCGGAGGGGGCCCGAGGCACATTGTCGGTGCCTGCCCCTGCCGCAGTGAAGTCCCCGCATGCTGATCGCCGGAGTTCCGGGAAGTCGGCCGCACGTCAGGAGAACCCGGAGTGAGAGGCCCCGGACTGCCGGTGAGTGGGGCTGAGTTCTGGGACGGTCGGGGGCCGGCCGAGGCACATTGTCGGTGCCTAAGGCCCCGAGGCTCAGTGAGGGCCGCCCACGCATCTGCCCTCGCAGCTGCCACGTGTTGGGGCATAACTTTACACCCCGAGTCCCGGAGGGGGGGGCTCGTAGAGAATTGCGGGTGCCAGGAGGGCCTCCAGGAGGGCCCGTGTGGACGTCCTGCACAGCTGCCCCGCCTGCCAGTGGGCAGCTGCATTGAGGGGGCAGTGTTTACTTCCCAGCCCCGGAAAAAGGGAGAATTGGTCGAGGTACATTGTCGGTGCCTTCCCCCGGTGTCCCCAAGCCCTGGAGGAGAGGGACTCCAACAGGAGCAGAAGCGGGCCACTATTAAAGAGGGGCTCCAACGTGGCCATAGGGGTTTTATTCCACCCAGCTGCCCCGCAGGACAGTGGCAGCTGTTCCTCACGGGCAATTGTTGTTCGGGAGACCAAATTGGGCTTCCCCTGCACAGGCAGTGCCAGTACTTGTTTTGGGCTGATTCCCAGCTGGCCTGCGAGTGCGCAGGCAGCTACAACGGAGTGGGGACCCTGCCCTTGACTTGGTTAGGGGGTGGTGTCGGGGCACATTGTCGGTGCCCGCCTTCCCCCCTGTGTTGCACTGACTTTACAGCTGCCCCGGATAACAGTGGGCAGCTGCAACGTTGAGAGGCATTGTCCTACCAGGGGCCCGGGAGTGGGGCTCCCCTGTGTAGAGTGGCGCACAGGCTAATCTGCAGCGAGGGGCATGCCAGGCGTGTAAGGCCTATTGTGTTATGCTCCTGATTCCTGCCTGTTTATGTTCTAGGGCCAATTCCAGAGTGGTGTACCTCCGATTGGGGCGTGCTGTGGTTATCCTTGCGAGGCCTGTTGCCTCACCTGATTCATTGCTGAAATGAGATCCTAATGTGTTTCCATGCCTCATGTTTTTAGGCTACTGCAAAGGTGCTTTATTCTCGCACCCAGTATTACTAGTGGACTTTCATTCCCCTTTGTACGAGCGATGGATTTGGCAGCGGCCCGATTGGCGCTGCCCTGTACATAGTCCCCACTGTTCATATCTACCTGGTGCCAGTTGGCGCCATGTACATCCCTGTGATTATTGGTGCTGAGTTCTGCATAATACATATGCTGTTTTTCAACTAAACTGGTGTGGTCTCCGTTTGTAGTGTGCCTGGTGTGTCGCCTGTGTGTGCTGCGCGGATGCTTTACACAATTCCTCCGGAGTTTAGCCTGCCCGCTCTGCACCACGCTACCCCGTTTCCAACACAGAGCAGGTGGGGTGGCAGGCACATATTATGCAGCACAGATTAAAACTAGAGCAAGTAGCAGGTAGCGTCATAAAGCTGGCCCGCAATTCTGTATTCCCACCTGCACAGCCGGCACTACAAGTTTACTACCAGCAAGCCCTGGGGACGGTCATGTATGGTGCGGAACTGTGGGGCCATCTATATGTTTCTTCGCTAGATTTGGTGGAAAATCGATTCATGCAAACATTAGTGGGTGTCCCTATAAGTACGCCATTGCTGCCTCTTAGGCTTGATCTTCGGTTGGGATCCCTTTCAGACAAATTTGGCCTTCGTCCCATCCTGTTTTGGAGGAGGATCTGGGCCACTCCAGAGCTCCATCCATACCAATATGGATTAGAAGAAATACTCAGGCTGGTGGGCGCGAGTAGCATACCTTGGATTAAGTACATTAAAGCCACCTTGGGAGAGATGGGGTTACCCTCATTGTGGAGTGCCCCGAGAGAGGCTTGGTCAATTCCCAAGAGTAACATTAAATTAGCATTCTGGCATCACCAAGAGTCATTAATTTACTGCAATGCCAGGCACAGCTCTCTGACTGATGCCTTTCTCATGATTCAACATTCAATCCCTAGAGAAGATTTCATGGTTGAGTTTGAACCCCCTCAAGCGAGGCGATTGTTCCTGTTATTCCACTATGGGACCTTGTCCCTCTGTTCTATCACTGCCAAATGGGTCAAATCTCCCACAGCGGATGAACAACTGTGCCCAGCATGCGGGGCCTTTAATGAGACTTCAGAACATGTATTGTTTTTCTGCCCAGCCTTCTAAGCAAGTAGGCGGTGCTGGATTTCACCACTTTGCCGGAATTTGAAGATTAGAGAGCATAAGTCTGCCCTAAGGATTTTAAAAACTGACCTTAGCAAACCATTGGTTTTTGCACTCACTCGTTACCTGTTGGCTATATGGTAAACCAGAGTCAAATTTAGTGTCTCAACAGCTAAATATCAGGTATTATTATGTTAAATTGCGTAAATGAAACATAACTTGCATTCTTAACGTTGTATTCTTTTATTCTGAGCCCCAGTTCTTTGCACAAATGACAGTATTAAGATTGTTTTTAGTGGCATTCGCTTATATAATATGTATTTATTGAATCATGATTATCAATGTTTTATTCCTCCTATTTGTGTGCTTTTATGGCCTCGAGGTAAACCGAACGATAGTGACTATTACTGTGAAATTGTTTTGTTTTCTATAGTTTCTGCTTGCCGTCATTTTAGCAGAAGTGTTTATTGTTAATGTTGATGTTGCTAATTTGACCTTGCTTTATCAGACTCCGGGAGCTGACTATTCATTTACGTCAGCCTACATTGACTTAGTGTCCATCTTACT
This sequence comes from Calotriton arnoldi, assembly GCA_963921515.1. Lineage (NCBI taxonomy): Eukaryota > Metazoa > Chordata > Amphibia > Caudata > Salamandridae > Calotriton > Calotriton arnoldi. The sequence goes on from CAWUFW010014727.1 coordinate 236,373, forward strand.
TCTTCTAGCTTCTAACGTCAAAGGAATAGCCTTTGGGGATTTTAACACCTGGGCAGATCTCCACTTATTACTGAATCACATGGCCTGCTAGACCGTCCTGAGAGCCTTGGTGTCAATTGCTTTCAGTGGAGCAACCACTTAGTCTGTATACACTTCATTTTTGGCTCTCCTCATCTCATTATCTTGGGTCAACCTCTCTCTATAAATGGGCAAATCTTGTCGCCCTGAGGTGTACAATGTGCTTTTCACGGGCGGGTTCTCCATTAGGGCTGTGGGGCTGCGCCCCTTTGAAATTCCTACACATTTACATAACATATTAAATCGATCAATTTATTTAGAGATACGTTCGTATCTCTCAGTAAATCGATGTATTTAATAAGTCTGGGCTGTGTGTTTCAAGCTGCCTGCCCCGCCGCGCCCTGAAGCAGGAGAGGGAAGTCAGGCAGTAAATCAACTTTTGGAACTGTGATGCAGGACGCAGGGCTTTCTGTTTTAAAACCCTTCATTGCCATTGGGTCTATGGTTGCATGCACTCTGTAGGCCAGTGACGCAATTAGCGTCATTGTTTCAGGCGTTGGAGACTTCATCCCTGAGTGACTTCAGACGTCTGTCATTCAAAGGCGTAGATCCCACCCTTTCGTCATAAGTGAGAGTGGATGCAAGCACGTCTGATCTGGTGCTTTGTTCTCGGTAATGGTAAGTGTTTGCAAGCTAAAGTTGTGTTATTCATATTGTGCGGAGACCCCTCATCATGCTAACCTCCCCCACTGTGACACCCCAGGCCCTGACTGCAGGTAGCTGGCCCCGTTAGAAGTGGAGCTGCAGCATTTGTTCTACCGCGAAATAGAGCAGGGTTCGTTCTTGTTCCTTTGCGAAGTTGATCCAAATATCCGAGACAAGCAAGGTGAGAATATGTGCTTACAGTGGACAGTTATCTGATGTGTGACATTAAAACTGCCCATGGCTTCATGCCCCTAAGATAACACTGATGCCAAAAACATGGATTGACTTGCAAACAATGAATGTTAAAAACGTTGAGGCAATACATTTCAGTGATTTAGTTCCTCTTTTGTTTCTCATACTTTACTTAATCTTGCATTCCCCAAGAGTTAGCTATTTTATAATGTTGTTGTTTATCTGTATTTTTTTCTGTGCATACTTTGAGGCTTTAGCCATGCCAGGTGTTTATGAGGGGCTTTGATTGAGCGCGCAGGCACTAAGGCTGAAGCCAAAGTGCCTGTCAGTGGGTTGGCCTCTCTGCAGAGCACACAGAACAATGTTTATGTATTTCATTTGCAACTGAAATTCTGCCAATGTGTGTGTAAAGGGGTACACAAATGTCAAAATATTTGCAGGGAAAAGTAAGAGAAAATAAAGTGCTTAAATTTGGGGGAGTGCAGTGTATGCTTGGGGGCAGTGAAGTGACAGAGATGCAAGGAAGTGCATTCAGGGAAGAGTGAAAAGAGGGTGCTGAAGAGGAAAGAGAGGTGGTTGAAGATGTGCAGATGAACAAGATATGCAGAGAAAAAGAAGATACGTATATAACATAAAGCACACATTACTGAAGGACAAAACTCCTCCCACAGGCCTCAATGCTATTTAATTCGCAGACTCACTATTTCAGAATTGAAACATTTCCAATGTTAATTATTTATAACAAATCATTGTTGTTACTCATTTATTTTAAACAGCTAACACCCATTGACAAAGCCAATCGTAGTGAAAGGTTCTAGGTGTAGATCAGGTGCTATGTCATTTATCTGGATACAATTACATCTCAGAGAGAAACCAGTAAACCAGAATACTGGTCGGATGGCACACTATGGGAATCACAGAAATGTATTTGACATGTTCCTTTATGGAAAGCCCTTACTTTTTTCATCCCACTTAGATACCTGTCTGCACATATTTCTAGATGACTGGTTGCAGCCAGCAGCTGTGGGGGCTTCCTGAAGCCTGGTGGTTAGAGCATTTTTTCCAAAGTTAATGCTGCATGCAGTGCAAGACAGTGGGCAAGCATACATTTTAAAGTGCAAAAGTTGTCACGCTGTACAATTTACACATTACGTTAACTGCTCAACATATGAATGCAGTAAGATATGGGGCAGTTTTTAATGTGTTTAATATTTCAAGACTATACTTTCCCACTGCTTTATAAGACTTGCTTTATCGCTACATTAATTTGCTTAGAAATTTACCATTTGGCAATTTTTCATTTCTTTCTCGGGAGAGGGGCCCACCCTGGATCCCAGGTTTGCCCATTAAACCTGTTCACGTCGCTCGCTTTATAAAAGTCAAGCCCAATGTTTACACCACACCACTTTCAAATGTTGCCAGCCGCCACTTCTGTATTCTAGAGATCTAATCTTCTATTTTGTTTGCTGCCATAGGGGCATATTGGTGCCTGTGGCCATGAATGCATCTTACTGTCTGCAGTAACTGATGCATGTTTCTGTCTTGGGCCATTGATGTCTATACTGTCTGGGGCTACCAAGACATTATATGTCTAAGGCAATTGATGCAAATACTACCAAGGTCCATAGATGCATGTTATTGCATAGGCCTTTCATGCATATTGCGATTAGTGGGCACAGATATGTATTCCTGTCTGGAGGTCAATAATGCATATGTTTGTGGCCGTTGATGTATATTAGTATCTGTGGCACTTAGTGTTAATGACTTTCTGTTGGCATTGATGTCTATACTGTCTTGTAGCAGTCAAACACATGATGTCTTGTGCTATTGATGTGCTACCTTGAATCCCTGATAGATATACTGCCGGGTCCCTAATGCATATACTGTGTCTGCCATTAATCCTTAAATTGTAATAGGCTACTGATGCATATATTCTGTGGGAACATCACTGCTCACACTACCTCAACCCGCCTTTTGCTTGTTGGGAAGGCATGGAGCACACCTCTTTAGCTCATGCACACATGTTCGGTGAAGCTTGCTGTGCACTAGGTCATCGTGTGGGTCTGGAATTTTAGTGAATCTGAGTTGAACTTTTCCATGCACTTGGAGCAACTCAGAAAAGTCACATTCATTAAAAGTCATTTGTTAAAATGACTTGGTGAAGCCCTTAGATTAATGAAAATGTTAGAAATGTGGCAATAGAGGAGCGCATTAAACTCAACCTTTCAGGCATCCCTAGGGGAGGAAAATGTATTTGTGTTCGTTCACTTCACTAAAGCGTCATCTATTGCTGATGTTACATTAAATGGCATATTTCAATCAAATTAAATTTCTGAAACTACACACATAAGTGCAGTCAACTCTCTTTCTCTTACAAACACAGTGCTATCTACTGACAGGCTCTTAAGCTTTCTAAACGCTGCTTTTAAATGATTCACGCACCCCAAAGGACCCTACGATCAGCCCAGCTCTCCTACGCCGTCGTCCCCCGCACCAGAAAGACCAGATCGGGAGGCCGCTCCTTCTCCTTCCTCGCGGCCAAAGCATGGAACGCCCTTCCGCTCCACCTCAGACAGACAACATCGCTCCCCATCTTCGCAAGAAACCTCAAAACCTGGCTCTTCGACAGACCCCCTCCTTGATGGATGGAACCTGCACCCCCCCCACCCCTAGCGCCTTGAGACCCTTACGGGTGAGTAGTCGCGCTTTAACAAACCCCTGATTGATTGATTGAAGTTGCCGGCGCTCAGGCCAATCCTGATGCGCCCCCCCCCCCCCAGTGCCTTGAGACCCTCACGGGTGAGTAGCGCGCTTACAATTCCCTGATTGATTGCTTTCATGCACCTAATGTTTAATTCTAACAAAACAGCATTTTATCTGATCAAACGGCGGCAGACAGCAAAAACAGCTGAAGGAGTGGCTTGGCATAATGCAAGGTGGCTGCTCGCCACCATTCCTTCACTTCAAAGAAAAATCTCTAGCATTCTACATTAAACACATTCTCTTCTTCAAAGGCTGCGCCAGCAAAAATGCCCAATTAGCCTAGTACCAAATCAGTCTCCTTTGCAAAAGAAGGTTGTTTCTCCCAGCCCTCATCTTCCAGAACCATGCAAACCCTTGTTGTCACCCATGTCAATGGACGCAGCGTACAGCTCCCCATCCTCCCGACCACCACACCAATTCCTCATGGCCGTCTTCTATGAAGCTGCCTATTTGATCACCGGAGTACACAAACATGACTATGTAAGAAACCATCCCCGACATCTGCATTTGCATCACCTCCAAGCTAGCATCAAATTCACAATCCTCGGGCATCATTTACAAACATAACACACCCAGAAGGTGGTCTACAGCGTGACAAAATTCTCTTTTGCCAGTCGCACCTGAACTGCTCATAGCTCAAACTGATCATACAAACACTAAAAACATCCAAGGTGAAATGAAGAAAACTGACTTTCTCCTTATTAACCTTCAACCTCTGGACTATTAGGTTACTCTTCATGAGACTAGGGCTCCCATCTCTGTCTTTCAGGCAAAAACTCAAAATCATGTTCCTCCCACTTCAATTCCCCACCCACTGACACCCTCCTCACAGAAATTACCATAAACCACAATTCATAATCATTGCACTCACTGTGCTGTTACTGTAAATCCCCTATGGAAACCTCTAAACTATTGTAACATCACTACTGCTTTTCTCAAAATCCCTGTGTCACATGAAAATATCCATCAATGCTCAACTAACCAGAGCATGGAGCCCCATTGTGAGTATTTCTATGTAAAGCACAGAGACGTCCTTGGTGGTTAGAACTTACAATAACTCAAAAATAGGACCAAAAACTGCCAGTGCATAAAAGGACCAAAATCATCCATATGGTATTTCTTGTATCTGGGCTACAAGTATTTTGCTAGTTAGTGGTACAACATTTGTACCACAACTCAAAGGATGTAAATCCTGAACACAATTTCCGCCTCAGCAGTGTAGAACAGTGTTCTTAAATAAAACAGTGCACCATATAAAGTTCCTTTAAACAACAAAGGAAGCATAAAATGTATGTCCATTATGCACTTAATGTTCCATTATATTCACCGGTAAATAGCACTACTTGCATAGAATGTAATACTGGTACAATATACGTGGAAGCTGCAATACCTTTATTTATTTCGTGGACCCTATTGTTGTGAGATCACAAATACAAATAGTTTGCACTAATACCATATAATGAACATGAGTGCTGGTACCGAGCAGAGCTGTGGACTTGGGGGCATATTATCAAGAAACGGCGTTAAAATTATCGCCGCTTTAGCGGCACAAAACTGCCGCTAAAGCGGCGATAATGGGCTTGATAATATGCTCTTGAGAATTCCAATAGAAGCCCATGTTCTGGTGTCAACATGGGCTTCTATTGAATTCTCAAGGGCATATTATCAAGCCCATTATCGCCGCTTTAGCGGCAGTTTTCTGCCGCTAAAGCGGCGATAATTTTAACACCGTTCTTGATAATATGCCCCTTGATTTTTAAGACTTTGCGGTATATAAAGCACTTACACTGAACCCCTACATTTTACACAATTACAGCATTTTTTAGGGTCTGCTAACAGCAGACCCCAGAAAGAAGTATTTGTGTACATCTAAACAAAATGTGATCTAAATCTATACTCATTTTCTCTACCCACATATTATTACGAAAGTAGATTCTAGTTTGGATATATTTATAAAAACTGGTTCTGTGTCACAGGTGAACCTGCTCTGAAGATGGGAGAATGCCATACAGTCCCTCAAATCCACAAAGCTAAAAGTTGTACCAGTTTGTTAACTTTAGGGGCATCCCATTCATTCCACTCCGTTGATTTCTACATATAAGTAAGCGTTAACCGAAAGTGATACATATCCAGTGAACTTCGGTCCTTTAATTTGAGTAAGATTAGATGATAGATTTGATAACATTCCAACAGAACTTAATGTTATTTTTTAAATTAAGGGTTATGAAATTTACAGTCAAATCCAGATGGATCACATAGCCATTTTATACAGAATTGTATGTCATACGCAATCTTGGCTCAGCCACTCTTCTAGGATACTATAACTATAATACATCAAAATATGCATTTTGACTCTGCCACCTATTTACAAGGGTGGCATAAATAGAAGGCAACGCCAAAATTAAGACCAGGGAAAACCTGGTCTTAACATGGCAAAACGAGGAGAAATGTTTAATTTCTCCTCGTTTTTACTCTTTCTATGTGTGCTGCATTGTGCAGCACATATAGAAACAGCAAATCTCCATGAATGATTGTTTATGTGCAGGAAGGTGTCCCTTCCTGCACATAAACAATCATTAAAAAAATGACGATTTGCAACTTTTATGTGTGCTGCACAAGGCAGCACACATAGGAGTTACAAATCGCCATGAATGATTTTATGTGCAGGAAGGGACACCTTCCTGCACATAAACAATCATTCTCTCAACGCAGGCACTCTTGCACTATGGTGCAAAGGTGCCTGCATCGGCGTTAGGTAGCTGAGCTTAGCGCCAGTGCTAGGAAAAATGCAGGGATGTGCAGTACCATTGTAAATACAGTGCATCCCTGTGTTTTCAGAATGGCGGAGCGTGGCGTTAACTCCACGCCTCGCCATTCACTTGTAAATATGCCCCTAAGTGTATGGGCCATATGGACTAGCCTAGTATTTGATTGACAGTGCAAATAACAAATTGCAAACAAAAGGTGACCCAAAGTCCCTTTATCACATGTATGTATACTTATTATGATATATTAATTTTACTGATCAGACCTAAAACAGCTATTTTTTCACAACAAGTGGTATGGGAACATGGCTTTTTATCATTCGCTGTAAAAGGATGCGAAACTGTAGGCAATTGCTGGCAATTTCATAGTTTCTGCATCTATATCTGTGAGATTAGAAAAAGGAAAGAATACGAAAGTTGAATGGCGTGCAAAACAAGAATTCCTGATTCCGGGCATTAAGGAATGTAAGAAATGAGGATTTTTTGTGCCCCCTCAGCACCATCGGGGGCAGGCCAATTTAATTAACTTGCAAGTCATTATATTCTGTTAATATTGCAAATGTGTTTTTTGCAGGTGCTCGGGGGCTGTAGTGTCACGGTACCCAAGAGCCGCAAAACTGCAGTACCTGGAACCGTGAATCATCTTCTGAAGCCTACAGCTGTGGGAAAGGGAAAGTAATTACCAGGTATAATTTTTACTGGAATTACTGTCTTTGCTGTTCATTGAGTGAGATAGATGTGAGTGGGCATCGTACTTCAGTAATGGAGATTGTCTCTTTCTCCAAAATAACGTGTCATCTGCTATTTTTTTTATTGTAGATTTTTTTATTGTAAGAATACATACGAAAGTGTATATGAGCGGCCTTGAGCTTTTGATCCCCACAAATCATTGCAAATATTCTCGCTAAAAAGATAAGAATTAACAAAAAAAAGGATCAACTGTAAGCGTACAATTATGACAGGTTTAACACCAGTACAGTGCTCTTCATTTAGATTCCAATTCTCTCATTACAGGTATGATAAAAGTTGAACCTAGCAGGTCAATAGGAATCTCAGTGTGTCTGGAAAGGGTCTGGTATGGACTGAAGGGAGAAAGCACAATACACATGCACACGATTACCTATGTTCTCTTGTTTTTAACTAGGGCATGGTCTTATTAGTCAGTAGTATGAACCCAACAAGTAACTGTGGGATTAACAAGTTATCATCTTAAAACACAAAGTTCCACGTCAAAACTCAGTTCAAGGAGACCTCTCATTGTCTTTCCTTGCTGTCCCACTCATTGGTCACAACACTGTCATCACATCACCTTAGTTATGAGGCAGTGTGCGCTGTAATCTAAGCTTCAAACCATTTTCCCTAATTCAGACCAACATAGGTGCACCCGAGCGGTGTTAGGAGATTTCCAGTGTATTGACATACCTGTGTTGGTGAGCAAGAGCCCCAAATCAACAACCCTGCAGTCGTCTTGCATCATCTAGTTCTGTGCATCAAGCAGAGGAGACACATTTCAGGTTTGCATTGAATGATCTAGCCTATTATCTGTGCAATGTATGTATGTATGTATGTATCAGAATTTATATAGTACAAACGTCTCTATGAAACATTGGAGCGCTGTACATTATGAGGAGTTAGGTTGGGAGATAACTAGGGGTAGACAGAGCTCGGGTAGTTGCACTACGCAGAACTCCGCGATAGTTGCATAAAAACTCTGTGGAATTCCGCGGAGTTCCGTGAGTGGGCAGAGTTGCTCCACTCGCCCACCCCTAGTCAGTATCAATGCATGAGTGTTGCCAGTAGTCAATGAACCAAGATTTGAAGTGGCAGTGAGGTTAGTTGGACATGTATTTATGGGACTCCTAGGACAATAAGTGACCTTAGAGGAACTAGGCGCACTTGCAGTTAGCCCCAATTCTTCTTCAGCTAATAATCTCATGAGTTAATGCCCCTACTGCGGAAGTTAAAAATATATATCAGAATATTGGCGCTTTTGCAAATACATTTCTGAACATTGGGTACTGGAGAAAATGTGTGCTTACCCAAGTTGTAGATTTTCGGCAGGAACTGCCAAGGGTGGGGCCTGGTCTGGTGGTCTCGGTCAGGCGCTGACAGGGCCGCCCGCTCCTGGCCCGGGGCAAGTAGTGGGCGCATCCCGAGTAGCGGGACTTCGGCTGGCGTTTTCTTTTATGGAACGTGTGGAGGAGGCCCCTGCCCTCCTGTGTAAGAGACATTGGTAGCAGAAGTCGGCGGCTCACCAGCAATCATTGCTTCACCCGCTAGTGGGACTTCGTTGGCACTATATGGCGTGTTTCAAGATCTTTCCCATTGAGAAGCCTCGTCATCTCCTCCACCCGGCGGCTTGGTCTGCATGTCTGAGGGGGTGTGTCCCAACCCCCACGCCTTCGGGGGAACTACCTCAGGGTTAGCTTTGGCGAATACACTCTCTGGCCCCCTGTTTGTTGGGGGTCAAAGGAAGAAGCGGTGCACCACAACAAGAAAAAGCTCGCGTCTGCCCTTCCCGCCTACACACAGTGCGTCTCAGGTGCACACCTCCCACTGCCCCTGGGAGCTTGAGCCCAGCACCAGAGTCATTGTCCACAGGCATGCGCACCACCCACCACCACACTAACTTCACAGAGTGCAGGGGAGTAAGTGCAAGTCTCAGCCATGCGCAGTTTGTGTGTGACTAATACAAAGGAGAAGTGGAGAACTAGAGTGCTAACCTTTAAGGAGCCATTTCGGTGGGGTGAACTTCCGCCACGTGACGTAGGCCAAGTTATTGTCAGACTACGCTCTCCATGCGTAGCGCGGAGTAGCAAGAACTCCTTGAACTCCACGGGTGGAGCGTAGTTGCCATCCCACCGCTAGAGATACCCTAGTAGATCCTGTACATCAAGTGGGAATTACACAAATACATTTTACACACAATGCATTTCACTTTTTATTTTTAGGGGCAGGGAGACAAAGGACCTAATTACAATGCCCGTTGGAAAGCCTCCGACCGCTTGTCGGAGGCTTTCCGACCGACATTGTAGGTTTAAAGTCCGACTGATTATGATGATGGCGGTCGGAGTTTAAACCAGCCGGGGAATCTGATGTGGTTCCAACGGGCTCAAGGAGTCCGTCGGCCAGTCAGAAAGGCCTCATAATCCCTTAAGGATGGCGGGATTATGATGTCGGTTTCCGACAGCCAATCTATGTTGCATGTGGGCATGAATTGGCTGTCAGAAACTGGCTTTGGGGGCCCCTTCCCCCTGGCCCTCTGTATTTGGAGCTGGGGGGCACCTATGATGCCCCTCTAAACATCCCTGCACCGTGTGGCAGGCACTGTGAGGTGCCTGCCACATGGTGCAGAGATGTTTTAAAACATCAATTTTTCTATGGGAGCTTATGCTGCGGGCGTTTTACACCTGCCGCACAAGCTTCCATAGGAAAATGGATGTTTCCGACCGCACTGTGTGCAGTCGCATCTAAATGATGCGGTCGGAACTGCCGACTTGAGGTCGGTCTGTTCCCAATCTGCAGCGGTGTTGGGTGGATGTGAGTCCACCTGACATTGTAATGAGGGCCTAAGTGATTTGGTCAGATTCACATACATGCCTCTGGTTCAGTACCTCCATGCTTTACCACATATGGTACCCCTGGTCTAATTCAAGTTAGTTCGAAATAGGTATTAGGTGATGACTCCCTTGCCTTTGGAGTCTAGTTCATTCTGCCTTAGTTAAATGTGTCTCCTGAAAGAAGGATATATTGATTTATATATTTTAGTGGAGTGCCCATACCTCTAAAGTTCCAAGATAGGAGCGTATAGCGTGTTAAACAGGTTATCTATATTATGTAAGAGTCTGATGGTATGCTTTAATCCCTCATGATAGGTGCCTAGTAATTGGCATGAAAGTCTCTCAACACAGAAAACATCTGTGATGACATTTGTATAGTGCATATATTGTAATTACATTTACATAGCGCTTACTAGACCTGACGAGGAGTTGAAGTGCTTTTCGGCGAGTAGCATGCTACTCCGGAACCCAAAGGATTAGTGGTGGATTAGTATAGGGAAATATAAATTGTTAATTTGAGTGGTGGAAATGGGAATCTGGCAGTTTGGGGAGGGGGGCAGCGTGGTCTCCCTCCCCGAGCCGATTTCGGCCCTGGGGATACCCTCCCCCGGGGCCCGTCCTTTTAAAAAAAAAAAATTATTAATAACTTTAAGGACCCACCCAGGGCACCCACATTTAAGTGTTGGGGACCACGGGGGAGCTTCAAGGCCCCCACGGTCACTGCAGGCTCCCCACCTCCTGCGGGAGCCAGCATTGCTTTGAAACAGAGGGAGCTGCTAACATGCATCTACCTCTCAAAGTAATTGTGTTCGCTTTTAGCAAGCAAGAGCATTTTCAGTGCTCTCACTTGCTGAAAGCGAGCACAGTTTGCTATGGTTTGGCAGGAGCAGTAAAGCTCTCGCCAAGCCATAGCAAACAGCTATATCCTGGTTGGGGCACCCCAGGACATAGCAGGAGCCGACCCTGGGGGTGGTGGTCCCCATGGCCATCTTTAGCTCCTCTGTTTCATTTAGCCCCGGGGAATGGTGGTCCCCGGGGCCGGGGTTCCACAACGGACCCCTCCATTATATTATTTGAACCCCAGGGAGGTGGTGGTCCCCGGGGCTGCGGGCGGGCCATGTGGGCTCCCATGCATTTTATGGTAATTACCCGGGGAGGTGGTAGTTCATGGGGCTGTGAGGGGGCCTTGCGAGCCCCCCTGCATTTCATTGTTAATTGCCCCGGGGAGGTGGTGGTCCCCGGGGCTGGGGTGGTCCTTGCAGCCCCCCACATTATTTAAATTTAAAGCCCAGGGGAGGTGGTGGCCCGGGGCTGTGGGAGGTCTGGGAGACCCCCCGCTTTCTTTATACCTGGCTCCCCTGGGTGGGCTCCAGGGCACCCAGCATTTGAAGGCTGGGCCCCAGGGGAGGGGTTTCCAGGGCCAAAATCGGCCCAGGCAGGGGGGCCCCGTGGCCCCCTTACCCCATTCAGTTAAGGCCAGGCCTAGAGAGATAGGGTTCCTGGGACCAAAATTGGCCAGTGGATGGGGCTGCACGGCCCCCCCTCCTCCATTCAAATGTGGCCGGGTCCCAGGGGATGGGGTCCCCTGGGCCGAAATTATTGAATAGTGGATAAAGACCAGGGCCACTGGAATTATGTGATTGTGCAACCATGGCGATTTTGGCATGATTATAGATTTGCAGCATTTGCCACATAAACCACCATCAGAATCATAATCTGCGAATTTTAACAAAACAAATGTAGTTTCTAGGTCAAATGGTTCAAAAGTTACTATATATGTCTATGTCTATGTGGGGGTATTTGTAGAGCACATTGTTACTCCAGGGAGTGTCCTGTCGCTGAATGCTGAAGGGTAGCAGTGGGGGAAGGAAGGGTTACGGGCATGAATAAAGCCAAGTTTTCCTTCTTTCCGGAACAGGGGTGTAGATTCAATGTTTCTCAGGTGGAGGGGCAATTTATTCCAGAGGGAAGGTCCAAGGCAGGAGAGAGCCTTACCCCCCGTCCTAGCCGTTTTAATACGGGGGATGTTAGCTAGCAGCAGGTTAGAGGAGCGGAGATTTCACAGTGGGGCATAAAATGAAATCCTGCGTTTAAGATACCCTGGTCCCGTCCCATATAGGGCTTTCCGGGTCACGAGCAGAGTCTTAAAGATTACTCTTTTCCTTACTGGGAGCCAATGGAGACTCCTCAGAAGTTGGGACACATGCGCATTCCGAGGTAGCTCAAAGATGGTACGGGCTGCTGCATTCTGGACAAGCTGGAGTCTGTCCAGCAGATAATTGGGCATGCCCAGATAGAGGCCATTCCCGTAGTCCAGCCGGGATATAATCAGGGCTTGAATCACCTGTTGTCTGGCAGCTCTAAACAAAAAGAATAAAAATTTCCCAAGAAGGCGCAAAAGAGCAAAACAGGTGCCTACTACTGAGTTTACTTGGGCGCGGAATAGCAGCTGATTGTCAAATTTAAACCCCAGGTTTTTCACCACCAAGTTGTTAGTAGTGGGGGTGGGAGCGTCCGCTGGCCAGAAGAACTGCAGCGGCGTCTCTGCATCCGTGCTGAAAAAGAGTAGCTCCGTCTTTCCTGCATTACATTTCAACTGATTTACAGCTGAGAGGCAAGTACTGATTAACATACCAGGACAGGGCTCGTTGTTCTTCCACGAAAACAGCAGCTGCATGTCATCTGCCTAGGACACAATCTTGGCCCCTAACAATTCAACCATCGAGGCCAGGGGTGTGAGGTAGATGTTAAACAAGGTCCGACTCAAGGCCGAACCCTGCGGGACACCAACCTCCCCGTCGAGAAATGATGCCAGCCATTTCCAGGCCCGACCCCTGATGCCAATTGAGTGGAGCCGAGTAAGGAGAATCTGGTGCGAGACCGTATCGAAAGCGGCCGATAGGTCTAGCAGGACCAGCAGCACTCTCTCCCCTGCCTCCAGACTCAGCCGGATGGAGTCGACCACCTGCAGTAGAGTGGTTTCCGTACTGTGGTTAGGGCGAAAGCCCGACTTGCTAGGGTAAAGAAGGCAATTCTTTTAAAGAAAGAAAGACAGCTGCTGGTTCACATGTTTCTCTAGGAGTTTCGAGAAAGCAGGGAGCAGGGAGATAGGCCTATAGTTGGCAGGGTCAGAGGGATTTGCCTGGGCTTTTTTAGCAGTGGAATAACCTGTTTCCATTTGGTGGGAACCGTGGCTGACGAGAGGGAGGAGTTTAATAGCTGGTTCATGAGTGGATTTATAGCCTCTGCCCCTAGGACAAGAATGGAGGCGGGGGCAGGGTCCAGTGGAGAACCTGATTTAAGGCATTTTAGGGCCCTCAGAGAGTCCTCCAAGGAAATTGGGTCAAAAATGTTCAGAGAAAATACCTCCGTAGTAGAGGGTGGGTTGTGATCAAATATTTCCTGGTTATTAACCACCTCTGAGGCAGGCCCTGATGTATCATATCCCACTGTAGGTGGTGGGAGACTCGCCTGGCTGGTATCTATTTTTTCCTGGAAAAATGAGGCGAGCATCTCACACCATTCCTCGGAGGGCGGTTTCTCATTAGAACCAACTTCTGGCATGGAGAAGGATTTAACAATTTTGAAAATTTCTCTAGAATGATTGCCTGCCTTTAGAATGTTTGCCTCAAAATAGGCTTTTCTTGCTATTTTAATTTCTTTATAGCAGTCCCTAGCTCTACTTTATAGTCTGTTTTGGCTGCTGGACAGTAGTTTACCCTCCATAGCCTCTCTTTACGTTTGCATGCTAATTTAGATTTTTTTAGGGACGGGTGAACCAAGGGCTAGGCACTTTCGACCGATGTTGTTTGTTGCTACTTTCCGGTGCCAGAGATTGGCAAGCAGACTCAATCCAGCCCTCAACCAGGCCCACATCATCGTTAATCATGCCAGTCAGAGACGGTCTCGCAGCATTAAGCCTATTACTCAGTAAGTCCGGTTTGATTTTGCAGAGGGCCCTTACCGTACGGGGTAAGTGGCTTTCTTTGAAAGGGACATTACTGAGTTTTGGCCATCTGAACCTGAGCATATAATGGTCAGACCAGACCAAAGGAGAAGGAGGATCAACGTCAAGAGGAATTGAAGTAAATATTTGGTCTAGCGTATGCCCGGCCAGGTGGGTAGGGGCCATAGTGGTAGGCATAAGGCCCATGGCCGTGCAGCTCTCCATAAGTGTATGGCTTTCCTTCAACTGATCACAATCCATGTGTAGATTGAAATCCCCCAGCAGGACGCAGTGTCCGTACCTAAGGGTCAGAGGGGATACCACTTCACAAAGTGCGGATACAAACCCTCCAGATGTGCCCGGGGATCTGTATATAAGGCCCCCAGATATTGATTGTTTAGGAGAGAGGGAGAGGATGAACCCTAGTATCTCAGCCATCTCCAGATTCACCTTGGGCAGCAGGGTCAGAGTATAGTAGTCCTTAAAAATAATGGCTATCCCTCCACCCCTGCCCCCACTTCTGTCCTTCCGTACAATTTTATATCCCTTCGGGACAGCTGTCCAAATGTCAGGACCCGAGGAGTCCGTGAGCCAAGTCTCTGTTACCACAGGCAGCGAAACATACTGCTGCGCAGTAGACGTCCCTTTGCAAAGATTGAATATTTACATTTTTGTTGATTATTGCTATATTTGGGTTATAAACTGATACTAATTGTCATGGGGACATACACCACCACATATTACGGTTGTGGTGATGTGCATCCCTAGACAGGCGCTGTGTGATCTTGGAGGATATGCTCTGCATTAACCCACATTTATAACCCATATGCATCTTTATGGCATATCTGTGTGCATTCCACATGAGCATCTGATTGTGTGTGTGCTCTCACCCCATATAGTTTGTATGCAGTTGTTGTGTTGACACCATTATGTTATGGTCTGGGCCTGATGATTATTCAATCAGGAAATGAGTTACCCAGACTGGGCTTGATGATTATATAATCAGGAAATGAGTCACCCAGAACAGTCATGTTATGAGCCTGGGTATAATACACTAATTCAAGTCATGCAGAACACCTCATGGTATGAGCCTGGTGATTATACAACTAGCAAATGAGTCACCCACTCAGCAGCCATCTTAATTGGACCGGAACTATAAAGGCACTCTCTGCCCGCACCCGGTTGCTAGTCAATCAGGAATCTGCGCGGCCTCAGACGCATCTTCAGAGCAGCTCCGGTAGCGATTGGACTTCATAATAAGGCATCTAGTGGATCCTGACTCATGAGCCTGCAGAGGACATAGGTGCATCATTCTGTGTCACAAGTTTGCAATGGACGTCGTCATCCTGTGTCACGAGTCTGCGGTGGATGTCACCATATCGTTCTGTATCACGGAACTGCAGTGGACATCTGCGCATCTGAAACTGTACAGTAAGCTGTGCCATTAGTTGTGCACCTCCAAGGGGGGCATCTTTAACACCTTACAATAGAATCTCACCACAGCAGCTCTTGGGAAAGGTAACAAGTCAGTACATACAGGACTACAACTGCTAGCGCATATGACACTGCCCTCGCTATATCATGCCGAGCTTGCTGTAATGTTTAGGGGTAGCCACCAGGGATAGTTGGAGGGTTGAGTAACCTGAAGGTGTACCTGGTTCAGGTCTGAACAGTTCATTATTGTGGATAATGTGTGTAAGGTGCCTTAGAGCACTTTCAGATTGGAGAAGGGCTCCATTCCTTCAGGTGATTATTCAGTGACTTAAAATGAAGGCAACAGCCTGTCATCCTCCTGAGCCAAGATCCTAGGCTACCAGCTGATCTGGTTGCGTGAAAAAGTAATACAGATACTGAAGTGAGTGTGGTGGGATGCGCAGGGGAGTGCTTGCATTAGGTGTTATGGTCTGTGGATAACTCTGTTTATGTTTACAGCAACATCACAAAATAAAATGATGGACGGAGTGTTGAAACCTTTGAAACACTCAACCCCAGTCACAGATCTGGGTTTAATCCATCGTTATTTTGTTCACCACGTCACCCCAGTTTCGACCCAGCCATATGCAAATCACTCTTGACCCTGCTCCCAATGGGAACAGTCCAGCCCGAATTGCCAAGCCAGGTCATCCCTGGACTTGAAACAAGCATCCTGGGACCAGTTTCAGGGCATCACCCCTCCTCAGCCAGGCTAGCTTGAATCATGTGATGCAGCGAGCATGGGACCCACGTCTGGGCCTGCCCTTAGCCACTTAGGGCGCACATAGCAACATCACAAAATAAATTGATGGACCGAGTGTTGAAACTTTTCAAACACTCACCCCCCAGTATGTTTATGTTTACATCATAGTGTTCACCACATCCTCAACGCCCACCTGCTATTATGTTAAGGGCGACGCCTGCCCAGCAACCGCAGATGAGGGTGTCCAGTGAGCCAACGGACCACATCTTGTTTCTTTATTATTTTGTCCCATCCCCCATTCCCTTCATTGTGACACGGGCCAGCAGAAATGTGGTCTGCATCGCAGTGAGGGGTGTGGTAGGACAAGCACGAACATCGCTCCAGCTGGGTTCAGGATATCTCAGGTTAGTGCATCTGACACTAATGAGATGCAACCAATGCCTAGACAATGTTATCAAGTTTGAAAATGAGAAAATAATGAAGTAATACTATAACAAAATGTGCTATATTATGCTGCTTAATTTGCCTTTTCTTGTCACGTAACTTACTCAACCCTGCCTCATAATTTGGCCCTCCAATGCTGCATAATTCCAGTGACCCTGATAAGGATGCACGAGGAACAATCAAATTGCCAAAACACACACAAGGTCACTGGTGATAGTTCCTCGTGCTCCATTACGCAGCTGCAGTGCAGAATACCTACTGGACATTTGCCCAAGGAGGTAGCACTTAATAATTAACCAGTAGAAAGTACTCCACTTGGGTAGATATTTTGTGCAAAACTGTGGACTCTTTTTGGATAAAGGAGCAGGTGCAGTTGCGTTGTGGCCCAGTCACTGACACAGCTACTGACACACCCACACAGATACTTGGACACCCACTCACAGACACTCACACACCTATTGACAGACCCACTCGGATACTTATGCACCCACTCACAGATCTACTGAGACACTCTCACATGCACTTATAGACCCACTCTGACACTCATGCATCCACTCACAGATGCACTCACACACTCACACCAACTCACTGACCCACTCAGGCACTCATGCACATACTACTTAATACATGTAGGATGCCCTGGACTACATTATGTTAGTGGTCTTGCTTAGTCAGTATGGATATGACCAAGGTAGAAGATAGTTAGCAGATGACTCCAAAAGTGTGTATTCATGTCTTTGTAGTGCTCAGCATGTGAGAACTACACATGTAGTGTGTTGACTATTGATTTAGGGTTGTGTTAGATGTAAATAAAATGTGTGTCAACCAAATAGATATCCAAAAACGTGCAGTTATTATATGTGTATTCCTCTATTGCATTCATACAGGTCAACAACCATCAAAAGCACTCCATTTGGAAAGCCATCGCCCGGAAGTTGCGGACCCTGGGAGTCTATAGCCAGCGCAGTGTCCATTCCAGGAAGAGGTGGGAGGACCTGAGGGGGTGGACGGGGCGTGCGCCGGACCCTGACCCCCCCTAATGGCCTGCATACTGGCGGTGGCCTACCCGGAGCTCGATGGGCAGTTGAGGTCCCGGATGCAGCTACAAGGGGGTGTGTCCTGGCCAGAGTCATACATGTTACACTGCCAACTTTGTGTGCTACAGCAGGCATTTCATCATCAATATTGAGGTAGCCCATGTGCAACGCACAAGAAGAGTTACTGTTTGTGTAGGTCTGGTAGTAGGTGCATGCTGATGTGCTGTGCCCATTGTCTTTATGACCAGGAACACAGCGGTCCACTACCAATTTCCTGTCCTGAGCAGACACATGGCTGAGTGAACTGATAAATTATCTCATGTTCTTTGATGTTCTGGGTACCAATTGTACCAAACAGGCCACTTGTCTTCCTTTTGAAAGGAGTGATGTTCCCTCACTACTGTCTGTCATGATGGCCGCACGGAGCTGAAGCACCGTGGTGAACCCGCACACTAGCTTCCAGAGCGGCGCATTGCTGCACTCAATTCCCATTGAAAAACAACGATTCCGCAATCGGAATGCAGGCGGATCACTTAGAACTAAGAATCGCCTCTCTCCGACCCTGCATGGCCGAGAAATGAACCGTGACGTCCCCGTAGGCAAGTAAACTAAGATGGCGCCCGAGGTGCTACAGGACTGCGCCCAGAGACCGAGAGAAACGACCCGTGACTTTGCCGACCTGCACTCTATCAGCTGAAGAGGATCTCTCCCCCCCTTGCCCTCTTCCTGACAAACTGACTTGCCGGCTGGCTCCCTGGGGGGGATAAACTCCAAGATGCAGACTTCGCCTGCCTGCGCCCTTTAAGAGGTAGGAGTGCGGCTGGAAGGGGAGGGGCCCGTGAACCTGACCTGCGATTTCCCCGGCGGCCGGATCCGTTCTTGGGACCGCACCCGTGACCGGGAGGCACACGGACACTGGCCTCACGCTGCTCCATTGCACAACAAACACCCCCCTTGAGTGCGGGGTTTACACAGCATACACTGCCTGGGAGCCTTCTCCTGCGCCGCCTCCAGCGATATCTCCCTGCAGCCCTTGGGAGCTTTGTGACACGGAGCCTTGTGGATGGAGAGAGACTGTAGCAGCGGCCCTCTGCTATTTGAGTAGCGGCGACGCTCTCGAACCCTGAGGTTAATTTCTACCCGAACGCACCTGGCGGCAAGGTGACGAGCGGTGGGCCGGCGGGAAAAGACGGCCGGAGGAGTAGACCCGACCGCGACCAGCAGACCTGTTGAGACGGCCCGCAGGGCGTGGTTCGAGCGGAGAGGCCCAACCTTACTAGCGACAGCAGGTACACCTGAGCAACCGGACCTTGGAGCTTAGCCATAGCTCCAGTAAAGCAGGCTGAAGATGCCTGACCTTAAGATGGCGGCTTTTCCCAGTGAGTTTTGAGCAACGAGATATCCAGTGGAGAGGGTCTCATAAAAACCACAGACACTAAAAGGAGGTATCCCCCAGACCACGAACACCTGATAGGGAGCCAGATGGTCCAGAGCAACAGTGGATTCGCCTGACTTGGACTTGACCCCCCCAACCCCCCATAGAGAGAGTTCGGATGGCAACTAGTGGAGCGGAGGCCGACTGAGGCGGTGAGCAGTCTGCACCACGGGGTTAGATGCCCAAGCAGCCAGCAGTGACGATGGTGGAGTAGAGGGGCCTCTGTTCACATGGAGGAACACCACAAGTACAGCATTTCAACTCCCAGTGGGACGGGAAACACTAGTTCAGAAGCACAACTGGAGAAAACAAGCATTGGCATAGCCAATAGGTCTCGCCTTTGGGACCTTATGTGTTTAGCCAGAACTTTTGGCTATGTTGTAGAGCATTGTGTGCATCATGTTGAAAAGTTATAATAAAAAGTGTTAAGCATTTTTGTTACGAAAGAGTGTGTGTGAGGGAGCGGGAGAAAGGGCGCGCAAGTACAGGAAAGAGAGAGAAAGAAGGGTAAAGACATTGAGCTGAAGGGAGAAAGAGAGTTCACAATAAAAGTGTGTGTGTGTTTTGACGAGATGATAGCCATAGTGAGAAAATGCAGAAATGCTGTGACTATGGGTCACAGACAGACCACAGGGCAAAGGACCAGTCGGAGAAATGCGAGTCAGAGAAGGGGAGGGCTACTGAAAAGAGGACAATGGGAGAGAAGAGGGACACAGTCAAAGAGGAAACAGAGGGGCGCACACACAGAGAGGGGGGACGGGGGAGACAGGGTGAGAGAGACAATGGGTGGTGGAGAGGTGGGGTCACAGAGTGCTTGAGAGCGTCTAGGACAGAAAGAGAGAGAGAGGGGGAGAGAGACTGGAGGAACACTGGAGTCTCATGGATAAAGAGACGCATAGCCTGAGGGTACAAAGAGAGGCAGCGAGCCGGAGGTATTTGGAGACAAGAGGAGGGTCTGTGACAAAGAGAGATGCTGAGGGAGGCTGGGGAACAGAGAGAGAGGGACGGAGTCTGGGAGAGGAGGAACGTCTGGGTCACAAAGAGACTCAGAGACACTGTGGACAGAGAGAAAGAAATAACGAGTCTGAGGCCACAGAGTGTGTCAGCGTACTGATGTCTGCGGCACGCAGAGTCTGAGACGGACTGGGGGACGAGGGAAAGAGTGTCTGGAATATGGAGAAAGACTGAGGCGCAGAGAGTCCGAGCGTGAGAGACAGGCCGGGGATGGTGAATCTGAGAGAGGAGGAGCGCCTGCAACAGAGAGAGTCTGAGACAAGCTAGATGAAGATATACACTGGGAGAGAGAGTGAGAGATGGAGGACGTCTGAGGAGCAGGGAGTCTGGATCAGACTGGGCAAAGAGGGAGAAAGACAGGCCGGGCTAAAGAGTCTGCGAGATGAGGAGCGCCTGCGACAGAGAGTCTGAGACACGCTAGATGAAGATATACACTGGGGGTGGGATAGAGAGTCTGAGAGATGATGAGCGCCTGCGACAGAGTCTGACACAGACAGAGCACAAGAGGCTGGTAAAAGAGTCAGATACACAGAGTCTGAGATACACTGTGGGCAGAATACGAGAGAAAAGAAGGTAAAGAGTCTGAGGCAAAGATCGTGTCTGAGAAGAGATTGTGCGCACTGGAGTAGAGAGTCTGAGACACTGGGGGAAAATAGAGACAGAGGAAGTCTGAGGCACAGAGTGTCAGAGACAGAGGGGCTGGGAGATGAAGTCCGTGGGGCTTGAAGACAGAGGCAAGGCTGACAGCGCCGGCGGGAGGGGCCGGGTGAAGAGAGGCTGCTGTCACAATGATAGAACTCGCAGAGGAAATTAGTATCTTCATTTTCTTCTGTCCAGGGGCCAAGGCTCCCCTGGGGAGGCCGCACTAGCTCGCAGCATCAGAGAGGAAGCGAGGAGGGGGAACAAAACCTGACGGCAGGCAAGAAATAACCGAGAGCAAGGAAAAGAGAAAAGGCTACAGTACAGCCCCGGTGGTCTGCGCGCGAAGAGTAAGAGAAAGGCTAGAAATGAAATACTAACATGTAGAGCTCTGCGCGACTTCACGGGGTGGGAGATGCGGCAGAATAAAACAAGACCGGGAGCGAGCAGCAGTCGCGGCAGAAGTGTCATGTGACATGGCATGGCCTGATGGAGTGGGAGGGGAGGAGTGCAGTCCTAGGGAGCTCGGGAGCGAGCAGCAGCCAGCTGGCAGCCTGTGCGCCCCTGCTCGCTCCCGAGAACCATAGGCTATGGGAGGGAACATTTAAAGAGAAGGCGGGACATACCCGAGCCTTTGGCCATTTGCGTGCTTTCTTTTGTGGAAGCCTTATGCAAATGGCCAATCAAATGCGTGGCCGGAAAAAAAAACAACACAAGGAAAAGATGTGCCAGATGGAAGTCCTTACAATAAGCCTCGCGGATCAGCGCATGCGCGCTGGCTCAGGCGAGACCTAAACAGGGGTCCTCCATTGGAATCATAGCAAGTTACACCTGTGGGGTGTAATAGGAGGGGACGGATGCCCAGGGAACAGAAAACTTCAGTATTATCCAGAAAAACACCCAAACAGAAGAGCAGTTGGCCAGCCACTAAGCAGCAAGGGCCCCCCCTGCATCTAAACCGTGACCAGCGCCCTTCCCTGAGCGTGGAACGGTGGATGAGCGGACCAAGGGAGAGGACTCATGAGAAGTTCGCCCGTGGATCGGGGATTCCTACTGGTCCACAGCGGCCTCCAGGGTGAGCGACATGGCGTCTCGGCCAAGGCCTTGGCCCACCGCATGGTTGCGAGAAACTCATCGGCATCTGCAATTGTCTGCGCCATACGGCGGAGGAGGGGTGGCCTTTTTGGCCCTAATCCCCTTGAATCTACCCCCTCCTTCGACCTTTCACTCACCTGGGGTCCTTATTAACTGTGGTACCTCGACTCTCCTACTCCCGCGTTTGATCTCAAAACCTCTGAAGAACTGTGAGTTTTTCTTTACCGACCACGGGCCCTAGTAACATGGCTGATGCCCGGTGGAGCTGCCTAGTCAGCTATAGCGGATATTGGCTGTGGATCACCTCCTCGGCCATCACCTACCCAGCCAGACATTGGGCATAGTTTCCTCGTCTCTCTGCTGTGTCTCCTTCCTCCCCCACCTTTCCGATGAATTCTCCGATGATCTGCCGATGGCGGAGTAAGATGATGACCCGGGTCTTCTTAGCGGCTCGACCGATTCTCTTCCGCTGGACTGCTCCCTGCATCGCCTGACTGTCCTTTACCTCTAGTCTACCCCCCCCTTTGTCTCTTCCACCCCTCTCATCTTATACAGCCACCGCGACACTGGATGTGGTGATCGCTGGTCCCCTGCTGGTTTGTTTGACTCTCTTTGACTTTTTGGTTCCCCTGAAGTTCTTTCCCCTTGCCGGTCTGCCTGACCCGATCAGCATTTCAACCCCTTTTTTACTTTTCCCCCTCTACCTTCTATTCCCCATAGGATGTGTGTCCATTTTATGATATGTTCTAGAAACTCATGATGTAATCTTTGTAACTCGCTAATCCTCAATGTAAAGCGCTCTGATACCTCCGGGTCTAGCCAGCGCTATATAAAACACTGCAAATAAAAAATGGTGGCTCTATTACATGTGACATTGCATACAGTGCACTCTTTATGCAGTGACTGGACAACACTTCCCATTAGTAAGTTGGGATTCAACAGTGACATGAGTGTGCAAACATCACTGGTGATATCAGCATTAGTGCCTACATGTTGCCCAGTGTACATTTCCCTGTTGTTAGTTCATCTGCAATAGTGTTTCAAGATTTATTCACTGACTGGTGACATGCATCAGGGAGTGAGATGTAGAAATATAGATGTTAGAAATGGGGGTCTCTAGTTGGCAGAGGTAGGTACCTTTGTCCAAATAGGGACCCTTGCTTCTAGTCAGGGTAAGGGGGATACACTTCTAAAATAACACCTGCTCACCCCTTGGTAGCTTGGCACGAGCAGACAGGCTTATCTCAGAGGCAGTGTGTAAAGCATTTGTGAACACATACAGTAATACAGTGAAAACACTACAAATGGACACCACACCAGTTTAGAAAAATAAGTAATGTTTATCTAAACCAAACAAGACCAAAACGACAAAAATCCACAATGCAGTTATCAACGTGTCCTTAAAAATAGGTTATTCACTCAAATAAAGTTTGTAGCAACAAATAACTCCACCTGGAGTTATTACGACGTTGTGACAGATGAAAATCCCAAAGTACGGCGCCGACCGCGAAGTGCACAGCATCAGGCGCGGAGTCAAGCAGACCCCCAAAGAACAGTACCTTGGAAACGATGAAAGCAAAGACGGTGCACACCGTCGGGGAGGTGATGCTTCGTTGGCGCCGGGCGGCGTCGGTTCCTTACGACTTCAGGGGAGGTGAAGCCTTGGTTCCTTACTGCGATGCAGAAGAGGTGAGACGTTGGTTCCTTACTGTGTCGGGGAGGTGACGTCACAGTGGCAGCGAGGCGCCGGTTCCTTGCGACGGTGTGGTGTCGATGGGTTCGGGAGTCACCCACGTCGAGTATCGGCTCTGCATTGATGAAGCACCGGCGTCGGTGAAGTCAGGGCTGCAGTGCAAGTCGGGACGGTGCGTCGTGGATGTCACGAGCGGTGTACTCGGCTCCGGTGCAGGCAGCGGCCTCGGTGACAGCTTCGGAGTCCATGCGGCACGGTGGCAGCAGCCGTCGGGCCTACGGTGCAAGTCGGGGCGGTGTCTCGTGCTCTTCACGAGCGGTGCCCACGGCTTCGGTGCAGGTTACGGCATCGCTCACCGGCGTCGGTGTTGCAATTTACTTCTGTGGCAGCTGAAACAGCAGTTCCAGATGCAGAAAGACAGAAGAAATGAAGTTTTTGTGTCCCTGAGACTTCAGAACAGGAGGCAAGCTCAGTTTCAAGCCCTTGGAGATCTTCCTCAAGCAGGGGACACAGCAAACAGCAAAGTCCTTTCTCCTTTCCTTGGCAGCAAGCAGCCACTGCAGGCCAACCCCAGACAGCAAACAGCACAGGGGCAGTATTCCTCCTCAGCTTCTCTGGCTCTTCTCCTTGGCAAAGGTTACTCTTGATTCCCAGAAGTGATCTAAAGTGCTGGGATCTGGGCCCCAAAATGTATACTACAAAATCCTTTGTTCTCTGGCGGCAGAGAAGCCCTGTGCTTGGTCAAAACCAGTTCTGTCCTCTCTGGTGCAGCTTCCTGGTAGGAGGTGGAGACAGCATTGTGGAAGGCAGACCAGGCCAATTCAGGTGAAAGGAAATCTCCTTCCTCTACTCTAAATGCAGCCTAGGTCTATTCAGCACAG
Organism: Calotriton arnoldi; assembly: GCA_963921515.1. NCBI lineage: Eukaryota > Metazoa > Chordata > Amphibia > Caudata > Salamandridae > Calotriton > Calotriton arnoldi. Next base: position 260,736 of record CAWUFW010014727.1, read on the forward strand.
CCCTGACTCATCAGGCTCCCTGGAGCCACTGCTCCTCCCCAGCCCCTGTCATCCAAAAGCCAGACATGCAATAGACAAACCTAGCAGAGGCACACTGGATGACTAAGCAAGAAAATACCCACTTTCTAAAAATGGTATTTTCAAACACAGAATGTAAAAATCACCCTCACTAAAAGATGCATTTTAACATTCTGAGTTCAGGCATCCTAAACTTTATTTTCCTACCTTGTTCCCAGGGGTAGTTATGTTTATAAGATGTTATAAACAAACTCCCCATTCTATCCTATGGGAACAGGTAGCCTTGCAATAGTGAAAAACGAAATTGGCAGTAATTCACTATCAGGACATGCCACACATACCAGGGCATGTCCTACCTTTCGCATACACTGCACCCTGCCCTTAGTAGTACCTTGGGCCTACCTTAGGGGTGACTAACATGTAAGAAAAGGAAATGTTAGGGCCTGGCAAGTGGGTGCACTTGCCAAGTCGACATGGCAGTGCTAGACTGCACACAGGCTCTGCAATGGCAGGCTAGAGTTACATTTACAGGCTGCTTATGTGGGTGGCACAATCAGTTTTGCAGCCCACTAGCAGCATTTGAGTTACAGGCCCTGGGTACACACAGTGCACTATACTAGGGACTGACTAGTAACTCAAATATGCCAATTATGGAATCACCAATCCATAACAATAATTTACAAAGGGAGCACTTGCACTTTGGCACTGAACAGCAGTGGCAAAGTGCCCAAAGCATCTAGACCAGCAAAACGAAGTCCAACACATAGCAAAAATAGAGGAGGTCAAGGCAGAAAATACAGGGGAAACCCAAGCCAATGATGCCAGGTCTAACAGTAGAGATAATATGTGAGTGTCTAAACTCATCCTTACAAGGCAATTTGTGTTTGCTATACCAAAAAATGTGCCATCCCATTAGGACTATAGTGATCCCACATCTTCATGTCATAGATATTCACTGACACACAACAACCTTCAAAGGTGTATTGGCCTGTTGGAATGGTGTTATCACCTGTACCAAGCAGGATTGTGGATGTTCATATGGCTATAAGAAGTCTTATGCTATGTGCATTTGGAGGATCTATCTCCCAAAACTTTGGCCCTCAATGTCTCCAGGATACTTTTCTATGCTACATGATATGTAGCTAAACTACTTCAGTACAGCTTTTATTAGACTTTTTGGAAGTGGATATATGATGAAGTTTCAAGTCAAAAGTGTCATCAGTGTGCAATGAGCATTTGCATTTGACATGATTTCTGCTACAGCACATATTGATGGTACATTGGTATTTAACTTAACCTTCATGACACCATGATGTGTTGTAAGGTAAATGAACATTTGGTGAAATCTGGGCCTTGTGTGACCAGTGTAAAAATGTATATTTTGTAGCCATGCTATTTGGTAACATCATTTTACTATGGTATACTACAAGTGCCAAAGTATACAAGGTGATCAACTATCCTAGTATGGACATAAGGATGGAGTGTAGACAAGTTCATCAATGCATTTGGAGCTGTCCGGGGTTATGACATAACTGGGACCACAGTTTCCAGGTTATGTAGCATGCATGCATGGGCTCATGCTAATGTTGAAGCCTATATAGTGAACCATGAAGCTGGAACTGCTATGTGCACTTAATGAATGTTTTCTGTTGATTTGTGATGGTCATGTGTTGCAATAAACTAATTTTACATGTCATTTCCGATCCATCCAGGGCAAGCGATGGAGAAGGGGCCGACGTCGTTGGGGACACAGCTGGTCACAGTGGGTATGGACGTACAGTTCAGACACAGAGGGACCCAGTGACCAGGAGAGTATGGGGAGTGCCACCGAGGACACAAGCTTGAGGTGATGCTTCGTTGGCGCCGGGCGGCGTCGGTTCCTTACGACTTCAGGGGAGGTGAAGCCTTGGTTCCTTACTGCGATGCGGTAGAGGTGAGACGTTGGTTCCTTACTGTGTCGGGGAGGTGACGTCACAGTGGCAGCGAGGCGCCGGTTCCTTACGACGGTGTGGTGTCGATGGGTTCGGGAGTCACCCACGTCGAGTATCGGCTCTGCATTGATGAAGCACCGGCGTCGGTGAAGTCAGGGCTGCAGTGCAAGTCGGGACGGTGCGTCGTGGATGTCACGAGCGGTGTACTCGGCTCCGGTGCAGGCAGCGGCCTCGGTGACAGCTTCGGAGTCCATGCGGCACGGTGGCAGCAGCCGTCGGGCCTACGGTGCAAGTCGGGGCGGTGTGTCGTGCTCTTCACGAGCGGTGCCCACGGCTTCGGTGCAGGTTACGGCATTGCTCACCGACGTCGGTGTTGCAATTTCCTTCTGTGGCAGCTGAAACAGCAGTTCCAGATGCAGAAAGACAGAAGAAATGAAGTTGTTGTGTCCCTGAGACTTCAGAACAGGAGGCAAGCTCAGTTTCAAGCCCTTGGAGATCTTCCTCAAGCAGGGGACACAGCAAACAGCAAAGTCCTTTCTCCTTTCCTTGGCAGCAAGCAGCCACTGCAGGCCAACCCCAGACAGCAAACAGCACAGGGACAGTATTCCTCCTCAGCTTCTCTGGCTCTTCTCCTTGGCAAAGGTTACTCTTGATTCCCAGAAGTGATCTAAAGTGCTGGGATCTGGGCCCCAAAATGTATACTACAAAATCCTTTGTTCTCTGGTGGCAGAGAAGCCCTGTGCTTGGTCAAAACCAGTTCTGTCCTCTCTTGTGCAGCTTCCTGGTAGGAGGTGGAGACAGCATTGTGGAAGGCAGATCAGGCCCATTCAGGTGAAAGGAAATCTCCTTCCTCTACTCTAAATGCAGCCTAGGTCTATTCTTCACAGCCCTGACTCATCAGGCTCCCTGGAGCCACTGCTCCTCCCCAGCCCCTGTCATCCAAAAGCCAGACATGCAATAGACAAACCTAGCAGAGGCACACTGGATGACTAAGCAAGAAAATACCCACTTTCTAAAAATGGTATTTTCAAACACAGAATGTAAAAATCACCCTCACTAAAAGATGCATTTTAACATTCTGAGATCAGGCATCCTAAACTTTATTTTCCTACCTTGTTCCCAGGGGTAGTTATGTTTATAAGATGTTATAAACAAACTCCCCCATTCTATCCTATGGGAACAGGTAGCCTTGCAATAGTGAAAAACGAAATTGGCAGTAATTCACTATCAGGACATGCCACACATACCAGGGCATGTCCTACCTTTTGCATACACTGCACCCTGCCCTTAGTAGTACCTTGGGCCTACCTTAGGTGTGACTAACATGTAAGAAAAGGAAATGTTAGGGCCTGGCAAGTGGGTGCACTTGCCAAGTCGACATGGCAGTGCTAGACTGCACACAGGCTCTGCAATGGCAGGCCAGAGTTACATTTACAGGCTGCTTATATGGGTGGCACAATCAGTGCTGCAGCCCACTAGCAGCATTTGAGTTACAGGCCCTGGGTACACACAGTGCACTATACTAGGGACTGACTAGTAACTCAAATATGCCAATTATGGAATCACCAATCCATAACAATAATTTACAAAGGGAGCACTTGCACTTTGGCACTGAACAGCAGTGGCAAAGTGCCCAAAGCATCTAGACCAGCAAAACGAAGTCCAACACATAGCAAAAATAGAGGAGGTCAAGGCAGAAAATACAGGGGAAACCAAAGCCAATGATGCCAGGTCTAACAGTAGAGATAATATGTGAGTGTCTAAACTCATCCTTACAAGGCAATTTGTGTTTGCTATACCAAAAATGTGCCATCCCATTAGGACTATAGTGATCCCACATCTTCATGTAATAGATATTCACTGACACACAACAACCTTCAAAGGTGTATTGGCCTGTTGGAATGGTGTTCACCTGTACCAAGCAGGATTGTGGATGTTCATATGGCTATAAGAAGTCTTATGCTATGTGCATTTGGAGGATCTATCTCCCAAAACTTTGGCCCTCAATGTCTCCAGGATACTTTTCTATGCTACATGATATGTAGCTAAACTACTTCAGTACAGCTTTTATTAGACTTTTTTGGAAGTGGATATATGATGAAGTTTCAAGTCAAAAGTGTCATCAGTGTGCAATGAGCATTTGCATTTGACATGATTTCTGCTACAGCACATATTGATGGTACATTGGTATTTAACTTAACCTTCATGACACCATGATGTGTTGTAAGGTAAATGAACATTTGGTGAAATCTGGGCCTTGTGTGGCCAGTGTAAAAATGTATATTTTGTAGCCATGCTATTTGGTAACATCATTTTACTATGGTATACTACAAGTGCCAAAGTATACAAGGTGATCAACTATCCTAGTATGGACATAAGGATGGAGTGTAGACAAGTTCATCAATGCATTTGGAGCTGTCCGGGGTTATGACATAACTGGGACCACAGTTTCCAGGTTATGTAGCATGCATGCATGGGCTCATGCTAATGTTGAAGCCTATATAGTGAACCATCAAGCTGGAACTGCTATGTGCACTTAATGAATGTTTTCTGTTGATTTGTGATGGTCATGTGTTGCAATAAACTAATTTTACATGTCATTTCCGATCCATCCAGGGCAAGCGACGGAGAAGGGGCCGACGTCGTTGGGGACACAGCTGGTCACAGTGGGTATGGACGTACAGTTCAGACATAGAGGGACCCAGTGACCAGGAGAGTATGGGGAGTGCCACCGAGGACACAAGCTTGAATTCTTCTGACACAGTCATCCTCTTGTGGACACTCCCGAGTGGTGGTGGACCCCACAGGATTAGTTCATCCTTCATACTTGTCTGCCACCCCAGTTCCATTACTACCCTCCCTGTTGCTCCCCTCCCAGTGGGACGGGCCCACTCCCCTAAAAGGGAAGCCGTCTCCTTCGCTCAGGCACCTCAGCCCCTGCACCTGCCCCCCGCTGCGCAGAGTGAGGAGGCTATTGACCTCTTGAGGCACATCTCTATGGGTCAGACTACACTCCCAAATGCCATCCAGGGGCAATGCACCCATCTGCAGTAGATGGTGGACTACATGGAAGGCATTCACCTTACCATGTCTGTCTTACAGAGATCTTTTCAGGCTCTAGCCTCCTCACTCACCGCAGCCTCCTGTCCACCCCAACCTGTGTTCCTCCCCCTGGCCCCACCCATCCAAATACCCTATTACCAAACCTGCCCAAAGCACATGCATACATTGCAACGCACCCACCCATACAAACCCAAGCAGCACACACACACACAAGCACCCCCACAAAAAGAAATTACACTAATTCAAATGAATAGACACCACACCCACCACTGACAACACCATACCCACATACTTGCACTACTCCCCCATCATATCTCCACACAGCACAGGAGACAACACACATGCATGCACACACCACACCCCCACCACCACATCCCCATCCAGCACGGACACCTTCACACCCACATGCACCACCACAACCACCATCACATCCATACAGACAACACAGACATCCACACCCAGTCACCACTGCATCAGCAGTCACAACACACACACCCTGCGCTTCGACTGCAGCAACATCCACAGACACATCACTCACACTATACGCACCTAAGAAAGTCAGACAGAAACAAACATGCACCCAACAGACACCTGAGAAACAAGACGCACCCATACTTGCAGCACATACACCTGACATACATGCACTCGCACCTGCAACAGTCCCAAACACATCAGCCACTGACACTTCCTCTGCCTCCAAGACCCCACTCACTCCCAAATCTCTTCCCAAGTTCCCTAATGAGGATCCAACCTTTCACCTGGCCCTCTGCATTCCCAACCCACCTACCACCCTTTCCACTAAGGTTCCAAACCCTGCCACACCCAAACCCACCACTCCCACCTCCAAATCCAACCCTAGTCCAGACCCATCCACCCCTTCCAAGGGTCCCAATTCAAAATGTAGGACCACCCCTTCCGACTCCCAAACCCCCCCCTTAAACATCAGTCCAACGCTTCCTCTTCCAAACCCCCACCTTCCAAACCCAAGGACACCGCTCCCAAACGTCCCCCTGCCAAGTTACATCTTAGAGGTGCCCACCATGCCCAATGGATGCCCCTTTGTGAGGAGGTTCCATGCAGTGTCATAAAGGGCACGTTTAGAGGCACAGCAGTGTGCTGGACCACACAATGTGAAAAATGTACTGATCATTGGCCTTTGGATTGCCACATCAAAATGTTTTTGCAAAATTAAACATTTGCAACATATTACTCCTGCCATTACTTTTCAAACTATTTGATGTTATTGAATACTTTGTTATGTATGACTACAGTTGTGTTTGTTTCATCGCTGATTGCTGATCCATTTGAAGTGGTTAGTATGATCTGACCTTGGAACCAGTGCTGGAGTTACACAGGACAAGGGGAAATGCTCAATGGATGAATATGTGGGATGAAATCCAATTGGGGGTGACATTGCATTGGGAAGTATTTTCGCTTGGCTTGGCCAATGTCAATATCAATTAGCTTGCACTTCTCCTTATGATGTAGGTTGGATATGTGCTTGATGTGTGCAAGTTAGTTATTTGGCCATCCACACATGGAGGATGTTCATCCTTATTAGGAATTTTAATTGACATGTGTCCATTTTTTGTGTGTGTACCTTACATCTACTTTATATTATGTGAGACAAATGCTGTTACTGCTGTGTTTGCTTTCATGACTTGCGCTTTCACATTTCCCACATATTCATGGCACTTGGTTATGCTATTGGCTGTCCCTGGTATACTTCAAGCCACAGGTCTTGTGCAGATAGAGGTTTACAAAGCGATACCAAAAAGGATGATGGACGGAGCGTTAGAGCAAATCAAACACTCACCCCCAGTCAACTGATCTGGGTTTAATCCATCATCATTCTTTAGCTCACTCCACCACCCCAGTTCAGACATGGCCATATTTTGAGGCATGTGCAAAGTAGACTGTGACCCTAAGCCCCAGCCTTCCAGGGGTCCCCCTGGTGGAGGCAAACCTACTCTGCAGAGAGTCTTTACAGTGTGACCTTTGGATGCTTCTCACACTGATTATTTGATATCCCATTTACCTTACATCCTTTAATGTGGGTGATGTATGAGAGTCCATTACAGAGATTTAGCAGAGAAGGTGTGTTTCAGTTTTATGACACATCCATACAGATGTATCTTTGATATCACAACAGGACCTAGCATGTGAGCAATGTGAGAGTGTCACAGAGATTAATAGGTGTGATATTGATGAGGAGGTGCTGTTGTGTGACACAATTTAATGCACACATCATTATCCTTGATTATGAGATGTGAACACCTGTCGACCTTTGTAGAGTGTGCATGTGCAGTGTCAGTGACCTGGCCTAAGAGGGCATCATAGAGCTGTAAATGGATCATACATTGAGAACAATAACAAACAGGAGCCCACAAAATATGTTTGGCCCAGGGACCCTAAAATCCTTGCCAGGTTCTTGGCGGGGCATCTATTTGCTGATGAGTCGATGGAAATGGGTATGAGTGTAACTTACCATCAGTTGCGTCCACAACGGTGTTGGTTTTGGATGTCATCAATTAGGAACAGCAGCGACAGGATGTGTTGGATTGGCTCCATGGTGGCAAAGGACATGAGAAGCAGATTACAGGTCAGTGTCAGCCTTATATAGGTCCCTTTCTGCCACCTCAGATGTGGTGGTTGGACCGCCACATTCACGTCGGCAGGAAGGCACATCTTAATTGGGCCCGTGGTAACACTTGCGGTCCGCCCTCTGACAGATGCTTTGGCCTATCCTGCTACAGCAGCAGTCGATATTTCCTGGCAGTGGCAGCGGGACCACAACAGTCTTTTGTCTATGTAACCGCTTGCATTGTAATAGGGTGGTCAGACCGCCAACGGTGCAGCGGTGATTCCGACGCCGTTTTGACGGCGGTACCCTGATTGCCAAACCCGTAATTAGGCCCTAATTTAGGAAAGATATTGAACGCTAAAGGGGCAACATATACTTTCCCAACTCCAAACTAAACAATTTTGGGGAACGTGTTGGACACTAAATGGGTAACACTTACTATTCCAAATCCAATCTAAACCATATTGGGAAAGGTGCTGAACACTAAAGGGGTGACATTTACTACTCCCACTCCAATTAAAACCATTTTGGGGAAGGTGTTCAACACTAAATGGGTGGCACTTACTATTCCCACTCCAATCTAAACCATTTTAGGGAAGGTGTTGAACACTAAAATGTTTTATTACTCACAGATAATTTTTCATGTAAACGAAAATATAAAAAAATACTTAGAAGACACAATAACCCAAACTAAAAACCAATATTTTTAAAATTAAAGATTAGCATATAAAATAATATGTACATTACTGTTTATAAATAATACATATTTATTAGTATTATTATTTATTAATGTTCCTACATTTTGAAACATAACATACAAAAAATTCAAAAACAAATCTGCGAATATATAAAAACATATAAAACTAACATTCTAAATGAATACATTTTACAATATATATTCTGAAAAAGAACATATTTCAATATTAGAAATAATAAAAATGTCATTGTACATTTTTCTATAAAATATAAATAAATAAACCTACAACATATAAATATACAAATAAATCTTAAATAAAACATCATAAATAATATATTCTGTTTTCATAATTTAATTATACATAATTGAATTTAAAAATAAACAAATCCCAACAATTTATTAACAATGAGATTATAATTTTTAACAAAATATACAATTTCCAATACAAATCTTATATATTAAAACATTTATTCAATTGAAAATATGTAATAAACTAAATTTACAAACTTTTTACATTATTAAATTTATATGTAGTAAAAGAAAATTCTCAAAATTTCCATAATTAAAATAATTATATTAATATTTACAATAACATATTATTTTTTAATTTAATTTAATGTAATGTATTAATACATTACACATAAATATGACATATTATTTATTAAAATCAATAACTTAACATTATATTATTACAAAAAGTATAATCACATTTAAATTAAAATATTCACTTTTTTAAAATCTATATATACAGACATATATATACATTATTTTTACACATTAAACAACTAAGAATAAACAATTCAAAAATGTCATGAATTTCATAAATAATAATATATCCTACCAAAGACACAAATTAAAACCATTAATAAATACATGAAATCAAACACACTACAATAAAATGCATATAAAATAACACTTACAAATGAAATATTCAACAATATTTTCTAAAATGATATTTTTACAGCAATATTAAAACAATATATAAAATGATATTCTTACTTTTGATATTCCTTTCAATTATATTTTTGACATACCTGATATTCTTGACATAATATTTTTGTATGACAATATTTTTTATTCTATAGTTTGTCCAAACACCCCATGAGATAGAGCTAGAGTAGAGAGCTATCTCCAGTTGCCATGCTTCAGTGCTTGTGCTTGGCATCTCACATAAGTTCTTAACTTTTCAAGGTTTGGAATTTGTTTTTAATGTTGTCAACGTCATATGGATATGTTGATACAATAGTGATTTAATTCGTTATATCCTTCGAGAGGCATGTTGTTGTTGGTTTTTGGTGGTATCTTTAGCATGAGATTATGGTGCCTTAACTCCTCCTTGGCGAGGACCTTCAGTCAGGATTCATAATTTTGTACTTCCTTTCCCTCCTGAGGTCCATGATGGAAGAATTTGGCAGGCTTCTGCTTGTGAATGCTGAGTGATATTTAAGGATGGCAATGGATTCTCTTTGTCTTGTTTCAATGTGCTTATCCACACAAAATCAATGCATGCACACTCCCACAAAAGGAGTTGTTGGTGTGCTTTAAATGTGGTCTGAGGTCATTCTTTGTGTTGCTCTGATAGTTACTGCTCTCTTGGAATTCATTTTCTTAGTCCAGGAACTTCTGCTGCCTAAAAATGGGCACTTTCTGATGTTTTTGTATGTGCTATTTATCAGGTGGGGTATGCACTACGGGTGGGCGGAATTTTTAATTCTGCCGGTCCATCCCGACGGCGGAATTAATCAGCACTAATTGAAACATTTAGAGAAACAGGGTTTGTTCTGCGAAATACTGAATTAAACTATATCCATTGGTGGCAGCTGCAATGAGGTGGTTATTGTTACTTGGTGACCTCGGAACTCCCAGCTATTTTCATTAACCTTTTTCCTCCCGGAAACTTGCACAAGCACAACATGCAATAATAGTTTGGTTCCTACCTTTCCCTGTGCCTTCACCCTTTCATAGGACAAGCGGCCCCTTCCAAACACAGCGTTCATTATACAATTTACACATCGCTATTCACTAGGCTTTCACAAATGGCATCAAACTGGTGCGATGAAGCAGCATCCGCCCAGAAGCAGCCAGGGAGAGAGCCACATGACATCTGGGAGGGGAACTGATTTTTGGGAATCCAGTTCAGAACTATTTGCTCTTAACTTTTGGCACAAGCCCCTACGTGCCAGTACAGCCACTAGCCCTGCTGGACTCCTGTTGGCAAACAAATCTGGTTTTAACAAGATACTTGCTGTCTCAGCCCCTTTAAGAGATGCAAGCAATGCTGTCAGAGGAAGAGAAGCACTATTTAGAAGAGGGTAGAGGCTGGAAGCCGAAACCACTGCAGCTAGACCCTATAAGAGGCAGCCTAAGCATGGAGGTGTTTCTACTTATATTTTGTTTATAAACTGAAGGAAAACAAACTAAAACAGTCTTTTAAAAAAGCCAGCCTAATGGGGGACTCTGCAAAACAAGCAGGTAACAAGATTTTTTGCAGCTCCGAAGAATGAGCGGTTTCCAGTTGGATGACTTTGTAGCTGGGCGGTAAGTGTTATTGGGGGATATGTAAACAACCTTCCTCAAATATATGTTTACTACCATGCTCCCCTATTGGGGTCCTTTAGTGGGTTGCACCGCACCACATGCTACCATGCCACAGAGCTCTGTCAAGTGGCCATTGGCGTTGTGCTGAAAGTACCCCGCCCCCCTTTTATAATTAGGTTCCCTAGAAGTCTGTTCCTATGTATTTTCACCAACTTTCTAGGCGCTACTGGGATTGTGGTCGGACACCTACAGGATACAGTGTCGGCATTCCGAATGCACAGGACACGAGGCTGTTGAAGTAAAAGTGCAGGGCGGGAGGCATGAACAACAGGGACCCGGGTCATGAGCCTGTTATTGCTGCAGAGAGTCTCCACATCCTGGAAGGTTCATTGTAAACCTAGACAAAAGGGTTCTTTGAGGGGAGCATGCCAGATTGACAATGTAAATGTGTAACACACACATAGCCTTAGAGGAGGCTGTCAGCTAGTGGGAGAGCACTGGTGCAGGGTTGGACACACAGAGATTGAGTTTCCTCAGAATTAGATCAAAGCTGTGGGAAAGAGCACCTCCCAAACACACACTCACACACACATGGGGAGGGGAGTGGGAGGACGCAGCCGGGCAGCTGCGCTGCAATGTTAATGGCACCTCGCAGGAGCTAACTGCTAACTTAGGGGGTGATTAGAATGGCGGGCGGACGCAACCGTAACAGACAACAGGACCGCCCTACTTGCTGTCAGCGGTCCCATCAACCTGATTACAATGTGACTGCTCCAAGGCGGTCACACTGTCTATCTCTTGTATTGCAGTGGGTGCTGCATGCTGCAGCACACGTCGCAGTACAAAACATAGACAGGAAACATATCTCTGCACTACGTGGCAGGCATCATGCGGTGACTGCCAGATGGTACAGGGATATGTACCGGTGCACCATAGGTGCCCCCCAATACCCAAAATCAAGGACCAGGGGGCAAGGGGGGGCCAGTACAGGCCCCCAATGTCACTTTCCGCCTGCCTTTACATGATGGGTAAACTGCCATGTAAAGGCTGGAGGGGAGGGACATTGTAATCCCTACGGCGGTGCCTGGTAGGCACCGCCACCATTCCAGGAACTGCGACACCCTCCGCCACACTGGCGGGCTCAAGGAGCCCGTCAGATGCGTGGCGGTCGGTGTTTCTGACCGCCATCACACCGCTCTCCATTGTAACATGGCGGATGGGAAACTTGTCTACTACGGCGGTCTCAACGCCATCGTAATCGGCCCCTTAATTACTGAAACCTCCAGTTAAATGCTGCTATCACCAAAAATGTATGACAGCGTGAAAACTAATATGATCATTATAACTAGGAGTGGGCGGAACTTTGCGGAATCTCATGGAGTTTTTATGTCATTCCACGGAATTATGCAGAGTAAAACTCCACGAGTTCCAGCCATCCCTAGTATTTACCCCATGTGGTAAATAGCACACATTAGTATTTAACACATGCAGTAAATACTTATTCTGTGGTACCCACTAAAAACTCCTGATCAGTGTTATTTAACACACATGATATTTACCAAACCCTGCGGAACTGATATTTACCCAATATGCATCTTTGGCAGTTTTTTCCACAAAACTCGTAATCAAGGGCATAAACTTCAAACAGTGTCTTCATCAGGATGAGTAAAATGATGCATCCTCTATGGCAGAAGGAAAATAATACCAATGGACAAATGAAAAAACAATCTTCAAAAATGGGAAGAGAGGTACACATTTAACCTTTACTTCCCTCATATCAGTGGAACCAGAGTCCGCGTAGCTGGTCTGTCTTTGACAAGAGATTGAGTGCTGGAAACAATAGGGATCTTTGGCCCCTGGTTCTAATGATACACCAATTCAGAAGTTCTAATATCCATTGAACCCACAAAAAACATTAAAACCAAAAAATAGATTAGAAAATTAAAGTATAGTAGAACAAAAGTACACTCTCCTACTACTTCTTTAAGAACATAGCCTGACTAACATGACCTGTTATATCCTTTCTCCACAATAAATGTACCTTTTCTAAACAATAATAGTTAAAAGAGTAAGGTTCTTCCCTGTCCGATGCAGCTGCATCCACCTGTCATGCACTGCGATGCCTTACCAACTGAAGAAACAGAAGCCACATCCCCAAAAATTTCCCCAAAAAATGTTTGCGTGTTAGCTGAAAAAATTACTATTTCTCTCATAGAACCTAATAAAAACATGTGGAAAAATGAAAGCAATGCAAATATTGTTTAAAATTTAAATTGTCAATGAAGAAAATATTATATGTTATATGTTTTTTGTAAATGGAATGCTAAAATGTTTCAATTAGAAATGTTACGTGTGTTGTACATGTATACAAATACAAAATACCATTGTCGATAAACATTTAAAATTAAAGACAGTACTCTTTTTTCAAACCACTAAACCCTCAAATTAAATTGACAAAGAATACAATTAAAAACCCTCACGCCTCAAATATTAACACAAAATAAAACACTTACCACATTTTCCACTATCAACCTTACATCCTGCTCCGGAAAGGCATCATACAAATATTAAAAAGAAAAAAAATAATAGTACCCCGGAAAAATAAATACCCACACAAAACCCCTAAAATTATGTTAATCCAAGACACACATTGCAACCTTCACCCCTTAGTTATTTCCTCAAAAATAAAAGAATCCCCACCCTGGGCGTATAAAACCACTAGATCTCTCTCTTTAATAGCAACACACATAAAAAAAAAAACGTTAAAATATTTTTTCTTTTGGGGGTAAACCCTCCAACCCCCCTTTTTTAAATGAAAAAGTAATTTTTATGCCTTTTTTTAAAATCTGGACAGCCCACAAAAATACCTACCCCTGAGCCCTAGAAACCGGTCACTGCCCCTAAATATCACTAACACACCCCGAACCCTAAAAGTCCCTACTGCACTTATACTCAACCCATTCCTGAGCCTTACAAGCCCTTACTGCTCTTATACCTAACCCATCTCTGAGCCCTAAAATCACATTATTGCCTGTATAACCAAGACTTCCCTGAACCCTAAACACTCCTTACTTCCCCGCATTATCCTTACCAGTACTTACCATCGCGATGTAACGAGTTGCATTGCAAAGTAGCATGATGTAATGACTCCCAAACTATTACTACAAAGTAGAAACATTGTGGTACACATGCCACAATGTAATTAATCTGAATTAGCGGTAGTTACATCGGTACAAACACCTTTGTTGTAATTATTTACCTATGAGATCTTGATTAGGTGCAAAAACATATTGATTAACTGGGGCAAACATTATTTGAGCTCGTGTGCTTTTCATCCATTATTTTCTCCTGAATCTAAATGATTGTACTTGTGATTTTATGCAATGTTTTTCATGTGTAACTAGTGAAACTCTAAATTAAAGTCTTTCCTACGACATTGTGGAGCAGTTGCAGTGCTTAGGGCAAACGTTTTGCAGCATCATATACCAACTTGCCTTTATTCTGCAGGGGTACTCTCTAGCCAGAAGAGAATCATGCACAATCTTACACCAAGGCAGGTAACCACCTCACTTATAGAAATATGTATCTGTTGTTGCTAAATAGTGTTTAATATGCAGCCACGCATAACCATACTTGCTAATAAAAGATCAGCTGCCTAGGAAAATATGTTTATAACCAGCAGAAGAGGGTCACTCCATTAGCATGCTGGAGGGACTTGAGTTACCCCTCTATGATGATGTAGTTTGGTGTCTCCTCTCCCCTCTCAAACCCATATACACCGCCATGAGAAAAGTCATTGCCTCCTAGTAACAAAGTCCAACTAAAGGTTGATTTTATATTGGATGCTGTCCATTGTGCCTCTGGTACCTGTTTACAACAGCAAGACACATGTGACACATAGCTGTGCAAATGTGGTGCACCAGTGAGGGCACCACTGCAGTGTGCTCTATTGGCAGAGTCTAAACACTGACAACCAACATGGCCCCTCTCTGCGAGCACTTGCAGAATGGGTGACACTGTACCACTGCCAGGAGCAATTAGATTGCATCAGTGATAAATGACAATTTGTTTTCATTATTATGGTCTAATATCCAAATTGGCTGCATCACAGGGGTTGTAAATAGACACCTGTGGTTACAAGCAGAAACGTAGATGTAGCAAAACATCCACTAGTTAACTTCCCCTAAATAATGTCTGCACCAAGTTCTTATTCCAGAATAGCTTATATTCACTGGCTACTAATATGTTTCATCTGATAAGCTTCCTGTTCATCAATGTTCTTGCAATGTTAGCTTATGACATCCCAACTTCTAAAGCCTCTAGATTATGTCAGAGATAAGAGTAAGGAAGACATCTCATTGTCTTCAGAACAAAAATCTATCATAATCTATACGAGTTGTGAAATCAGTTAACATTCACTAGTGCGATGGCTTTGCATGCAAACCCAGCTTTATGCCCTGGCTTTTGAGATGGAAAAAGCAATGGGCCACACTGCAAATAAGGTCTCATGGGATGGCACAGAAGCAGCTGAGTGGAGGCGGTGTACATTTGTGTTGTTCTGCCCTTCCAGAACTGTTAGTACTTCTGACTGCGGCATGCTGATAGCGGCGGTGGGGGTAGTGGCCCATGGTAAGCCCATGGAGCCGGTCTCAAAACCTACGTTGATCTGCCAGTGCCAAGACACTGCAGCTGAGCCATGCTGGACCCTGGGGAAGGCGAAGGCATGTAATGATGCTGGCAGCAATCAGTGGTGGCCAGGCCTGAGTTGTAGCTGGAGAATCGCGCCCAATGCCTGAGATGCACAAGGCTGGGCAAGGGTGGGACTCATAGTAGTCCAGAGAGTGCCCTGAGAAGGGGAAGGGGAAAACTGCCTTCTTCCTCTTGCTTTTTTCTCTTTATGAAGCATGGGGTCCATGAGCCGAAAGTGCCACCCCATCAAGGCCTGGAAGTAATGTTCTTTGCAGCTTCACTATCCTGCTTGTAATGCTTCTCGCATGAGAACTGTTATAGTAATGTCTTCAACAATGGTAAAGAATGAATATCTGCAGCTGTTACCTTTCAGCATTGGTGAGTGGTGATGAAGTGAGCTAGTGTTGGCTGTAATGGAATGTTCAGAAAGCCTTGCCTCTGTCTGAGACTTCCCACATCACTTTCTCACCTCCTTGTCTCCACTCCTTTTCAGTAAACAAAGAATACAGTACTGACTGGGCCTATGTTATGTTGTGCGTATTTGTAAAGCGTTCACCCGTGAGGGCATGCTGGCGCTGATGCTGGACCTATCGCCACTGCTCTGCCAATATGAACTAAAAATCAGAAGGACAGCTTCAGTCCTGCTTCAGATGATGGTAATGTTTACCAGGGCTTGGTTAGCTGTGGAGATGGTATGGGAAAACTGTCTGTGAGAGCTGTAATAAAGCTTCATAAAACGTCTAAAAGTACATCTTTAGTTCCATACTGTGTCTGCCCCAATGTTAATGTTAATGAGTCTGTAAAGCGCGCTTATACCAAAGTAGGCGTCTTGGCACTAGTGGCATAGACCCTAAGCATTGTCAATAGTCAAATACAAAAGCAATCTAGATTTTGGAGTACAGGCCAGTGAGTCCAAAGAAAAAAGCCAGATTTTTAAATCCTTCCTAAATTTCAAAAGGTTTGGTTGAGCTCGTCGGTGTTTTGGCAGTAAATTCCACCATTTTGCAGTACTAGATCGTAAGGTACGGGGGGGCGGGGTACCAGTTAAAGAATCACACCCCTCTCTGCGTAGCCTCTGCCCAACTATTATTTATGGTTTGAAAAATCTGCACACTTTGTGCCTGGGTGTTTTGAAAAAAAAACCCAGGTGTCCAGCGAAATCCTTTCCTGCCCTCCGGAGAACAGAGGCGATTTAATAGAAATAAGGTCTTGCATATATTTCAGACGCATAACTTGCAGTTGCAGAACCTCGTGCTCAAAGTGTCTGTCGATTAATAACCTACTGCGCCATTGATACTGCATCGGGAGGCGCTGGATTCACAGTCCCGTAGGGCAAACCTTTCCCATACAGCTAACACAAGATTCACGATTCTCCTCTTATGGCCTCTGATTTGCCTCTCTTCATTCTGTTACTTTAAGAATCACTTATCGGCCTTTTAATACTTTCTGTCATTGAGCCATAGCTCCAGTCCATTGATTTGACATTTGATATAGCTCACAAATCACTCCCAGGGGAGTATCTTGGCGCTGCGCTGCTATGAGTGGGGAGGGCATTCTAGCACAGCAAAGTCTTCAACCCCTTCCTAAAGGAAGTAAAGTCTGAGCAGGAGTGGAGACTAGGGGAAGTTTATTCCAGTAATAGGGGGTCATGTAAGACAAGCATCTGCCCCCCATCTCGAGGTACGAATACGTGGGATAACCATGCATTCTTCCCTGTGTCATGGTCCCTATTACGGGCAACTTCACTTCTATGATTCTATATTGGGAATACTTTTGGCTCAAATAATGGAACTGGGTTCATTGAAGAAATAACTAAACTAGAGAAAAATAAAAATAGACTTAATTTCAGACCAGAATCTCACAGGAGGATTTCAGTGCATCTCAAACTACTTGAGACCGTCCATGGACAAAATATGAATGTCAGAGACTTGTATACCAACTCCCTGCTACTGGTGACTTGTATCGGGATTTCCCTAAAATACCCATCCCAACATCCCTGGTGACCAACAGAGTTGGCATTTGGACAATGATCTCCCTGCTACTTATAGGACATTAATTCTATTGTACCTTCTGATGAAGTTTTCCCATTTTTCTCTACCAGAATGCTACTCTGCTATTTGTGTAACATGCCCCCAAAGGTACTGTGCTTGCCTAAAACAATCAAAATATCGGAAAGATTGGAAAATTGAGAATAACAATGTTCATCACTATTTCAGTATTTGAGTTTTACACGAACGTCCAAGTATGAACTTTCATTTATCCTCAAAATACAGATTAATTTCCTTTGAAAATCAGGTTAATCAAACTCAATAAACTAAGGCCCCAGCAGACATTGTCTGGAGCCCGCGAGCTTGAGTTTGAGGTATTATTGTACAGGTTTACAAGCACAAGCTAACCCAGCAATGAAAAAGAACTCTATAAAAAGTTTGCACAGATTGAGTGGAGTGGTTTTCTTTGGCTCTGGGCGAGTTAATTTATTTGATGTTCCTTGAACAGTTTCTCATTCTCAGATAAAGCTTGGTAGAATTAAATCCAAACCAAACAGGAGCATGGGCAAAATGTCAAGAAACAATAACAAGTGAGTGATAAGTTAATCGTAAATACCCAAAAATATTAATTGAAGCCTGAGATAAGCAAGTCCACATAAAATTCACAAAGCATACTTATTGTGAATTCACGGCAGAAAATATCTTACGGTTGATAAGAAGCATAAATCAGGCCATATCGGTATTAGTTTCCAACCACCATGACGCCTGTTAGGTTTTTCAGAGTTAAGTACATTAGTTCACATTTACTGATAAAATACTGTAAATGAGATGTGGTTTGGGTTCACATTTACATATGAATTAATTATTAAAGGACTTTTAAAGAAATATTGTCAAGAATAGCTGGGCTATTTTTCTACATTTAGATAGCTGACCCTTTTAAACATATCTTTTTATTTTTTATTTTATTTTTTTATTGGCATTTGTGAATTAAAAGACAACACAAATAATCATAACAATGACCATCAGCAATACAAATTTCAGCTGCAGCAACCTGGTGATGTAGCGGCATCCACAAAGTAATGGCATCCCAATACATATAACTTTCATATCACAGTGCATTGCGGGCGGCTTCACCGTCCCCCCCGCCCCCAACATGCAGTGTTCACTCCCCGAACGGCTAAAAGGTCTGTTATGTTCCGGGCCTTCCCGCAAGGGCACTCCTCTCTTTCTGTGATCTCGTTAGAATTCTGCTGTTTGCACAGTGGTGAGCCAGTCAGTAAACGGGCCCCAGAAGTCCCTGGGACGGGACCTTGTTGGGATTAGTTCCCAGTAGTTTCCCAGCTGAGTTTTACAGTGAGTGACACTTATGACCCATTCTTTCACTGTAGGCGGATGGGCAGCCCTCCATTTGAGCGCCACCTGGCGTTTAGCCATGAGCAGGAGCATGGCCGTCAATTTCCGGTGTTTGGGGGAACTACCGTTATGTCACCCAGCACCGCCGTCAGTGGTGTACAGGGTATCTCTTGTCCCGTGATGTCATGAATTAGCTGTAGTATATGCGTCCAGAAGTTAGCCACTGGGCGGCACCGCCATGCCATGTGTAGAAAGGTTGCGCACGCGGCCCCGCACCGCCAGCAGCAATCATCTTGCATCAGTCCCATACGGCGCATCTGCACTGGAGTGCGGTAGAGACGGTGCATGTATTTAAAATGTAACAGTCTGAGTCGGTAATTAGAGGACAGCATCTGCAGTTGGCCACAGATGAACTTCCACTGGTCATCTGTTATGTCCTCCCCAGATCCTCAACCCATGCCGCCCTCGCCTTCGGTGTAATGATTGGAAAGTCGCGCTGTGTTGTGTTGTATAAACGAGTGATTAGTTTGCGACCATGTGCTACCTCCAATACGTTTTCCAATGCCGGCAATGTTGGAGGGGGCTTGGGAACGTGTTATATTTTTTCCTGCAGGCGGCCCGTAGTTGGTAATAGAGCAGCATATCTGCCGCAGTAGGGGCCGTTGACCCGCACATCTGCTGTAGCGTGAGGAATGTGTCATCGGGAAAGAGGTCTTTGCCGGCCCGGAGCTGCAAGGAGGCTGCACGCTCCCGTGCACTTCGTTCCCCCATAGGGGGTATTTGTGGGTTACTGGCCAATGGCATAGAGGGGGCGTATAGGAGCTCTAGGTTCGCTCGCATGCGCAGCCCTGTCTACGCCCAGCGCAGCGCCTCGACCGTATCGATTTCATTCCGTGGTCTCTTATAAGGTTGGTATACTGCCGTGCCTAGCGGTAACGGCGCCGCTCTATCCGTCTCAATCGCTACGTGCGGTTGAAAGGGCGTTGGGTGTACCCAGTAGTGCAGGAACTGCGCCTGAGCGCAGTAGGCGTAAAGTGCAAAATCAGGGGCCGCCAGCCCTCCCTGAGACTGTGGGAGTGTCAATACTTCCCATGATATCCTGGGTTGTCGTCCCGCCCACACCAGCTCTATCATGAGGGACCGCAGCGTTTAAAAAAATGAGAAGTCAGGGGGATAGGCACATTCACGAAAAGGTACAGCAGTTTGGGCAGTATGATCATTTTGGCCACTGCTATACGCCCAATCAGTGACAGTGGGAGCGTCTTCCAGCGGTGTACCCTCTCCGTTATCCAGTGTACCACTTTCCCATAGTTCTCCGTCCAGATGTCGTTTACCTCAGTACTGATCCATATTCCCAAGTATCTTGTTGGCCCTGTTACCCATGCAATCGGATAGTCCGTGTCAAAGGGTTTAGTGCTCTGTGTCAGAGGAACAATTACCGACTTCCCCCAATTAATCCGTACCCCTGAAAGTTCTCCGTATCGGATCAGTTCCCTGGTCATGGGTCCCAGATTGTCCTCAGGGTTTGTCATATAGAGAGTGACATCGTCGGCATATAGAGATATCGTCAGCCCTCTAGTGGTGAACCCGATACCCCGCTGTGTGTGGTGTTGTCTGATTCGTGCCGCGAGCGGCTCTGTAGCTATCGCAAAAAGTAGCGGAGACAGGGGCAGCCCTGTCTCGTTCCCTCGTAATGGCTATGGGTTCGGATATCATGCCATTGACTCTTAAGCGCGCCGCAGGCATGGTATAAAGTAACTTGATATGTTGAATGAAGATAGGGCTTAGGCCAATACGTTGAAGTAATGGAAACAGGAATCCCCACTCCAAGGAGTCGAACGCCTTGGTGGCGTCCAGTAACGCCGCTACAGCGGGGATCTGCGGTGCAAGGTGATGCATCAGGGCAAACAGTGTACGCAAATTATGCGACGTTGACCGGCCCGGTACAAAACCCGACTGGTCCGGTCTTACAATCAGGGGGAGTAGCGGTTGCATTCGAGTGGCGAGAAGTTTTGCGTATATTTTCGCGTCTAAGTTAATCAGGGAGAGAGGGCGGTAGGAGTCACAGTATTGCGGGTCCTTGTCTGGTTTCAGGACTGTGATAATTATGGCCTCGCGCATGGAGGCCGGTAAGGAGCCCGACTCCATGGCCTCCTGGTATGTCGCCAAGAGCAGCGGCGCGAGCAGGTCAGCATATTCTTTATAAAATCTGGCCGTCAGTCCATCGGCCCCAGGTGCCTTATCTGCTGGGAGCCCGCCTATGATCCGCTTGACATCCTCCACAGTGTAAGGGATCTCCATATATGCCCGGTAGGCGTTGTTAAACCACACCAACTCAATGGAGTCGAAATAGGCGCGGAGGATGTCGTCACCAGGTTCCGAGGTTGAAGTATATAAATGTGCATAGTAACTCCGCATTGTGGCCACGATCTCCGGTGGTGAGCGAGCCACCTCCCCATTTTCGGTAGTCAACTCTGTAATACAGGTGGACCCTCTCGGGGTGCGCAATAAGTTGGCCAGTGTTTTCCCCGGTCTGTCGCCCTCACCGTATCTGCGCGCCTGAACGGATTTATGGAGGAATTTGGTTTCTCGCTCCGCTTCCTCTTGGAATGCCGTGAGCTGTGAGCGTATACGTGCTAATACCGAGGGGGACGGGGATTCAGAGTATTGGTTTTCTAGCTCACGCAGTTCTCGCTCCAGTTTATTTAGGCTGTTCCGTATAGTGCGGAGTATTCCGGACTGTCCGGCTATGCAATAGCCGCGCACCACCACCTTAAAGGCGTCCCATAAGGTGCCAGCCGATGAGACCGATCCGGTGTTATGTTCGAAATAGTCTTGTATATGTGTTCTCAAACTTTCGCAGAATGCGGAGTCTAGTAAAGCGTGGGGAGGGAGTCGCCACGAAAATGGCTGCTGATATGGCTTTGGGATATCGAGATTCAGAGCCACCGGTGCGTGGTCTGAAAGAGTCCTAGCATAGTGTGTAACTGTCTGTGTCCAGCCCTGTATATCTTTAGTGAGCAGCCAGAAATCGAGTCTAGACCAGGCATGTCGGTGATGTGTGATGCAGGTTCCCTCCCTGGCCGCCGGATGTAGCACTCTCCAGGTGTCCACCAGGCCGTAGTCTTGTATTATATGTAGTAGTGCCTCTGTCGCCTGGGGATGATGAACCCGTGATGCTCCCTCCCTGTCCATGTGTGGTGCTAGCGTGATATTAAAGTCTCCGCCCCATAGGACCGATGCATCTCCTAACGATTGGACCCTGTGCCACACGTCTTGAAAGAACCCTGGGTCATCAACATTTGGGCCGTATATGTTGACTATTATGACTGCCCGGTGGAATAATGTGCCCTGTAATATTAAGTATCTGCCCTCTGGGTCACGTATCGCCTGTTTCGTTTGCCAAGGCACCCCCCTGCGTATAAGGATCGCCACTCCACGAGAGTAGCTGGAATACCCTGCAGTGTGAATCTCACCCCATCCGGTCATGGCCAGCTGAGCACCCGCCGGTTCTCTCAAGTGTGTCTCCTGTAAGAGACCAATATCGACTGCATGCCTGTTTAAGTAAGAGTGTATAAGCCGGACTTTGCGGTGATCATTCAGGCCCCGTACGTTCCAAGTGAGGCAGGAGAGTTTAGCCATGATCTATTAGTGTGTGTCTAGGTCTGCTAGGTCGTTCTGGGTGTGGATACCTTCTGGTATTAACATTAAGAACGGTTGCTGAGGTGTATTGTATCTGGTAACAAGAAACAACAACAACATTACCCCCCCACCCCCCTCCCACAACAACCCCCCAATCAGGTTGTGCGCCCCCCTTGAAGCAGAACCCCCAGTATTGTCCCCAACTAAACATTGTGTAACAGGGAATCATCCCGTGGGGGCGTGGAGTTGCCTGCATACTCCCCTGTCACTCTTGGACAGGGTGGCAGAGCCTTTGAGGAGGGCACCCTCACCTATCAGCATCTCAAAGTTTTATCCCCCCCTATATCGACAGGCATCTGGAGATACAGTTGAACCACTTAATCAGCAGAGACTACTGCGTGCCATTTCCCCTATGCGCCAAGTAGCAGACCACCCCCACCCCACAACTCAATCATTGTCACTCATCTGCGGATCCGAGGCGTGCGAGGGCTTAGCTTCCCGGGTGCGGTGTTCCTTCATGCGCTGCTTTGCGAACGTCAGCGCCGCGCCGGCGTCCGTGAAAAACATTGGTTTTCCCTCCGTTTGCACCCTTAGCATCGCTGGGTACATCATGGCGTATTTGGTGCCCGTTTGTTGTAGTAGTTTTTTGGCGGGGATGAATTCTCGCCGTGCAGCCTGCACCGCCTGTGTGAAGTCGGGGAAAATGGCAATCCTATTCCCTTGGTAGTGCGTATCGCCTTTCACTCTGGCCACTCTTAGCACTGTGTCCCTGTAGTTGAGCAGGCGTGCCAAGATGGGCCGTGGCGTCGCTCCCGCCACAGGCCTAGGACCGAGGGTACGATGCGCCCTCTCTACCAGAAACATTGGGGAAAGTTCATCTGCACATAACTCACGCAGCATGTCCTCCACGTATCTCTCCATATTTTGGATATTGGTTGTCTCAGGGACGCCAGTGATACGCACGTTGTTGCGTCGGGACCTCACCTCCAAATCTTCACTTCGCGCTCGTATCACGTCCAGCACCCGCTCCATCTGATGCAGGTTACCCTTTGACGTTTCCTGCCGGTCTTCCGAGTCGGACACCCGCTGTTCAAGCGTGTCCAGGCGTCCGGCATGTTTATCTAGTCGTTGAGACATCTGGTCCATCCGCAGTGCCATGCTGTCCAGCTTAGTGTCTATCGCCCGCAAGCTCCCTCGCACCTCACGCATCAGTGCTTTAATGTCCTCATCCTGATCCGAGTCCATTTGTGTTTCGGGGACCGTGGTGAGCTGCGTAGAGGGGGGGTCCTGTTGGCGTGTTGCTCGTTTGTCAAAGGAGAGCCTGGCTTGTTTGGCGTCTGGTTTCCCCATCGCTGCTCTACGCCAATGCCGTCGTTCTCTCGCACGCTTTGGCGGTTGTATGTCTGTGTCCGCTCCGCAGTTGTGTTGCCAGCTAGATGTGCGCCTCGTGGTCATTTAATGCAGGTTGTGTGCTCCCTGTATTGTGATGTGGGGGGGGACCCTCGCATCTGGTACGCGCTATCCACTCCACTCTGGCGCCAAATCCTCTCGCCTGATCAGTCCTGATTGCCCCGCTGCTCAAATGCAGCCGTTTTGTGTTGGTCTGAGTTCTCTGTGAGACTGGGCTGCTGCACTTGCGCGGGTCTCTCCTGGCGTCTCTCCTGCTATTTGCTCGCTACTCTGTGGTAGGGGCCCTATACAAAATCCGGATCGCCGGTATCGCCGCTCTCAGCTCCCTCACTGTCAGGTGAGAGCTCTCCCCCTGCGTTACTGGACGCACTCGCTGCTCTTGCGCTTTTTGCCCGGCCTCAACACTCATCGCATTCTCGTCGGGATCGGAATGTCCAATGGCCACCTCTGTGTCCCCAGGTAGGCCGCCGTGCCGCCCCCGTTGCTGTCCCTCCAGTGGGGGGGGGGACTAGGGTCCGCAGGCGTCCGACCCAGGGCCTGACCCAGACCTTCACCTCGGCTCCGCGTCTCGGTGCTCGTCGCCGTGGGCCGCAGAACTTCTTTTTCCGCCGCTCTCCCCGCAGCGGGTGGGGGGGGGGCCGCCAGCGCCCGACCCGGCCCACCGCTTCAGCACCGCGCCACCCCGCTCGTTTCTAATTGCTGTAGGCCGTAGACCGCCGCCCGGATCTCGCGCCGCTCACCACCTCCCGTGGATTTACGTGTATGCGACCCCGGGGGGTTGCCGTCACACCAGCCGTCTGCGAGTCGCAGCGTTCACTGTGTGGTTCTTGCGTCTCCCACCGGCTATGCCTCCTCCGTTTCTGTCTCTTCAGCGGTGGGGGGGGGGGGAGGGGTCCGCAAATGTCTGACCCAGATCTTCACTTCAGCGCCATATCACGGCGTGGGCCGCAGATCTCCTTATTTTCCCCACCGGAGCTTTGGTCGCACCGCCTCCTCTGCTTCTCCCTTTGTGCGGTCCGACCCGGATCCCCGCTTCAGCGCAGAGCCTCATTGCTCGTCACCGCAGACCGCAGATCCCCGCCGCCTTTCGGATCTCTCGTCGCTCACCGCCTCCCGCTGCTTTCGTGGTTGCGGTCTCAGGGGTTATCTCCACACTGTCCGTCTGTCAGCGGGCCGCTCCCTGCAGTCTCAGCGACCCTCCGGCATCTCTCCTCGTTGCTGTCGGGTTTCCCTGCACCTTGCCCGGCAGGCCGAAGGCCGCAGCCCGATTACCCGGCCCCGCAAACCACCAGGGCAGCCGGATGTCTCCCCTTCACTGGTACGGGGGGTTCTTGCACCCCGCCGCCTCTCTTGTGTCCTTGGATGCCACCTCAGAGCACGGATTATTGTCGGATATTTGGCTCTGCCGGCAGAGCCACCTCACAGTGCGGCCATCTTGCTGCCCGGCTTGGCCACGCCCCCCCCTTTTAAACATATCTAAACTATTCGAATGGCATTTGCAAGAATTCAAACCTTAATTATTTACGTCTTGTGATAGCCTACTGTTAGAAATGGGGTTTCTGGTTGACTATGGTATGCACCTAAGCCAGGCAGAACCCACCACTCTAGTCAGGGCAAGGGAGTTACACACCCAAGATAACCCCTGCTCACCCCTTAGTAGCTTGGCAGAGCAGTCAGGCCTATGCCAGAGGCAATTTGTAAAGCGTTTGCGCAACACACACTGACACACCAGTGACACACTAGCACACCCCAAAAAGAGATTCCACACAAGGTTATATAAAAATATCCTTTGTATTGCACATAAAACACTTTAGACCATAATCACATAAATCACTGTGCCACTAGGAACTTGTCATGACGTCACATAGATCACAAAATCACTTCGCCACTAGGCAATTGTCATAATATCACAGTTAGTGCATAAAGTAAATATTAAGTTGCACACGTCACCGAAATATGATGAAAACATCACCATACACCATCACTGTACATATCCTGTAGTTCCTGAAAAAGTACTCGTTATTCTGGCCAGTAGAAGGCATCAACAAACGTCATACATCCATGCCAGGACACATATATGCAGCATGTATGGTAGAAATCTCTGTTACTGTCCCTGCAAAATACCACTGCAATATGCAACATTACATCAGGGCATATAACTGCAGCAGTTGAGTGCAGAATGTACATGGGTCAACAAAACATCACCATATGCATATACTATACTGACAACCTCGTCATCACATAGGGCACATCGCTCTTGTGCCTCTATTAGATACTTTGTGGTGAGTTCCAGCTCTCCCCGTAGAGTGCAGAAGCTGCTGCACATCTAATATAGAGACTACGGTAATCGAGGCACCAGATGCAGGGCGTAGTAGCACCTGTGTGCCTTTTAGCAGAAGTACCATAATTCTTGACCCAACCCTGGGAACCTCTGTCAAGGATTTACCCCGGTCGATCAACAACAGCAGCTGTCCTCCCCCAAGGTATGTGCCCAACAAAGGGGGGAGGCACCTGCACTGCTCACATTGGCGGGAGAGCTGGACCCCGACAGGCTAGCTGCCTGCGACCTCGCTGTACAACTGATGGCCCTAGGCTGAATCCGCCCCCCTAAATTGTACGGGCCCTTGGGTGCAACTCTGACCTCAAGCGGCTTTCTCTCTGTGCGCCCGAGCAGGTCTCAGGTTTCGAGAGAGTGTCCTCGCTGCTCTCGGTGATCGGCGCCATGTCTTGCTGGGCGGAACTGCAGCTTCCTTCTTCACACGCCGCCAGCTTCAGCAGGTTGCTAGGCAACGCCTGGCTCTCCTGCGGCGCTCGATCCTTGAAGAGCGGCGGCGCTTGGTGCCTCCTTCTCTTTTGGGTGGGACTCAGCCCAGAACTCGACCCACTGCAATGCGTCTTCCCGCAGGGCTGGGGGCTCCTCTTCTTGGGAGGCCCCTGGAACTGCAAGGACTGTGTGTCTCTGCCAGGACACATGGCCCAGCCCACCACCACACGGCAGTCATGAGCAGGGTGAGGGAGAGCGCTTCTTCTTCCTCAGCTCTCCCCTCCCTTCCCTCAAAAACTACTTGGGCAGTGCAATGCTGTACGTGCTGCTGGGGGAGACAAAAGCGCCCTTCACGTGATGTGAACTGAAAGGAAAGCACCCTTCTTGCGCTGATTCTCAAGCGCTTCAACCCAGGCATGATCCTGAGCACTTGCGATTCACTGGTTTGGGATCACCCAAAAAAGGGTAAACAGCGCTCCACCACGCGCTTCTGGGCCAAGAGCCACAGGGGTAGAGCACTCACCAGGTGCTAAATTTTCCCATACAAAGGACAGGCCACCCAGCCCTAGGAGATCACTGGGGCACACAGGCAGGGAGCAGGCAACAGGCCAGCACACACGGTCCTTGCAAGCCAAGAGACAGTCCTTCCAGCAGGTCAGCACAGCAACCAAAGTTCAAGTGGCGGTTTCTCCTGGCAGCATAAAGCTTCTCCTCTCGTGCAGTCTGTAGTGTCAGCAGCAGCTGGTTACAAGTCCACACAGTGTCTAAAATCATGGGGTCTGTTAGAAATGGGGGTCTCTAGTTGGCAGAGGTAGGTACCTTTGCCCAAATAGGGTCCCTTATTTTTAGTCAGGATAAGGTGGATACACTTCTAAAATAACCCCTGCTCACCCCCTTGGTAGCTTGGCACGAGCAGAAAGGCTTATCTCAGAGGCAGTGTGTAAAGCATTTGTGAACACATACAGTAACACAGTGAAAACACAACAAGTGGACATCACACCAGTTTAGAAAAATAAGTAATCTTTATCTAAATCCAAAACAAGATCAAACGTCAAAAATCCACAATACAGTATCAAAAATATCCTTAAAGATAGGTTATTCACTTAAATAAAGTTACTAGCAACAAATAACTCCACCTGGAGTTATTAGGACGTCGTGACAGATGAAAATCCCAACGGCGCCGACTGCGAGGTGTGCGGCGTCGGGCCCGGAGTCAAGCATACCCACAAAGAACAGTACCTGGAATTGATGAAAACAAAGACGATGCACGGCGTCGGGGAGGTGATGGTTCGTTGGCGCCTGCTGCGTCGGTTCCTTACGACCCCAGGGGAGGTGATGCTTTGTTCCTTACTGCAGCACAGGGGAGGTAAGACGTCGGTTCCTTACTGTGTCGGTGAGGTGACATCACGAATGGCGGTGAGGCATCGGTTCCTTACGACGGTGCAATGTCGATGAATTCGGGAGTCACCCACGTCAAGATTCGGCTCTGTGTTGATGAAGCACTGGCATCGATGAAGTCAGGGCTGCTGTGCGAGTCGGGATGGTGCGTCCTGCACGTCACGAGCGGTGTCCTCGGCTCCGGTGCAGGCAGCGGCCTCGATGATGGCTTCGGAGTCGATGCGGCATGGCGTCAGCAGGCGTCGGGCCTACGGTGCAAGTCGGGGCGGTGCGTCGTGCTCTTCACGAGGCGTGCCCACGGCTTCTATACAGGTTACGGCATCGCTCGCCAGCGTCGGTGTTGCAATTTCCTTCTGTAGCAGCTGAAACAGCAGTTCCAAATGCAGAGAGGCAGAAGGGATGAAGTCTTTGTGTTCCTGAGAGTTCAGAACAGGAGGCAAGCTCAGTTTCAAGCCCTTGGAGATCTTCTTCATCAAGCAGGTGGCAAAGCAAACAGCAAAGTCCTTTTCTCATTTCCTTGGCAGCAAGTAGCCACTGCAGGCCAACCCCAAACAGCAAACAGCGCAGGGGCAGTATTCCTCCTCAGCTTATCCAGCTCTTCTCCTTGGCAAAGGTTCCTCTTGATTTCCCAGAAGTGATCTAAAAGTCTGGGGTCCCTCTTTTTATACACCAAAATCCTTTGTTCTCTGAAGGCAGAGAGTGTCTGTACCCAGCCAAAACCAGTTCTGTGGGGCACTTTGCAAGTGCACAACAACCTCCATTGTCAGTGTGAGCCCTGGCTCCAGACACACCACAGGGGGGCGGAGCCGTCATTGTGGAAGGCAGGCACAGCCCTATTCAGGTGAAGGTGCTACTCCTCCTACCACTCCAAATGCAGACCAAGCCTATTCAGCCCAGCTCTGACTCATCAGACTTCTGGAGCCGCTGCCCCTCTCCAGCCCCTGTCATCCAAAAGTCAGACATGCAATACACAAACCTAGCAGAGGCACACTGGATGGTTAGGCAAGAAAATACCTAATTTCTAAAAGTGGTATTTTCAAACACAGAATGTAAAAATGACCCTCACTAAAAAATGCACTTTAACATTCTGAGTTCAGGCATACTAAACTTTACTTTTATATCTTGTTCCTAGGGTCAGTTATGTTTATAAGATGTTATAAACAAACTCCCCACTGTGTCCTATGGGAACAGATAGCCTTGCAATAGTGAAAAACGAAATTGGCAGTATTTCACTATCAGGACATGCTACACACATCAGGGCATGTCCTACCTTTCACATACAATGCACCCTCCCCACAGGGGTACCTTGGGCCTACCTTAGGGGTGACTAATATGTAGAAAAGGGAAGGTTTAGGGACTGGCAAGTGTGTGCACTTGCCAAGTCGACATGGCAGTCCCAGACTGCACACAGGCTCTGCAATGGCAGACCAGAGTTCCATTTCCATTTCAACAAACTTTATTTCGGTCATAAAAGGCCATAAAAATTAAAAATTCATATACAAGTATAGCAATAATAGACAGATCTTAACAATTCATTGAAGGCAAATTACGTAGTATATCCAAAAGAGATTTTTTTTTTTGTTTGACCAATATCTTTACACCGGTTAAAAACAAGAATGATTAAAACCAAATAAAAGATGTTAACATTTTGAGACTCAAAACGACAAAACTGCGGAGAACATTTTTTACAGTTACACAGATGTGCTAAAAAAGGCCCTACGTCTGTGCCACATAGAATTAAGGAAACGGGACACAGCAAAGACTATAGGGGGATGTGTGTCAGTTCTTAAAATTCTATATACCTCCAAACACTGTGTACAACCCAAGTTTCTACATAATGGTATGAGCCAACGCCGTCTGGCAGGTTTATAACCAGGGCAGAAAAAGAGAATATGTATGTCAGTCTCATCAGGGCTATTGCAGGCAGGACAGCCAACAGAGAGATCTTTTGTCCATTTATTCGTGAAAGCATTCACCGGGAGGGTCCCTGTTCTGAACTGGATACACAGCTTCCTTGCCATGGGGGGCTGTATATCATCCAGAAAGGGCTCAAAGCGATACTCGGTTTTTATGTTAAAAAATTCAGCCGTTAAGTGGCCGAGTTTAGTGTTCGCCTGCAGATCGACTAGTTTGAGTGCTCTATAAGCTCTGACAAGATGTACTCAAGATATTGTTGGGGACACTTCCTCTGGATTAGTCCACAGGTTGGGCATGCCTATTATGGCATTAAGTTCAGTTTGATAAGATACTAATTCAGGGGTCGCCCACAGTCTGCGCCAGAAGGTCAATGGTCTTAGTCCAATCTCTTCTGCAATGGGTTTAATTCCTAAATCCAGGCGAAGAGGGATGAGGGGAGTGCTAGACGGTAACCTCAAAAGCTTTCTCATAAATTGGTTTTCTATTTTGGCCAGTCCGCCGGAGGGGCGGTGGCCCCATAGTTCTGCCCCATACATTGCAGCACTCCTTACTTGCACTTTATAGATTTCGGCAACAGGGCCTGGCGGTTTGTGTAAGGAATTCCTAAATGATTTGGTGATTCCTCCCACCAGCTGCACTAGCCTCAAGCCTGCCTTATCTAGTTTTGGGCCCCATTCAAACGTTTCGGACAATGTAACGCCAAGGTAATCGAAGACAGTTACCCCCTCAAGGAGAGTGCCATTTAGGGAGGGGTTTGGGCGAGATGTTTTGGCTGGATTGAAAACCATAAATTTGGTCTTAGTTGTATTAATCTCTAGCCCTCGATTTTTACAAAATAAAGAAAAGCTGTCTAGGATCCTTTGAATGCCCATGGGAGACTTGGACAACAGCAATGTGTTGTTCGCGAACATCATTGCTGGCACCCTGCCTTGCACCAGCTTCGGGGCATCATTGTCCGCTACTTCATTTAATTGGGCCACCAGAGCATTAATAAAAAGACAAAACAGGGTGGGGGCCAGGACACACCCCTGTCTCACTCCTCTGTTAACTGGGAAGCAGGGGGTCAGTTCTCCGGATTTCCCATACCTAACTTGGGCAAAATTACCTGTATGCAATCGCATAAACAGTGACAACAGGTAGGACGGAATGCCCAGCTGCTCAAGAACCTCCCACAATTTGACTCGGGGGACCAGATCGAAGGCCGATTTAAGGTCAACGAATATCAAATAGAGGCTGCCACCCTCTATTGACACCGTCTTCCAGTATAGAAGTTGGAGCCTGAAGAGCTGGTCAATGGTAGAGGTGTTCTTCCTAAACCCAGCCTGGTACGCACTCAGGACTTCATGCTCTTCCATCCAAGAGTGGAGACGCTCAAGGAGGATCCTGGCGAACAATTTCTGGGTGACATCTCTAAGGCTTATCGACCTATAGTTAGAGGGCAAGAGGGGTGAGCCTTTCTTGAACACTGGGAAGATTTCGGCCCCCAGCCACGTATCCGGGATCTTCATACCTAGCAAGATAGCGTTAAAAATTGCCCAGAGATATGTCCCCAAATGTTAGGTTCCTCCCTGAATAGGTCCCCTGGGATCTTGTCTAAACCGGGGGCCTTTCCTAGGGGAACTTCCTAATTGCGTTTAAGACTTCTTTTAGGGTAATCCATTGGGGGTCTTCCTTAGGATTCTCTGAAATTGCTAAAGCCGTTGCATCTTTGGGCTCTATGGGTTCCTCAGTTGAATAGAGAGCTTGGAAGTGCCGTTTCCATGCGGCTGCAGCGATATTTGGCTCTATCGCTGAGTTCTCTACACTGCCGTCTACGCTCACTAGAGACCAGAACTTCTTCAAGTCCCTATTATTGAGTGCTGCCTTAATATCTTCCCACCTTTCAAGCTCCCAGTTCTTCTTGGCCAACTTGATACAATCTCTTTACTGGGCCCTGCTTGATTTTATTAAGGATCTATCCTTAAGCTTAATAGCGTCTATGAGGGCACACTTTGTCTTGCGGCAAGATTTGTTAAACCAGGTTTGCTTTACGCCCTTGATAGGCTTAGAAAATGTCATGGGGTTAAAAATGTTAGTCAGACTTGTTGACAGTGCTTCATGCAGTGCCTCTAGTCTACTGATGGTAAGTGGAGTGTCGAGTGTTGCAGCAGCCAGCTCCATTTCCATTAAGGGCGAGATCATTTTAGAATATAACACGGCCTCCTTATCTGGTGACTGCTTAAACTTTCCCCACCTAATTTTCCTTCTATTGTTGGTGAGTGTTAGGTTGGTACATGCGGGGGTGCCAAAGGACGTGGTATTATACATTTCTGGTGTCTCAAGCTCCAAAGTCAGGGCGTTATGATCACTGTCAAGTCTTGGTATGACAGTGAAGTCGTCCACCCACCTCCACATGCTTGTCTCCACTAATATATAGTCCAGGAGGGAGGGTTGTCCTGTTCTATTAAAGGTTAGGTTCCCTGGCTGGTCAGACTTGGTACGGCCATTACAGGCCCTCAAGGAGTGGGTTAGGGTTGCTGCATTTATCTGGAGTACCAGAGGAGTCCAGGCCTTTACCGGTGGAACTTGCGGGTCGGGGATTAGCCAAAGGCTATCCTCTTCGCTTGAGGGGGCATCCGTGGGGGCAGCCAGGGGCTCGAATTGGCAGTTGAAGTCCCCCCCAATAATCAATCTAGCATTCGGGGGAACTGTATCGATGAAGGTGTTAAGTAGGTCTATGGTCGGGGATTCCTGGGTGATGTTTACAGGACGGGAATAAATGTTAATAAGAGCAAGTTTTAGGCTGGAGGGGAAAGTGAGTACGATACACTGCAAGTCGTTGGATGCAGTACTCAGTTGGACCGCCGTGCAATCTAGGTGGGTAGCGACCCAGATGCATAAGCCACCCGAGGGTCTGCCTCTTCCCCCTGTGGTGGCCTGCACGTTGAAGGTTGCAAAGCCTCCCCTCTCTATATCCTCTCGTGCCCAGGTCTCCTGAAACATACACACATCGTGGGTGCCCACAAACTGCCCCCAAACTGGGCTGAGGAGTTTATTTTTGATTCCAGCGATGTTCCAGGATAAAATCCTTAACTTGTGACCAGCTGAAGTATTACCGCCATATACATCATGACAGTTATTGTTAGGACTACGGATGACAACTGGCCGTGCCATAGGGATGACTTTGACTTCCTCCATTGTGGGGGCTGAGCTGGGGATTACATAATCCATAGGAGTTAAGGATGAATTATTATGCGTGGCTGGTCCTAACCCATGGTGATTAGGGGCTCCCCTGGGAGATAAGGGTTTCTGGACCCCTGATACATATTCTTTGCTACTGAAGATATGCTGTGTCAGTAGCCCACTAGTGTTCACCCCTGCTGCCCTCTTGAGCCCCCCCGCCCCAATGTTGGAGTTGAGGCCCCCTTGCGACCCAAGTCAATCCACCTCCTCGAGGGGCCCATATCTATTTACTACTGGAATGTTAAAAAAAGATCTAAGGGGTTGGTCTGCATTTTGAGATGGCTCGGACCTCGGTGCGCGGTGCATGGGTGCTAACAAACTGGCCTTCAATGTTTTGTACGGTCCGGGGATTGCTAAAATTGATGACTATACAATCTCCTAGGGTTGTTTTTTGGATTTTTGCCCACCCATCCCACTCTTAGGACCATTAAAATTTCCCCAGCCCTATCATAGGAGAACTGCTTGTGCCTAGATAACCAATAAAGACACTTGTTCCTGAGTTCTAGCTGTGATTCTTTCTGCCCATAATTGATCTCAGGGACCCCTGTTAGAATGATGACATAAGGGAGTGAGGCAGGGGGTAGGTTAATAGCCGGTGTCGTCAATAGCGCTGGTCTTATGTCCTCAGCCTCTGCTGGATATAGCCTTTCCCTGCCTCCCCTCTGCTCTGGATGGATAGGCCCTCTTCTATGTGTAGCCTCCCTAGGGGGGGTGAGGCCGGAAGTTGGCCTTGGATCGTGGGAAGGATAAATACCAGGTGTTTCAGAGAACACCGAGGAGTTAGCAGCCGGCATGGCGGTAAGAGCCTCTGCCCTTCCGTCGCTTGATTGGGCGGCAGAGATTGAAGCCGTCATGGACCCCTTTATGCCAGTGCAAGATTGGACTATGCTATCGGTCTGTGAGCTACAATCTTTCCTCTTCCCTGAGACAATGGAGGTGCTACCAGGGGGGTTACCCTTGCTGCTCGACCCAGTCTGTTGCCCTGCGTCTTCCTTTACAATAGCTCTCATCTGGTTCCCCAGCTCCACTATCAAGTTCCTCACCCACCAAGGACAATCAGAAGCTAACGGGGGATTGGTAGGAGGTTTGGTCGTTCCTGCACTGCTAGCTATTTCATCTGCCCTGTTTGTTATAGCTGGGTTTTTCCTTCTATTGATTCCTGTTCCCTTTCCAGTCTTGCGATTGGTGGTCTTGAGAGTGGAGGTGATGGTGCCTCCTTTACGAGTTATTGGCTTCACTGGAAGTTGTTGAGGTGAGGATGACTCTGGTGTTCTAGACAAGGATTCTGTTTGTGTCAGTGGTGAACCAGGGGTGTTAGTTAGGGGAATGAGTGATTCAGGCCCTGGTCTAAATAGGTCTGGAGTGAGAGACAGGCGCCTCTCCGTCAGTTCTATTTCAGTTGAGACCACCCCAATAGCCCTCTGAAGCATCCTGTCTATTGAGGTTTGGGGCAATGGGGCCGGAATGGGGGCCTGGAGCCCTTTTTTTGCTGCACATGTTCGATTGTAACAATAGAAGAAAAACAAAAATCACCCCTGGTACAAGCCTATAAGGCGTTGGGCCACCTAGGACACAGAACTAATGTTATGATGTGGGATGGGAGATTTTGCTACACGAGCTATGTGCCAAAAAAGAAAACACTAAATTTGCAAGCTAAAAATAATACGGAGTCAAACTGAACATTTGAAATGTATCACAATTAGTGAACAACTTGATATGGAGCAGCTCCGCTGGTTTGTACTTGTGGGGCACTGGGTTATAGGTGCCCTTAGTCCGCCACCAGTCCAGCTCACGAATACAAGGAAGGACCAACGCAACAGTGAGATGAATTCAGTGTGCCGGGTGATAACAACTAGATTAAAGGTCCCAAAGCAGTCTTACCAGAGTCTCTGGAGCGGAGGTGCAAAAGCCAAGGGGGGTGGCCCTGCCCTGCCTCTTCCTGGCACTGACGGGCGCAGACGGGCCAGCCCTTGGCCCGGGCACGCCCGCGCGCGTCCCGCGCTGCGGGAGCCCGGTGTTGATTTTATACATACCTCCTGGCGCGAAATGCCGGCGTCGTCGGGGTGGCGTCAGGAGCCACAGGAGCCTGGAGCTTGTAGTCCAGCTCCGCTCCCCTCCCTCAGGCCAGAAACAGCAGGACACGGCAGCAGTGATTACAGGCTTCCCGGGCTGCGGGAGCCCGGTGTTGCTTTTATACGCGCCTCCAGAGTTACATTTTACAGGCTGCTTCCGTGGGTGGCACAATCAGTGCTGCAAGCCCACTAGCAGCATTTGATTTACAGGCCCTGGGCACACATAGTGCACTGTACTAGGGACTGACAAGTAAATCAATTAGCCAATCATGGAAACTCCAATCCATAACAGCAATTTACAGGGTGAGCATATGCACTTTCGCACTGATCAGCAGTGGTAAAGTGCCCAGAGTCATAAAAACACCAACAACAGGTCAGAAAAAATACAGGAGGAAAGCAAAAAGTTCTGGGATGACCCTGAAAAAAGGGCCAAGTCCAACAGGGTCACAGCCCTTGTACCTATAGTCCAAAAGTCTTTGTTCTGGGGGCACTTCAAACACTGTTTAGAAGTGCACAACACCCCCATTTACTCCCAAGCCCTGGCTCCAAACAAACTACAGCGGGGGCGGGGACAGCATTGTGAAAGTCAGGCACAGCCCTATTCAAGTGCAGTTGCAACTCTACCCCCCACTCTAAATGCAGACAAGTTCTATTCACCCCAGCGCTGAGTCTCCCTGGAAAGGCAGGAAATACCTCAACCCCCTTTGTGACTGTCTAGAGTGAATGCACATTCCCTTCTCCTGTCAGTCTAAACCAGACGTTGAATACACAACGTGGCAGGGCACAAACAGTCATAAGCACACAGAAGTGCCCACTTCTAAAAGTGGCATTTCTAAAATAGTAATAACAAATCTGCTTTCACCAATAAGCAGGATTTATTATTACTATTCCAAACATACCAAACATGGTCTCGCTACAACTTTCATATCAGAAATTACCACTGAAACACATATCAGGGAATTCCCAATGCAAACCTATGAGAGGGTAGTCTCACAGCAGGGAGAAACCAAATAGGCTGTTTGTCACTACCAGGACATGCTACACAGTTAAGGCACATGTCCTACTTTTTACCTACACAGCACTCTGCCCATAGGGCTAGCTAGGGCCTACCGTAGGGGTGACTTATGTGTAGTAAAAGGGGAGTTTCAGACAAGGCAAACACTTTAAGTGCCACGTCACTGCGGTAGTAAACTGCGCGCGCAGGCCCTGCAGCGGCAGAGGCCTGCAACAGGTTTGAAAGGCTACTTCAGTGGGTGGCGCAAGCAGCGCTGCAGACCCACTAGTAACATTTAACTTACTGTCCCTGGGTATACGGGATACCATTGTACAAGGGACTTACAGGTAAATTAAATATGCCAAACAGGTGTAGAACAATCTTACCAAATTTACAAGAGACAGCACATGCACTTTAGAACTGATCAGCAGTGGCAAAGTGCCCAGAGTCATAAAACCAATAAAAACAGGTCAGAAAAGATACAGGAGGAAGGCAAAAAGTTTGGGGATAACCCTGCAAAAAGGGTCAGTTTCAACACCTACATTGGAGTTATTAAACAACATAGCTCAGATTTACTGATATTTTGTGTCATGGTTGTGCCACATTTTGGCACAGCCACAATACAAAATGTTAGCCGGGATTTACAAAACCAAACAAATCTTGATTTGTGGTGCTTTGCGTTACATTTCCTCCAAACAGTAACGCAAGGCTGTGCATCGTGCTGCCTGATGTTACCTTGGGTCGGGCAGGCATTACATGGGTGGAGCATGGACGGTTCCGTGCATCTACACATGTATTTTGATGCAAACCCAGATTTATTAAGGCCAGTAAACCTGGGTTTGTGACAAAATGTGGTGCCTACCCGAGGCTGGTGTAACACGGAGAAATACCTTTAATTCTCCCAGTCACTTTATCTTTGCACACATACAAAGAGAAATGAACCTTAAGGGATTGTTTATGTGCAGAAAGGTATCCCTTCCTGCATAAAAACAATCCTTTCCACAATGCAGGACTCTTGCAACATGGTGCAAGGGTGCCTGCGTTGACTCTATGCTGCCACAGGTGCCCCAGCACAAGGAGAGAGAGCAGAAGTGGTCATATCTTAATAAATATGGCACATTTCCATTCTCTCGCATCTACATAGTGCAGCAAGTTCCTTTGCTGTATTGCGTGAATGATTAGTAAAGTAGGGCCTTAGTGTTTTAATAAATCTGCATAGGATATCGAGCAGTATTTTTCACATTTAAGTTACTCTAGCTGTTAAAAATCTTCTTGGAAGAATTTAGGAGATCATTTAGTGTGGATCACCAATAGCACCAACAGGGCACCCACTGTAAGCCGGCAGATGTCCCATTCTGTCACACTCATGGTTCCCCCACCTCATTCATGGCCTCATTTACCATATGTTGACACACAGCAGCGCAGCAAACCTTCCTGCTGCGCTGCAATGCATCAAAATAAAAGGGCAGGGATGCGCCACATCTACAAGATACAACGCATTCCTGGCCTTCTCCCCTGCGCCGGCACACAGACAGCAGCCGTGAGCCAACGCAGACACCCTTGCTTCATGTTGCAAGGGAGCCTGTGTTGCAAGGGTGTTTGTCTTTGTGCAGGAAGGGACACCTTCCTGCACAAAAACAATAATTGATTACATTTTCCTCTTTCTATGTGTGCTGCAGAAAGCAGCATGCATAGAAAGAGGAAAAAACTATAAGAAATAAAAGTATTTCTCCTCATTGCGCCACACCTATGCCTCCCCTGGGGTGGCGTAGGATTCGGTTCTGATGCATTCCCAGTTTTACAAAAACATTGTAAATCTGGGAATGTGTCAGGTTCCATGAATGTTGCATGGGAACACCCACAGCAACACCCATGGAATGCCCTTTCACGCAGAGTAATGTGTGAAAGGGGCCCATATTTACAAGGCTATGAAAAGTCATGCAGGGTGACTTTATGTGGCCATATAAATATGGAGAAGCCAATTGTGCTGCCAGTGTGTCAAAAAAAGTGGTGCACCTGCGGCGCAATGGGCTTGTAAATTAGGCCCTTAGTGTTGGGAGAACTGCTAGGTTTCTGACCTATCAATGCTGTAAGAACTTCTTTGGAGGTGACCGTTCCATCATAGGGTTGTTGTCTCAAAAGCATCAGGAGGCCCACCACTTTGTGGGTCGGCCTTCTGACTGTTTTTATTCCTTTTCACAACAGCCTAGTAAACAATTGTTGGGCACAAACAGGAACAAAAACAATGTCTCTCACACATTCTGTAAAAAGTTCCACTGGATCAGAGTCATTGTATTGTTTTATTTGTATTAAAGAAAAGTCATTTTCAGGGGTTGTTTCTTCAAAACAAAATAAATAACTGACGACCATCATAATATGGAGATCACCAAACATTACATTTAACTGTAAGTCCTCCTGCCACGTCGTCAAAGACTTTGTAGTAATAAGACCCCTATCTAACAACAGGGAACTCTGAATGTGGTGGGTAGTTTGCCGCTGTCTCTGCTTAAGCAGGGCACCTGCCACCCCAGTGGTTTGGCGGCAATCCACCCATGACAACATAATGACGTTAATAATATATACTGTGAGTGACAAAATTTACTTGATCTGTCTGATGTACTTAGAAGTGATGCAAAGTATTCTCTGACTGAGAACTGACTCAATGAATTGTTAACTTTCAGCAACAGGTGATATTTGCGACCTGAATATGTACATAAATTGTGTGAAAGAAATTATGTTTTATGAGATTTGAGAGGCTGAAGCCCCTTGGAAACAACGTTTCACTCTCATATTATTATCTCAAATCTTTTTATTGGGTTTCATATAAGGAGTCCATATCATAGTGGATAAGCACAGGCATAGAACACCTGTATTCAACCATGATTCCTCTTCCCTTCATCAGAGAAGCACAGTCCCAGTAATTACATAGTTAATGCATCAGTTGCTATAGCCTCCATGGGGATAAAGGTTAGTTTGGCCCTGTAAAATCCTAGTTATGTTGTCACACCTATGTGTGGAATGGAGACCAAATGCCCACTCATATTTGCTGGTGCAGACCTCCAAAATGTCACCCCAGTTTTTTTCACCCCCAATAAAAGTTAAGGGAACAATCTCTCCCCCCGGATAGCATAAGAGGCGTACCTTAGGGGGAAGGAAGCAAAAATGACTGCCTGTGGTACAGTTGGTAGGTGAGCAACTGTCAATGATCGAGTATCTGGCAGAGTCAAACTAGCCTTGAACACGTCCCCCCTGCGTAAAGGAAAATACCTGCTACCCCACAGCCTCTACAGCCATAGTCCAGTTTTTCCCATTCCAGCTTTTCTCACCCTATCAGGTACTGTGCGCCATTAGCAGCATAACCTGTACATTTTCTCTCTATTCCACACAGCCTTGAGGAAGCTATACCTACCCCCTAGATGCTCACAAGATCATTTCAGACATCCCTCTTTTCAACTATTTATACGAAGCTTGTACAACTTCTTGACAGCATAACTACTCTTAACTCTTAACATTCAAACCCTCATTCCCTTAAGCTGAACATGGTTACCATTTAAGTGATTGTGGTATCTCTTAGTCATCTGGAAATGTGATTATTTAAATATTTATTTTTTATTTATTATCTGTATGAAGGATAGTCTTTACTTGTAAAGAGTCACTTCACGCTATAACAAGAACATAGATTTGATGAAATGAAAGTTTGCTGATCTAGAAGGTGAAAAGCCAGTTTTTAAGATGATTTCATGACTTTCATATAATGAGAGATGCAATGCAGATGAAAGCTCCTTGGACACATTCTTCAATAGCTCCATTTCTTCTACCTATATTTTGGGACTTGAAATAGTAGCTATGAGCCAGATTTTAAGTTTAATCTGGGTAGTGTTTGAACAATTTTTCAATGAAAGGGTTTTCAGGTCATGACCATAAAAGATTTTATGAGTGTTGTAAGCACTTGTCTTATCTACGGGGAGCCAATGCAGCTGTTTACGGTAGGTGGAAATGTGTTCACTTTTGTTTAGACTGGGGAGACTTCTAGCACCTGTATTTGGTATCATTTGAAGTTGTCGAGTGTGAGTGGTAAGAAAACCAAGATAAACAACAACAGAGAAAGCAATGAGGGATTGAACAAGTACATCAATAATAATAATGTGATGTGAGAAACCAAGGGGCAGATTTACAAGCCTTGCGCCACTTTTGCGTCACTTTTAACATGGGAAAAGTGACGCAAAAGTGGCGCAAGGGGCTTGTAAATCTGCCCCCAAGACTGGAGTCGAACAAAATTCGGAGATTTCTGACCACCTCTGCATGAGCGGCACGATTGCCCATAGGAGGGGCCCAAAAAGTGAGATCACAATCAGGTTGGATATTTTGAATAAAAAGAATTTCTGTCTTTGAAGGGTTCAGTTTTTAAAAAGTTCATTTTAATCCATGAGCAAAGGCATTCCAGAGCATGAAGAAGACTATTTTGATCACCATTTTCGGTGTTCTGGAAATTAAAGTGCTGCTGGCATACATGTATTAATGTATAGGGTATCCAGGTAACAGATGAGCAAGGGGGAGAATAACTAGATTGAACAAAAGAGACAAAATTAGAGAGACCTTCAGGCCACCCCATGGTGGATCTTTATGCTATGATTTAATTGAGCCAAGCTCGACAGTTTAGATGTGTCATGGAAGAAAGGATTGTATATGCGCTAAAGTGTGATCTATAACTCCGCAGCAGAGAGATCTGCTCATAGGATCTCACGGTTAATGGTCTTGAATATAGCAGAGAGATCCAATAAGATTGCTGCACCGACACCGTGATTGTCAACAATCATGGGGTATCATCTACTCCCAAGATTACTACTCCCTCTACACCCATACTAGACCTAAAGCCGTCTGTATGTTATGAAGTATATTGTGGAATTTAACAAAGTTCTGTATTTAACTAGTTGCTTCTTAGTCCTAGGGTTTGGAATTATATATATTTGAAGAACTCCGGAGCAAAAAAGTCAGAGATTTTCAACTATATAATGTAATGATGGAAATAGGATCTTATGACCTCCCTGATATACAGGAGTTGGGGCGAATGACTAGAGATGTGCGGAAAAATCTAATACGTAATACGCTAACTATAAAGCAGTGGAACTCAGATCTTCTACAAGCTGAGAAATATAAACATATGGACCTAGTAATTGATACATATACCATACAGGCTCAAGAATACTTGGGATGGAATCTACCCAGTTACATAAAACGGAAATACTTAAGGTTTAGACAATTTTACATACTGATTGGGGAGTTTGAAGGGACTTGGAACCAGACACTTAAAGATATACAAGCATGTCGGCTTTGTGGAATTAGAAAGGAAACTCTTGAACATTTAATACGCGTCTGCCCGAAGCTGCTGTACTTACGGAGGACATATTTGCGCCCCTTGTTTAATAACGCTAAAATAAGAACAACTGCAGAGGCCGTACGATACTGTTTCAGGCTCAAAGAGGGCAGTGCAATTATAAGGCTGGTACTGTTTTTAGAGCATGCCTATAAAGCATTAATTGTTTAGATGGCTTTTATAATATATAGATATATAGATATATGTATAAATACAGTATTATGAAATATGTATGCTCTTTTTATAGGGAAATTTAATCACTGAAAACATTTTATTTTTATATGCTCGCATTTTTTAAATTTTATTTTTTATTTTTCTGTTTTATTGTAATCAAATGATTAATACAATAAAGTATTTTATTCATTCATTCATTCATATAGGAGAAGCGAACTAGGGAAAAAGCTGTTCAAAACCATAGGGTTCAATTACCGAGATTTATGAGATTAAGCTTCATTTGAATTTAGACCTGAACTCCATGCCAGTCACCTTTTTCCACACTGGGAACAAGTGTATTTTGATCACGTGTATCGGCAGTCTCTAGCACTTCAACGCAAAAGCTTTGTGGCAGAGGGATATTGATCACTGGGCTGTAGTCGATCCATAAAACGTTGATAACAAGGACTACCAACAACCTGAAGGTACCACAGTGAACTAGTGGGAAAAGAAGCCTATTATGAGGGACAAATATTTAGACTTGTACAGGTAATGTATATAGACTTTTACCTCTTTCAGTCTTTCAAGTTTGAAAATATTAATTTGTAATACCAAGCATGTAACTGCGGATCAGTAAGTTGTGCTTGTTTGCATTCAAAATGAATCTTGCGCTGCAGTTGTTTCACTCACCTTGCGCTCCATCCTGTGAGGTTTTCGCTATCTTGTTCTCCGGTTCCAATGCAACACGCAGGTACTGGATTAGTATGGAAGATCCCTATGCATGCCTCTGCAACTCTTTAGCAGTGCACACATGTGCAATATTAAAAGGCACTCAGAGTCGCGCAGAAGTAGCACACGCGTATAGAACCTATCAGAGACGGCATTTGTACCATGCGTTAGAGCAGCATTTTTACTTACAGGCACTGGCCAGCACTTTTATATCCAATTTGTGTCAGAGTCAGTGCTTGAAATGCTGCCACAATAACAGCTGTACCCTGAGCTAGGCAAAAGATAATCTGCAAGGGTACACATCATCTCACATGACTTGACAGCATCTCAGCTAAACAAGGTAGGCAACACGTCAAAAAGGCCAAAACCTCTATGCTTTGTTTATAAACAAAAATGTATACCTGGAAGCTTCGGAAGAAAAATGGTAAAGGTACACAAAAAAATGTGGATTAGGAGTATATGGAAGTGTGCTTCTGAATAGAGGAAAGATAGTTGTGTA
Source organism: Calotriton arnoldi (assembly GCA_963921515.1). Classification (NCBI taxonomy): domain Eukaryota; kingdom Metazoa; phylum Chordata; class Amphibia; order Caudata; family Salamandridae; genus Calotriton; species Calotriton arnoldi. Next base: position 303,771 of record CAWUFW010014727.1, read on the forward strand.
TCAAGTCAGATGCCAGTGTGTCTTTTCTAAATGTGTGATTGTGTTGTCTAGTACATTTTGTATGTGTGTGTCGTTATGTTATCTGTATATTAAGTGATGGGTAGTAGAATTGCTTATGTGTTGCCAGGGTCTGTTACATACATAGGGGCAGATTTACAAGCCCCATGCAACACTTTTCACCGCTGTTGCATCACATTTGTGAATCAGTGGCGGCGTAAACAATGCGCCACGTTGCGACACATTTACAACATGACGCATCTAGGGAGATGCGTCAGGTTGTAAAGCCCTGTACCACATTATACCTGCGTCAGGTATAATGTATGCACGGTGGGCGTTCCGACGCAAAAAAGCTTCGTAAAAGTGACGCAGTGAAATCTACAAGATTTCACTGCGCCACTTCTACGACGCCACTGCGTCAAAACCTTACGCCTGCTTGAAGCAGGCGTAAGGAGTGACGCAGCACAATAGGTATAGGCCTTCCGCACTGCTGGAGTTGCGTCGTGCTTGCGTCACAACTCCAGCAATGCGTGACCTTTACGCCAACAGATGCGTGATGCATCTGTCAATCCTTGCGCCATGGTGCGCCGCATCCATGGTGGCGCAAGTTTTTTTTTGCGTGACGCAAGTAAACTGACGCATCTCTGCTCTAATGCAGAGATGCGTCAGTTTCTTCTAAATCTGCCCCATATTGCGTAATAAGGTGTATCAGTGTAAACCATTATATTTATCCTCAGGCAGTGCCATTAAATGATAGTATCCCCATATTTTCAATATGCAAAATATGAGTCCACCTTCATTTTTCTAATTTTCCTGAGAAAACCAACAATAAAATGTCAAAAGTGGAAAAGGGTGTTCACATTTTTTAATTTTTTTTTTAACAGACTTTATTGATGACTTCACTACTTTGTACAATGCAGGGAGTATTCTACAGAGGCAGTCTTTTGTATTTGTAGTAGTTACAGCATATATGCTACATACAGATTCCGCGTATTTCACTCTATGTGATATATAAAAAACCAAGAACAATGATCTCTAATGACATCTTTGGTACTAAAACATTAGAGTTTCAATATAGACATTGTCAGAATAAAGGCTTCATATTTTCAATTAACAAAACGAACCTGTTCACGCGTCCCCCTCCCTCCCTAGCCCGCCCACCCCGACTCCTGGTCAGTCTTATTTCAGCCTCCGTGGTATTCAAGATAGGTCATTATATGTGGAACACTCGAAGGACCGTAGTGTCCTTGGGTTATAATGTGTGGGTCTGGGTCTCGGATCCTACAGATGAGCGACATTGTGTGTTATGGGGTTGGGGTATCCTGTGGAGGTAATAAGTCAAGTGATTCTAGTTCAATCAGCATAGCCTCCCAGTCCATCGAAATGGGTTGCTTTCTCAGCCCCCTCTCTTCTTCTCTACGAAGAGCCGCACCCTCTGCTCTCCCCCACTGAAGCATGTCCGCCTGCCAAGTGGATACCGCGGGACACCTGGGGGACTTCCACCTCATAGTGAGGGCTCTTACTGCTAAGATGAGGGCCAAGTCTAGAAACTTTAACCACACCTTCTGCACCCCAGAGCGCCTGCGGAGGCCTATGAGGCAATTCAGGGCGTCGTCCGGGACTGGGAGTTGTGTGACTACGTTCAGAGTGTGGCGGACTCCCACCCAGAAGTCCCGAAGGCAGGGGCAAGACCATAGCATATGAAGGAAGTCGGCCTCATCTCCCTTGCAGCGGGGGCAGCAATGGGAGGAGTCTGGGAACATGCGATGAATCCTCTTAGGGGTAAGGTATGATCTATGAAGGACCATCGTCTGGATAAACTTCAGGTTCGCGTTACGCGATACTTTTTTGGGGTGTTCTAGCATACCTGTCCAGGCCTTGTCAGTAATTTCAACACTAGCGTCCTCGGACCAGTGCGCTCTAAGGGACGTGAGTGCAATTGCTGCATGTGTCCGGATGCCTGTGTATAGCCAACGTACCAGGTGCCCCCCAGTTCCCATGTAGTATAAGAGGTGTACCAGGTTATGTTGTGGGGGTTCACTCCGCTGTGGGGCCCATGCGCTCCTAATATAATGTGACACTGTAGCGTGTAATAAGTATAAGCGTGGTGATGCGCCCGTGGCCCGCAGAAAAGAGTCATGATCGAGTATGGTACCATCCCCGAAGAATGCACCGATGTCCCCAACCCCTGCGTCAACCCAGTCCTGTATCCTGGTTTTTGTGAGTCTGCCTTGTGGTGTAGGAATACCCAGGAGGGGGATGTTCATGGCGTAAGGGGTCACTGGGGAGGTGTATGATAGTGCCCTCCTCCAGCATTGTAGGGCAGTCTTCAGTAGGGGAGGGCTATCTGTAGGAATCTTGGCTCTAGGCAATAATAATGAGTGTAACTCGCCCCGGTCTAGCCTATGTGTCGTAAACGCAATCTCCTGCAGATTCCTTCCCGCAGTCCAGTACGATAGCCACTGGAGCTGACTGGCGTAATAGTAGGCCCTGAAATCAGGAACCCCCAGACCGCCACTTCGGGTCTCCAATTGGAGCTTCCGCAGGCTTATTCGTCTGCGGCCTGTGCCCCAGATGAGATTTATCAGTATAGCATTCAGTGTGTTAAAAATGGACTGTGGAATAACCACGGGCAAGTTTACGAAGTAATATAATAGACGAGGCAGCATCACCATCTTCGAGATGGCGACTCTCCCCATCACTGATAATGGCAGAGATGACCAAAAGACCACACTGGCACGAAGGGCCGTTATAGCTCGCACTATGTTGCCCTCAATTTGATCCGCCTGCGTTCTATAGACTTGAATGCCTAAATATTTAAAGGTGGTGGGGGCCACCGGCAGGGCATAGTCGCCAAACTGCAGGTTAATTGGGTATGGCGTTTCCTGAAAGAAGTAGGCTGCAGATTTCCCCGGGTTTATAGCCAGGCCCGACAGGCGCTAAAAATTGGCAAATACATCGGGAAGAGGGGTATTGTCAGCTTTCAGATCCCGTAAATACAAGAGTATATCATCTGCATAGATGGATATTAGGTGATCTACACCATCAATGGGGATGCCGAGCTGGTCCGCCGAACCTCTAAGTGCTATAGCCAGGGGCTCCAGCGCAAGCACAAACAACAGGGGGGATAGAGGGCATCCCTGCCTTGTACCCCTATGAATAGTATATTGATCTGAGATGTAACGGCCTGTGCGTGCTCTGGCTGTGGGGGATGTATATAATAAGCGAACCCATTTGAGATATGTGTCCGGGAACCCAAAACGTTGCAGAGTCGCGAACATGAAGTCCCAAGAGAGGGAATCAAAGGCCTAAGGTCTAGTGCTATGCATCCCGCAGACTGGTAAACATGTGGAGTGGCCTTCATTACATAGTGTAACCGTCTGGTGTTAAGGGAGGTGCTGCAGTTCGGTAGGAACCCGCATTGGTCACTGTGTATGAGTGTATTAAGATATGGCTGTATACGATTAGCAAGGGCCTTACTTAGAATTTTATATTCAGTAGCTAGCAGGGAAAGGGGTCTATAATTAGACAGCTCTAAGCCATCACGTCCCGGTTTGGGTATCGATGTGACCAGGGCTTGCATGGTGGAATGTGGTAGGTGACCAGTCTCAAAGGCAACTCTGTATACTGATTCCAGTGTGGGTACCATGGTCTCTAAATAGGAATGGTAAAATTCAACTGGTAGTCCATCAATCCCAGGCGCTTTGTTACGATTCAGACCCTTAATTGCAGCTCGAATTTCTTGTTGAGTTATGGGGCCATCTATGTCTTTTCGTACATCCTCGGGAATTACCGGAAAGGGGAGATCTTGTAAAAACTCCGCTACAGAGGGGCCCTCCACAGGAGCCGGTGGTGCGTAAAGCGCTTCAAGGTGGTCATAAAAGGCTGTGTTTATTTCTCTTTGTGTATGGACTATGTGTCCCGTAGGTGTACGGATTCTAGTTATGATTGGTGGATCTGGTCTATCCCTAACTATGCGGGCGAGCAGTGCACCGGACCTGTCCGCCTCCGTGTGTTTCCGTTGTAGGAATGCTCTATGGTCTATTGTCCGCAGTGTCTCTAGCGTTTCCGCATGGTCTAAATGGGCAGATTGCAATGCCTCTCGTTTGTCTGGGTCTGTCACTGTCTCTCGCTCAAGTGTATCCAATCGTTGTTCGATGCTCTGCAAACGCCGGTGTGTCTCCTGTCTGGCCCCTACCAACTGCCCTATCGACGCCCCCCGTACCACCACTTTCAGGGTGTCCCATTCAATTAAATTAGAGGAGGCTGAGTTCCAGTTTTCGGCTAAATAGTTAGTAATAGTGTTGGAGAGAGATGTGCGAAATGGAGCGTCCTCCAGCAATTGTGGATGTAACTTCCAGGTGGGCACTGGGGTGGGCACCGTACCCCAGTTAAGTGTGAGCTCTAGAGGGTTATGGTCGGAGAAGGTTTTAGCTAGATATGTGGACTGGTGGGCCTGAGTAATAATGGATCTAGAGCAGAGGAATCTATCAATTCTGGTATGAAGGCTGTGTACTGAAGAATAAAATGAATATTCTTTGTGGGTAGGGTGGAGGCATCGCCATGCGTCAGAGAGTGTCCATCCCTCAGCCCATGTCGTGAACTGGTCGGCCAATTTGCCACCAGTCGTACCATGTAGGGGCGGATGTGACCTGTCAAGGGCAGTGTCCAATACAGCATTCCAATCACCTCCTAGTATCCAGGGGATACCATCCCAGTCTACTAGTGCTGCCCCTAGTCTATGCAGGAAGCGGTCCTGATCAAAGTTAGGGGCATAAACACTGCCGAGGACCACCAGGGAACCATCAAGCATGCCTTTCAACAGGATGTATCTCCCTTGGTCAACAACTCGGCGTTCCAGCTCAAGAAATGGGACCCCGTGGCGTATCCAAATGGTCGCGCCTCTGGCAAAAGCCGAATAATTAGTAGAGTAAATCTGCCCTCTCCATTTTTTACGCATTTTTCGTGTTTCAGACTCAGTTAAATGGGATTCTTGGAGGAACGCTACATGTGCCTTACGCCTGAGGAGATATGCATGAATACGGTGCCTTTTCTGAATTGCCCCCAACCCACGTATGTTCCATGTGATTAGGTTGTAAGACCCTAGAGTGTTAGCAGTCATGGGCATGTCCCCGTGTGTAGTGTGGAGCGCCAGCGCATGTGGAGCCGGTAGGCCAAACCCGACCAGGAGTCCCCTTTCCCGGAAACATTAACAAAACTTGGCGCAATGCCTGAACTACGCTGGGCCCAACAATAGTGCATAAGTAGTACATAACAGATAACGGTGCATACGCTAGTAGGGAGGTAGCCGGCCCCTGCCCCAATCATGATCATAGGAAGGTCTGCAACTCGGCGGCTCTATGGAACCCTGCCCCGGGGGGGTGTTATGAATAGATTTGTCAGGGACAGTATTCCCGTCTTAAGTGATCATTTGTAAGAGAATTCCGGAGCCCCCACAAGAACATAGCTCAATTCGCATTTACAGAGGTGCTCAATCTATATCGCTGTATCAAACAATTCGAGCCCTCTACATTACTGAACAGATTATAGCCGAGTGATAGTGTTTACATGGATCATTGCGAAAAAAGGATATAACAGTCTCTGAGGTGTGGAGTCCATGCTATCTGTAGGAGCAAATACCACAGCGCGTTTCTCGGGGCAATGTAGATTCGTCGTCTTTTTTCAGTTATCGATTATGTCATCCGCTGCCCGGGGTGTAATCGTGGGGAAGAGAGTTATACTGTGTTCAGAGTCTGAATGCAGAGTACTGTCCTCCGAATCCGTGGGGATTTTGTTTGAATCTTCTCGGAATGCACCAGCAACCGCAAGGACCCCCTCCTGGTCGCGCCGTTGTTGTTCGCGTGATGGGCCGGTGCTTCCTTTACTTCAGTTGGAGTTCTGGGATCGATGAGAGCCCCGTTTAGGGAGTTTGTCTGAGTCCTGCGTAGAGAAGTCTGAGCGGCTGAGCTGGCTAGAACCAATGCACATACCTTCCATCCATTCCTCGGCATCTGCTGGGCTTTCGAAGAAGTGAGTTTTTTTGTCGTGAATAACTTTCAGCCGGGCAGGATACAGAAGTGGGTATTTGAGTTGTGCTTTCTGGAGTTTTTTCTTTACAGCTTGATAGGACGATCTCTGCCTCTGCACCAAGATGGTATAGTCGGGTACAGCGATATTCGGTGATTTTCGAATTGGATTAGCGCTTTTTCTCTCGCTTTCTGTAGTAGGACGTCGCGGTCCCTATAATTTAGGATTTTTACTATCAGAGGGCGGGGCGGTGCGCCAGGTCTGGGCGGTCCGGTCGGAATTCTGTGAGCCCGTTCAATGCAAAAGTATGAAGAAAGTCCCTCAGGCGGCACGTGGTCTCTGAACCATGCTTCCATAAATTCAGCCGCCTTAACCCCTTCACTGCGTTCCGGTAGGCCAATTACGCGTATATTATTACGCCTGTTCCTGCCCTCCGCATCTTCCACCCTATGTAGAAGGGTTGTCATCTGTTGTTGTAGCTGTTGTAAGGTGGACGAGTTTTCAGCAACTCTGGGGGCCAGGTCTGTGATGGATTGTCCGTGGTCTTTGACCGTGTCAGCTAGCTTACCATGGTCCGCCCTGAGTAGCGTCAATCCTGTGGCTAGTGTACCCATCTGTAACTCGAACGCCGCTCTAGAGTCTCGGATCTCCTTAAGAATGAGGTCCAGTTTATCGGGTGGGCCATCAGTAGGCTCAGTAGACGTTGCCCCGGGCGAGGAGGGCCGGCTAGTGTGTTCAGTCATATTGGAGGGGGGGCCAGTTCCTTGTTGTCCCTCTAGCGTCTTCGCTCGAACTCTGCCCATGATGTGAATTCTCAGCTATGCGCAGTGCAAGCCCGTCTCCATGGGCGATCAAGCGGGAGGTCGGCAATGCTCTGGGCAACCGTAGAAGTACGTCCCTTCTTTTCCTCAGTGGACGTTGGATATGTGTTGACGTCGCAACCCCGCGGTCCGAAAGGGAGGTCCAGTAACCGGGGGGGGGGGGATTCACCCTGCACGGTAAAGTCAGTAGGATAACCCTTCTCACACAGTATCTAGCAGTGTTAGCAGCTCACTGGGTTGGGTTATGTGACGCCGCGTTGAGTAGGCCAATGCAGGTTCGAGGGCCTGGTAGTACTGGCTAGTGGTGCCTTAAAGGTTGTCAGGTGAGATCTCTGGTCAATTCCAGCTGGCGCGTCCTTTCCTGCACTTGTGTCGTGCCGCGCAGCGTAGCGATACCGTACTCTGTTCTCCCCAGTCAGTGCAACGTCTCAATGCTAGTGGTGTAGGCCCTACTTTGGGGGTACACTTACCACGTCGCTGCAGCTCCGTGGGGGGTCAGCACAATAAAGCACTATGGGTCTTACGTGACGGCGCTCTCTGCTGTAGGGGGGGGGAAAGCCCCTATATTAGCCAGGCAGAATCCACAGTAGTCCGTTGTTACACCCCCGGGGCCCTCAGCATGCGTCTGTATTGTCCAAGCCCCGCCGACCCCCGAGCACCAAAAGACACACTCAGCCGCGCACTCCGGCCTGCCAGACTCAGGGGCAAGTTGTGTGAGCTAGTGCGGGACAATGCAGCGTCTTCACTCACCGCACCGTCCCTCGATGGGTCCCCCAAGCTCATCGCCGTTCTCCACTCGTCCGGTGCCCCCGGGGCGGCGCCGCCGCCAGTCCGTGCGGCCGCCCGCAGCCACCACGCGGGGGTGATCTTGTGGTGTGCCTGCCCTCGGCGGTGTGCAGAGAGCAAGTAGGGCACTACCCCGAAGGGGGCAAGGGGATCCCGATGTCTCCGGGCTGAAGGCGGGCCCCGTACTGTAGCGCGCACGGCCGTCCGCGCCGTGCGCGGGCCCACGCCTTACTCCAGGTCCCAGCCTCCACCCGGGTCCAGCGGCGAATAGGCCCGGTCCAGAACTCCGGTGTATCGCGGTCCACCAGGATCGTCCGAGGCACTCCTCAATGCTGGGGACTCCGGCGCCTCGATTCCAACTTCCCCGGTCGGGTAGTGGCCGGGGTGACGGGACAGGAGGAGTGAATCCCCCCCGAGGGTCCTGAGCTCTACCGAGTTACGACCGCCATCTTAGGCAGCTATGGGTGTTCACATTTTATGACTAGGTATATTGCACTGATTTAAGTGTAGAAAGAAAACTTCACTATTGATGAATTGTCTTGGTTCAGAGTGACAGGAAATAAATGTATCATTTGCCTCGGTTATCTAGTGAGGAAGGGAATAGACTACATTAATTTGAAGTTTGTTTAAAAAAATAGCACTCACATTTTCTTCCAAAAGTTTGTATCATTTTAGAAAGAGAACACAAAAATTGAGAGGCAGTAGATGAATATATATCTGAATTAAAGAAATTAGCATCTAGTTGCAAGCTGGGAGAGAACCTCAAAGAAAGAATTGTGGATCAATTAATGCTAAGTTGTAATTTGGAGAAAGAGAGAGGTGAACTATAACCTCAAACTGACTGATGTTCTTCAAATAGCAAAAACAATTGAACAGAGTCTGGCTTGTGTAGAAAAGATAAGCAAAGAGAATTAAATGGCAGTATGCATGCAAATGGTAAATCGAAAGGCCAAAAGTGGAAGAGAATATAGATGTGGAACACTTGGGCATTTGCCCAAAGACAAAGAACGGCTGTGTGGAAAGCAGTGTGCAAACAATGTCGAATGAAAAGTCATTTCACCAACTTTTCCTGTTAAAACCAAAAACCGGACAAGTTTGAACATGTGCAGAAGTCTCTGAAGCTGGTCCATGGACAGGGTAGACAGAATGGCCTTGCATGTGCAGGGACCTTCCAGTCTTCAATCAATCAATCAGGATTTGTATAGCGTGGCTGCTTCTCCCGTGAGGGTCTCGAGGTGCTGTGGGGTCCGGCTGCGGGATCACGCTGCCTGTTTCTATTGGTTGAACATCCAGGTCTTGAGGTCCTTCCTGAACTGTTGGCGCGACGGTGCTGCTCTGAGGTACATGGGGAGGATGTTCCAGTTCTTAGCCGCCAGGTAGGAGAAGGCGCAGCCTCTGCTGTTCGCCCGTTGGATGCGCTGGATAGCTGCTAGGGAGAGGGATCTGGAATGGAGTTTCTTGGTAGGTTGGTGGAAATTCACTCATTTATTGAGGTACGCCGGTCCTTCGTTGTGTAGTGCCTTGTAAGCGTGGGTGAACAGCTTGAACTGGCATCTCTTCGCGACTGGTAGCCAATGGAGTTCCCTGAGGTGAGGGGTGATGTGCGTCTGTCTGGGGAGGTCGAGGATGAGTCTGGCTGCTGTGTTCTGGATGGTCTGGAGTTTCCTCAAGAGTTGGGGGGTGATTGCTACATAGAGGGAGTTGCCTTAGTTGTAGTCTTGTGCCACATGCGATTAATAGAACACAAGGCCAAGTTGAAGAACCCCAACGATTCGCCCCTGCCATCTGCCCCAATACTCTTACTGGCTGCACCATCATGACTGTCCCTCTGCACCTGCCCCCATGACTCTGCTCCCATTGTGCTGCTGTGGAGTGAAAGTATGCTCTGAATATGTGCCCTAAAAACAGGAGTACAACCCCCATATTATCTCATTTTTTCAGTCTCTGTTTTCATGTTACCCTCTCTTCCAATTACGGTGGAATTAAACCACTGTTTGCAGGCAGCTGAAACTCTAGCAGAAGCGCAGACAAGAACCAGGAGAGTTTTATACGACTGGAAAACAAACGTTTATTCAAGTAGCGTTACTGCACTTTTCCCCACCAATTACTACTTTATCCCCTACTAAATTAAGTAGCAAGCCTCTTGCTTGTTCATCAGAAAATATTTTGCCTGTGGCCTTTAAATATCTTAAAATCTTCTTTTCTATCTTTCCCATTTTTGTGCTAAAATTAGTTGTTCTAACATGCCAAAAGGCATTGGTCTGCGGAAAATAGTGGCAGAAATATTTTCTTGTTAATCATTTAAATGCATTTGTTCAACTTCTGCTAAATCTAGAAATGTTGATGTTGGCTAATTGTCCTGAGATGTTTGTTTCTCTTCTCAACTGGTGTGTTAAAAAATTGTCCATTTATCCTTTGTTTAGTCTAATTAAATTTGGTTTCATGTTATTCTTTAAACATCTATTTTTTAATGCCTTGCCTAAAAATGGTGTGTTATATTATTTTCTGTAACTTTCATCAGTTTGCTTCACTTAAGTACGATATCTCTCAGTGATTGCTATGACTTTCACTGGTTTGCCTGACTTAATGATGGCCACAGTAGTGTCCTGCTGGACAACTTCTAGTGTTTCACCTGGTGCTAATCCACACTGTACACCCACCCATCACAGGCGTCACCGGTCAGGTGACCGTGTCAATAAAAGGGGCTGGGCGCATGTGCCCTGGGCCGGTTCCAGTACCACATAATAGGTGTCTGTGTGGTTCTTACCACAGCATGTGGGCCTAGGGCCCAACACACCACAATGGCGACGAGCAGTCTGACCCCGCATGTATGCTGGCTGCTGCTCCGTTGTGCCCCGGAGGGGAAATACAGGTCGAGTCACCCCGCACTGGTTGCCTGTAAAGCATGCCCCTGCACATGGGCCTCCACACGATTGCCCAGAAGGAGAAAAGGGGGGTGAAGTACCGCCCCATCACTGAGTGACCTCTTCGGCACCTACGTCGCCTGCATGGGATGAGGAAATCGTGCCCCAGTGTCTGCAGCAACGACAACGGAGCGAGCAGCCCCAGTCCTTCATATGGTGATAACAGTACAGCACGCTGATGACCAGGTGACCCCGCCAGCAAGGGAGTAAGGCAAAGTTTACGCCAGTACTGAAAGCCCTTGGCACGGAAGGTGCCCACACCTACACCAGCAGCTCCTGCGTGGGCATTGCGGCCCGTGCAGACACACAATGGTGGACTACGCTGCGGCCCCCAGTTTGAGGAGGGGAGACAACAGAGATCAGGTATCTCCCACACCTCGCCTCCTCAGCTGCCCGTTGTCTGCAAAGAGCCTGGTGGCCGACTGCCATACCCAGCAGAAGGAGCAATGAGGCAGTGAAGACGTCACAGAGCCTTGGCGCCGCCGAGTGGGCAAGGTACACTCAAGTGTACACAGTAGCGCAGAGGAGAGCCCCTGTGCCTCCCGTGGCACCAGCGCCACCCCAATGTTGCCCTGGTCCCAGCACTGGAGCGGAGAAGTGCTTCTTAGCCTATAGTGGCACCCTACCAGCCTGTGAGGTAACCCACAGCGGAGACAGCCCCCACCTCCCCCCGGTATTAGAAGCAGCCCATACCTGGTGTGAGGCCCGCGGGTTTCATCTGCGTGAGGACGAGAGATGCAGTCCTGATGACAGTCTAGCGCGACGTGTCTTCTCAGCAGGCAGGCCTGAGCTTGGACAGCCCGCCTGCGCCCCCTGCCAGGAGCGCTGCTGCGGGCTTGTGCTGACATTTCCAGAGGCCTGCACCATCCAGGGACTGCCTGCGGTGGGTGTGTGGAGCGCCCCCTGGCATTGCGGTGCTGCACCACGCCCAGCATCGGCAACCTCCGTGGGAAGAAGCACCAGTGATTGGATGTGGTGGCCCGACAGGGGCTAGCTTTGCGAAGAGAGCTGCCGTACATGAGCACAGAGTGCTCCCCACTGCTGCATCAGTATATACAAGGAACACTTACCGGAGCAATAATAGGTGATGGTCCCCACTGGGGTTCGGGGGGAGCCTCCCAGCACTACGTATCTTAGTATCTCAATAAGGCATCGTTGATCAGAATGTGGCCTGCGGTTTCAGCGAAGAGAGCCGCGGCCTCCTCCGAAGGCGTCTGCAGCGCCCTTGGCGGTGGTTTGCCACACCGCACCCTGGCCAGCAACCCCTGTCTGCCCTGCACCCACGTAGACACGGCCCCATAGTGCGAGGCAGGCTGCCGTGGCCTCCAATTTCAAAGAGGCAGCACCACTGACTGCACAACTTGGATGTCCCCCAATGCCTCCCTACATACAGAGGCTACAGGAGAACCTCTGGACCCACAGCTTCTGGGGCCCACGACTAATGCTGGAGTACCACTTGGTGGACATTAGCACACCAGCGCGAAAGTAAATACCGACACCAAGCATTCCCCAGCTCAGAATCACTGGGGAAGGACTACACACACACTCCCCCCTGCGGTCAGACTGTCATTTGGAAGGGAGACAGACTAAGTGGGACCCAGCTGTGGGAAACACACCATCAGCAGCGGCAGAATGAAAATAAAGGCGCAGGAAAGCCATGCAGTGTCTCTAGTCAGCAGGCACCCGGACAGTACCCCCTTAATGCCAAAACGAGGGAAGAGAAACTAGCCAAGTGAGCACCACATGCCTCATGTTGGCTGCCCATCACTCGCTGCAAGAGGGGGAAGACCTGGTAACCCCCGCAAGGAGCAACAAGACGCTCAGAGCTGCCCCGGCCAAGAGAAGGCAATAAGACCGAGGGCAGCCAAGCCCCATGAAGACGCACGAAAGACGCGTGCTTAACGTGCAACCCCCAGTGGCTGTCTTACGCCACCGCAAGCAAGAAGAGTGTGCCACCTAACCCTAGTGGTGAGTAGCCACCACCGCAAGCCAGAAGAATGGGCATGCAAATGCCAGAAGAGGGCGTCTTGGAGAAGGACTAAGAGCGCGGAGTCCGAGGTGCGCTGACGGATGCACCCAGAAGCTTGACCGCATGGGTGGGCGCCCTGGAGAGCGAGAGCACTTCACAGAGAAGAAACAATGGTGAACACGAAGAGGCTGTGCCAGCTTGCCGCCTGCAACACAGTATGCCCAGCATTGTGCCTGTCACACAAAGTGACCAACCCCGCCAAGCAAGCCTGAACGGAGGCAGGAGCAAGCACCACGACGGCGCAGGCTCGAGGCACAAGCACCATGCCCTCGAGCGAAGAAGTAACCTGCCATCCTGGCAGAGGAGCACCGCGAAAACCCCTGAGGAGGGGAAGGGGCCTGCAAGAGGTCCTCAAGGAGAAGAAGCACGTCCTGTCAACAGGACAGACCTGAGACAGGTCAGCAGCAAAGTAAAGGCAGTCCCAAGAACCAGACAGGACCAGAGAGATGTCCATGTGGCGCAAACATGAGACATGTGGCAGGACGCCACATCCAAGTGAGGAACCTGGTCGAAAGCAAAGAAGAGCATGGCAGGGCACCACATCGCGAAGGAGGAGAAGAGCTTGGCAGGACGCCACTTCACGAAGGAGGAGAGTGGCACAACGCCACAGGGCGAACAATCACCACAGGCGTGCAAGAGGGAAAAGGAGAAGAGCGACAGGACAGAGGACTCGTGCCAGCACTGGAGATTGTGCTCATCAGCACAAGCCAGCCACCGGAGTGCAGAGACGTCACTGGGGACAGTTTCGTGGGAGGACCAACCGTAAGCCGCTAGCAAGCGCGATTTTCGTCCAAGCCCCACGCTTCACAGTGTGACCGTCCACTCACCTGTCACCGGCTGCTTGGCATCGATGGTGCCACATCTAGCAAGTGCACCTGCCAGAAGACAACGGTAAGTGAGCACGAAGTTCCTCCAGTCCTCCTCACTCCACCAGGTCACTGAAAGCAAGAGATCGTCGCCTGTTGCCCAACTGAAAGAAAATTATCGTATTCATCATCCAGGTGCATCATCACCAAGAACATCTAAAGAGCATCACACCACCAGAGTGGATCCAAACGGTCAAGGCATCTGGAGTTCAACAAGGCTAGCCACCCAGGATTCTTCTGTGTGCCCCCGTAGACCTGAAGCCTGCCGAAGAAGAGTTTACCCGACCATTGGACTATCCACCCTTGGGGTTACACGAGGCTTGGCCGTGGCCCTGTTGGGAGTTCTGCAGCGACCCCTCAGCGAGGCCTATGAAAGGCCTGCACAGCCCATGCGGCCCCATGGCAATCCAGGGGCAAGGGCCTCAACGGAGTTCCTGTGAGCAGGGAATCCGAACTGGAGAGATGTGTCGGCAGCAGCTCCACGACAGGCACCTGGAGGTCACAGACAAAGACTGGTAACCTAAAGACTATCTGATGGAGGCATGTGAACCTGAATCTTAACGGCGAAAGCACTCAGACTCCACCCTTTGAGGCTACATGAGCGATTTGGCTGTGGTTCCGTTGGCAGTTCCTCAGCGACGCCTTCGCATGGCCCACGAGAGGCCCGCACAGTCCACGCAGTCCCATGGCAGCCCGGCAGGAAGGCCCTCCAGGAGACTCCTGTGAGAGGGGAGTCCAAGCAGGAGATGCAGGTCTAAAGCTGCTCAGCTATCGGGAACTGGAAAGCCTCATTGCCTCCAAGGGAAGCCCTCATCCACCAATGTCATCCTCTGTATTTGCAGGTTGGCTGTCCACTGGAGCCTGAGCGCCTGCAAGATCTCCAAAGTGGACACCACCACCGCTGCAGATGCACCGCTATTGGAACTATGTAAATAGACTTCAACATCGCAAGACCAGGCCGGTCTGAACTACATCGCCGAGGTGGACTAAAGCCTCCTGACCGTGCGGTCCAGAGCTCCAGCACCGCCCGGCAGACAGCCTGAAGAGGCTAATTGCTGCTATGTTCTTGATGTTGTTATTCCCATAGGTTGGACTTTTGTTTGTTATTTTTCCATCAAAATTGGGAGGGATGTAGTGTCCTGCTGGACACGTTCTAGTGTTTCGCCTGGTGCTAACCCACACTGTACACCCACCCATCACAGGCATCACCGGTCAGGTGACCCTGCCAATAAGAGAGGCCGGGCGCATGTGCCCTGGGCCAGTTCCAGTACCAAATAATAGGTGTCTGTGTGGTTCTTACCACAGCATGTAAGCCTAGGGCCCAACACACCACAGCCACCGCCCGTAGTCTTGTAGTCTTGCCTGGGATCTCGCAATACATAGTGAGTGCTGGTATGATTAATACTAGAGTTGCAAGTCTTTTACTTTCACTGCCCACAGAGAGTTCCCTCAACAGCATTTTACCTTGATAGTAGAGCAACACATTTTTTAATTTCACAAACGGTGTCTGCACTTAGGATTTTACTATGCTGGCAGTCAGATTTCTGTACCAACGTTGAAAGCTGGAATTGCTAGTGGGTTAAACTTGTCGCCAGATTTGTAAGAACAGTGGAAGCGCAGACAAGAATAAGGAGTGTTTGCTATGGCCAGAAAACACCTCTTTATGCATATGGTGCTGCAGTGCTTTTCCGCCTACCAGCTCTTAACTGCTAGCCTTTCTAAAAGTAACATTCCCTTTCCCCTTCAATCATGTAAGTTCCATGTTCTATATTCTACAATATTAAAGGGGCAATATCACACCAATGGATCTACTATTTCAGTCAAATAGAGCCAGATGTTCATTCCAGTAAAATGATGACATTTTACAAAGAGCGATAAACATTTTATAAATTATTTTACATTGACTATTTGCCTCATTTATTTAAAAACATTAGATATTCTAAAGAAAAGCAAATCTAAGCCTCGTGAGAGCAGGCTTACTTTTATGTTATTGTTAATCATTTGCGCAGGGGTAGTAAGAGCTATATAAATACAATTACAATTATTTTTCATTTAAACAAATTGACCTTGTATTTTTGTAGGTTTCAACTCTCAGAATTGGAAGTTTATTTTAGCCCAATTCCGAATCTCGATCATTTTTTCAGGATACATTTGTGCTAGGTCAACTACAGAATTGCACATTGTGGGTGATTCGATTAACTCATTGTTGAATTTAACGGGTATTTCTGTGGAGATTTTTGTACCTTGATATTTTTTTGCATCATTAACAATGTGCAGACTGTATTTTTACAATTGATTACATATATATACATGGATATAAGGGATAAAGAACCCCCTGCCGTACATTCTAATATATTGCAAGTCACTGATGAGTACCATAACGATGTAGAGGAAAGAGGTCGAAGGCCGAGTTCCTTTATAAGGTTATGGACCCTGAGGTGACTTGCAATATCCTTATAATGTACGCCAGCGGGTACTTTATCCCATATAATTCATGGTCACACCATCACCTTGCCCACAAACCACTTAAAACCTTGGTGCATCACTCTTTCATATGAAAGAGCGAGCATGTTTGCAAACATGAAGAATAAAAATAAAACCTCTAGTGCAAAATTAAACACATGAAAAACCTGTTGGATATTTGTTGCAAACAGCTATTCGAAACAGTTCAATACAAGCCAGTTTTTTTATTTTTTATTTTTTAAAGGCTGCAGTAGCCCGGAATGTGTAGAATCATGCAGAAAGATTCTCGTTTTTCTCTTAAGGTGTGCCAAAAATAAACATGTTTTCTCTGCTTGTCATTGTAAGCTAGGAAAATAGAGCAGAAGAAATAAAAGCAACATTACGTTTTCGTTGCTTTAAACAGCTGCTTCAATTATGTTTTGTGACCTGACTTTTACCTTGGCTGCTGGCTCTGGCAGCAGGCATTATGACGTCAGAACTTGTCTGTAAAAACTTATAATATTCGAGTTCTGACGTCTTTTCCTTATAATCAGTGACTGGGTGCTTCACAAGTCACTGATTATAAAGAAATTAGAGACTGATGTTTATACAGGGATTACAGAATCCCATGTAATAAATAGCATTATTGCTTTTGAAACAAATTTTCTATGATTTATAAAAATGCGTTCTGTTATGTGTTAACTAGGCCTCAATTTAGATACTAACACCATCTTTTCTAAAATGGAAGTTACCCATGTCATTCATGCATGCTCACTCTCTCTCTACCCCTGCCCAATTCTCTCCATGCAACATTCCACAGCACATACTCAAATTGAGTCCTAATGGTTTATTTCCACTAATATTGTTTGTTCTGCTTTGCTTTCGATGACTCTTCTCCAGCTGAGTCACAACCCGCAACATGATCAAGTTCCTTCCACTGGTTCACTGTGCGCTATTCTTTCATATAACACATTATTGTTAGTGTGTCTAGTTTGGTCCTAGCATCTCCAGATGACATTAGCATAGAGGGTGCTGAATAATTATTCATTTAGCAGGATAGTGTTTAGGTGTTAGGGCAGCATGGTGTTTATTTTCTGTGTGCTTTGATTTGCTGATGAAATTATACATTTGATCACATCACAGTAATTCTGCAGTTTCTGTAATGCGAAAATAATGTATAAAAACCTTCGATTTTGGGGGTGAGCTAGAAAACGTTCCTGTTCTTCTGGGATGCTGTTTGTTACTCTCACTATTTTGCTGCCCACTCGGGACTTTGAATAGTTTCTGATTTTGCAGTTCTTTGTATTGCTCTTTTATTAAGAACCTACATTGCATTGACTCTTTGGCACTTTTTAAAAAAATGTATAACCTTTAACTTTGATTTGATCTATTTCTGATTTTGATGCATTGGGAGGTGCCTTAACATGGGGACACATCGCCTCATAATCCAGTGAAATGTGGGCATTCTGATTGAGATACAATTTTGGGGTATCTAAAATTTCGGGGTTCCCAGCATCTAAAAATCCTGATTTGCAAGGAAGATCTAACTCAAGGCCCATCTACAGCTGTGCACCCAAGTCACTGCTTGCTTGTTTTGCTTATATAGGTTTTCAGTTGTTTTACCCTTTTGCAGAGGAATGACATGCATTCAGACAAAGGTTTCAAGACTGCTACGTTCTCTGGAAGAGGCACTGAGTGTATCGACAGAAATCTCAGTTCCCAGAAAGATAGAGTAGGGGATTTTGGTCAGTAGGCTTTATCTAACTTTTAATTGTAAGCAGTTACAAACTTTGGGCAAAATCTCTTTCTAGACCTGTTCTTCCATTTATTCAAAGTCAAGTAGTCCTTCGTGCACCATATTGCTGTTCTCTATGCAATGTGAGATGTCAGGGTGAAAGCAACTTTGTCATAAGTATGAGTGTTATATTCCTCCTGGTATTGTCCTGAAACACACCTCGATAGATGAAGTCGGCCTTCACTTTCTTTAGGCTTATGAAAAACTTGCTTTAAACCAAGCTATTTATGTTCGCAATTAAAGTACTCTCTAAACAGAGCTATTTTCATCACTCCCGCCAAATAAATATCACAGTTTATTTTTACGCAGTAAAGGGGTCCATTTGGAAAGTCTATTTTTGACAATGTACACTATGAAATAAGGCTCATACCAGTTTAGAAAGATTGTGTTTCAATTGCATTCAAGTGGAAAGACAGAGAGGGTTCCAAGCCGCGGAAAAAGTTGTGTGTCGTTACTCTCCACCATGGAAAAACCTGTTTTCTTTTGATGATACAATAGAATGTATTTGAGCAGAGAGGGTCTTCCCGTTTGAAAACTCAGAGGCTTTGTGACAGGTAGGGTCCATTCCATATCTTGGTATACAAACTGCCAGCTCTTTACAGACCACTGCCTCCCTTAATTTAATAATCTCCTTCAATCTATGCGCCAGGACCGATGTACAAGGTCACAATAAGGGTTAAAAATGAGCAAGCAAATGCGGCTGACCACGGTTCAGCACCTCAATTCCTTAATTGAAAAAGTGTATATATAGTAAAATAAAATAATCTGTGCATCAACTTCCGGAGTTTGCCGCACTTTCACTCCACTGGAAACCAGATAAATAATTCGTAAGGATGAGGAAGGTGCACCAGAAACAAAGTCAATGAGTTCCAAATGTATCCAAACAATTGTTATCCTTTATTGTAGTAGTTGTTAAAATTGGACATCAGCCAACGCGTTTCGTTCCAAATGGAACTTCGTCAGGGCTGAAAAAACATCAATAAAACCACACTAAGTCACACTCAATATTTAGACCAACATATAGAAATACATACAACATATATATATATATATATAAATATATCGACCAAACACAGAATTCCATAACATTCATAGAACGGCATAAAGAGGACATAACACACAATACAAATACATATATCAACACAACTATAACCCAACGAAGGAAAAAATTACATATAAAAATATATATACAAAACACCATAAACAACTAAACATCAATATTGACAAAACACATCTTAACAAAATATACCAACAAACATATTAAAAGACACATAACTATGCACATTTAAAAGTTACAAAACAAATAGTAAAAATTTCAATTTAGAGTCTTATTTGTGGAAGGTCAACCTAAAGTTGATCATCCACAAGAGGTAATAGAGATATAATTCCCAAATATAAGATATATTCATCCAGCAGAGCATGGGAAGTTAGAGGCATATAGGAGCAATAGCAATTTTAAGAGAAAAATAGACACAACAAGGAAAGAGAGGAAAGTACAAAAGCAAAAAACAAACAAAAGAACACACAAAAAAATCTCCATGTATCTCACCTTCGATATAATAATCTCTAATCAAAAATTCCAAGTGCATAAGTCAATAATTCCTAAAGATCAACAACAGATACACAGGGTCCTTCATTATAATAGGAAAATTGCCGGCATAAGCCAAGGGTTGCATATGAAAAATCAATCCAGCAACCTACACCAGAGATATATAATCAACCGATAGTTTTGATATTTTGAGAACAATATTTAATTTATTCGATCCAAAAATTATCTGAATAACACGAAAAAATCATGTCTTACCACTAATAATAGAAGTATTCGGTATGTCAGTAATTTGATCATCCAAACTCAATAGCCCAAACAGTATTTGCGATAAGTCGTATTTCTTAAAATTCCAACATTTATCCAAATCGCATGGCCCAATGAAATTTCTGGCCCAATCCTGATGAAAAAGGACAGAAGTAAACAAGGTGTGCTTTATACCATCCGCACCCCTTAATTTTAGCCTTTATATTTATAAATGTACCCTGTTAATCTACAGATAACCTATACAATGAAACCTAAAACAAAAATAAATATAAAAGAATATATAAATAAATATACTAAATAAATAAATAACCCACAACCTAGCACTTTATTCACGCAATAAGTTTCCAGAGGTCATCTTACCTCCACATCCACATCCACACGAACGTAGTAACGTGCAAGATGATAGTTTTCAACGTCCTGTATTTTCCAAGGCCAATATAGTGGCCAATAATCCTAACAGGAAACAATATCCATTTAGTATATTTGCCACTAAGCATAAGCAGGCAAACATTAACAATAAAAACTTCTGTAAACACTCTGGGCCCGGTTACACATCCATATCAGAGCAAAAAGTCCCATGGGGTGCCAATGAATCAAATAGAACACCCAAGCCTCATGCTTGTGCTAAGAAAAACAGTACCAAACCTGTGCGTATAAACCAAGTCTGATACAATCATCAACAGTCATAGCACGGGCACCATCAAGCACACACAGCCCCGATATTAGCAACAGCGTCATGACCCCACCAACAAACTCATTGTGAATCAGCAACACCCCCACGTCTCACTCCGTAGTCAAAGTGTACACACACGTTGTGAATCGGCAACACCCCCATACCTCACCAACATAATCACGGTGTACACGTGCAATGTGTGATCAATGCATGTGTACAGCATTACTATGCAACACCACCAGCCTCCTTTATGTCACGGAGACGCAGCATCAACCCTTTACAAGAATTCGAGAAGCCTCATCCCGTCAAACATAGCCACTATATAGCCAACGTACAACCTCCAAAGAGGATCTTTAATGGCAGAGTTGGCGACCCCCACTAACAAATGTCAAAATCTTTAGGGGCAAGCGTCAGAGCCCCGCCCGTGCCAATATCATATGGGGGATATACACGTCACTCACCCAGTCGATGTCGACGTGCTGTAAAAAGGTCCCCCCGTCCGGAAATTCGTACAAACACGCCATGATATTCCGGCATTTAAATAGAGAATTCAAAGTCATGCGCATATTCAGCATTTCCAACGCGCATGCTCAATGTTAACAGACAGCGCGTAGGCGCCTATCGAGAACACATATACAAAGGCGCCATCTTAAAGTGGAGTACTATGATCAAGAATACCGGGCACAACAATTATTTTTTTCAAAAACAGTGATTCAATATTCAAAATTACATCCCCCACTTCAAATATAATAACGGAGGGATATAAAAAAATATATATATATATATATATATAAAAATGTATAAATAAAAATAAAAATAAAAGTAAAAAATCGCCATGAATAAACGCCTACTTCAATCGTATCACCTCTAATCTATACAGCCTCAAGTCTCCCAATCTGCAGAGACTATATAATATTATCTAAGGTATTGACAAAAATACGCCGTAATATTCCGGCATTTAAATAGAAGATCCGACGTCATGAGCATGCTCAGCATTTCCAACACGCATGCTCAATATTGACAACTAACGTGTAGGAGCCTATCCAAAACGCATACGCACAAGCACCACTTTAGAATGGAATACTATAATCAAAAATACTGGGCACAACAAAGTTACATTGATAACAGTAGTTCCAAATTCAATATTATATCCTCCATTTAAAAAAATAAATAAGGGGGGATATAAGAATAAAAATAAAAATAAAAAATCACCATGTGTAAATGCCTACTCCAATCGTGTCTAATCTATACAGCACCAAGTCTCCCAATCTACAGAGACTCTATAATATTGTTTAAGGTGTTGGACAAAGAGAAGAAAAGGAAGAAAAGGAAGGGAGAGGGAAAAAAGGGATAAACAGGGAGGGAGAGATCAATCGTCTTTTTGCCTATCCTATAGGATAATCATATACATAGTTAAAAAACAGAGTATATTTTCATCATGTTACAGTATTTATATTTAGAGGAAGAAGTGCATCTCTCCGTCAGTATTATGCCCTAAGAACATTGCCCTTAAACGACAAATCCATTTGGACTCCATCTGTCTGAGCAGATGCTCCCTATTACCTCCTCTGCTTCGCACAGACACATGATCAATTGCGTGAAACCAAAAGGTCAGATCATCCGGATGTTCCTTGTAATAATGATTCGTGATCGGATATCTATCATCCTTTGTCTTTATGGCTCGACGATGCTCCTGTATCCTCAGCTTAAGGCAGCGAATAGTGCTGCCAACGTAGATAATACCACATTTACAGCCAAGGACATAGACCACATGTGTGGTGTTACAATTCAGAAAATGACCTATTGAGAATCGGTGCGGTGTATTGTAGCAAAAAGACAAGGTCTTATTTTTTCCAAAAGGGCATACATTACACATCCCACATGTATAAAATCCTTTTGGTTTAGCTGGTAACCATGTTTGTATCGTCTTCGGTGTCACCACATAACTAGGGCAGAGAGAATTTTTAAAACCATCCCCTCCTGTACGTAATAGATGGTCTACCCTCAATGACATCTTTAAGGCCCGGGATATCTGTAAGTAGATGCCAATGCTTACGAAAGATGTTAAAAATGGCACTACTATGTGTTGTATATTGTGTTATGAGTCTTGCTTTTTGATCAGTCCTATCTCTGACTGGTTTGTCCTTCAATGTATCATTACGATTCAAATTCTGTGCTCTCAGTTCAGCTTTGTCAAGTATTCTGTGTGTGTAACCTCTTTTGGCGAATCTGTTTTTGGAGGCATTAATGTGGGTTTTAAAAGTTTCCTCCTCACTACAATTTCGTCTAATTCTTGTCATCTCGCCAAAGGGAATGTTGTTTATGACAGAGCTAGGATGTGCACTGGTCGCGTGCAATACTGAATTGCACGCAGTTTCCTTCCTAAAGAGGGTACTCTGTATTCGGCCTTGTTTCACATAGAACTGTATATCAAGGAAATTAATATGTTCCCTATCATGTGCCATCGTAAATTTTACATTATAGGCATTGTTGTTTAGATAAGTCAGGTATTGGTACACTTGCTCCTCTGATCCAGACCACAGACAAATAATGTCATCGATGTACCTCCCCCAGTGCACGATGTAATTGGTCCAGGGGGAGGCATCTTTGCACAATAAGGGTTATCCTGGCTAGGCAGGATAGTGTCCCTTATGATGAGTACCCTTCTCAGGACATTGTTCATTTTTCAGTCGCTCCCCCTTCAGCCACCCCTTACCATGGTAAAGAGATTACAATGAAAAGTATATAAATTCATCTGGGGAGGTTGGAATGCATGGATGCCTAGTTGTTTATCTTGTAGACATGTGAGGGAGGGAGGTTTGCGAGTCCCTAATATAAAGATTGACACTTCTCTGTCTATGAAAGAACATGTTTCGACGTTTTGCGGAATCTGTTTTGCAATTTACAATCCAACCCAAATCGCGATTTGCTTCGGATTGTAACCCAAAGTAACACAAAGCTGCGCAATGTGCTGGCTTGCATTAGTTTGCATCAAGTGGTGTTCCTTGGGTGGTGCATGGACCTTCCAACGCAACCACCCAAGGGTCTTTGCCAGTACTTAATTGGTAGAAAAATAAGTACCAGGGCCTAAGGTATTTTTTATGAGGCCACTGCCACTTACACCACCCATTCTCCCCTCCAGCGCTGCCAAATGCCACCATATTCCCTCAAGTGAAGTCATTTGCACTATTACAGTTCAAAGAAAGTTGTAAGAATGTCTTCGGTGTACGAGTAATATATAAATATTTTTATTTAGTGGACATTGTATTGATAAATGCTCAGCTGATATGCTTCTGCTAAAAAATAGTCAGGCAGTGCTGGTGTTAAGAATTTAGGGTCCGATTTATATATTGGTGAAGAGGGTACTCCATAGAAACAGTGACAGAGTTCCCTCCCCGCCAATATAGTAGTCTGCCCACTAAATTAAATTGCGGTAGGACCTTAAATTTGGCCACGGCACAGACTACTCTGTCTCAACTGTGGCCAAACTTCTCTGATGGCCCTGGGGAGTAAGGACCTTTAGAGAAATTACTGCATGTCTACCCACCCAGTTTAGATGGGCTGGGAATATACGATGTTACATCGCGGTGTTTACACTGCGATACCTTTACAACGCAGGCATTACAACGCAAGTCATTACAACAACTTGCGTTGGAAGGCGCTTGACTTAGGAATAGTATGATTTACTATTCCAACTCCAGCCTACGTTACAGTAGGGAAGGTGTTGGAATAGTAAATCATACTATTCCTTAGCTTAGAGCGCCATCCAGAGCAAGTCATTGTAATGACTTGCGTTGTAATACCCGCGTTGTAAATCAATCAATCAATCAATCATGTCACTTATAAAGCGCACTACATACCCGCGAGGGTCTCAAGGCGCTGGGGGAAGAGGGGGGTGGTGCTGCTACTGATCGAAGAGCCAGGTCTTGAGGAGTCTTCTGAAGGCCAGTAGGTCTTGGGTCTGTCGGAGGTTGGTGGGGAGGGTGTTCCAGGTCTTGGCGGCGAGGTGGGAGAAGGATCTGCCGCCGGCGGTCGTTTTCCGGATGCGGGGGTCTGTGGCGAGGGCGAGGCTGGTCGAGCGGAGCTGGCGGGTGGGGGTGTAGAAGCTGAGTCGTCTGTTGAGGTAGGCTGGTCCGGAGTTGTGGAGTGCTTTGTGTGCGTGGGTGAGGAGCTTGAAGGTTATCCTCTTGTTGACAGGGAGCCAGTGCAGGTCTCTCAGGTGGGGTGTGATGTGGCTGCGTCGGGGGATGTCGAGGATAAGACGTGCAGAGGCGTTCTGGATGCGTTGCAGCCGTCTCAGGAGCTTAGCCGTCGTTCCTGCGTAGAGGGCGTTTCCGTAGTCCAGCCTGCTGGTGACGAGGGCCTGGGTGACTGTTTTTCTTGTTTCGGTGGGGATCCACTTGAAGATCCTGCGGAGCATTCGGAGGATGTTGAAGCAGGATGAGGAAACGGCGTTGACCTGCTTAGTCATGGAGAGGGTGGGGTCGAGGATGACCCCTAGGTTGCGTACGTGGTCGGTGGGTGGCGGGGCTGTTCCCAGTGATGTTGGCCACCAGGAGTCGTCCCAGGCTGAAGGGTTGGAACCAAGGATGAGGACCTCCGTCTTGTCCGAGTTCAGCTTCAGGCGGCTGGTCCTCATCCATTCGGCGACGGCCTTCATTCCTTCGTGGAGGTGGGCTTTGGCGGTGTGAGGGTCTTTGGTGAGGGAGAGGATCAGCTGGGTGTCGTCGGCGTAGGAGATGATGTTGAGGTTGTGCTGTCGGGTATTGCGGTAAACACCGCGATGTAACCGATGTTTCCCGGGCAGACATGTAGTCATTTTTTACTGTTCCTTACTGCCAGGTAAAACCTAGTGGTAAGGAACAGTAAAACCATTCTAATGCTCCCCTCGCCATAGGGGAAACCTCCCATAGCAAGGCGAGCTTTAATTTTTTTCTATTCAAAAAGAGTTTCTGGATTTTCTTTCTGAAAAGAAAAAAAAGAATACTGTTTGCTGCAGGGCTGCGTCCTTCTGATGCAAACAGTAAAATGCATTGACATAAACCGCTGTGACGGTGATTCCTGCCAATGCCTTTATAAATTACCTGCTTGGTGGTCATTTATAAATCTGCCGGGCGGAGTATTCTTGGCCTGGAGGACTGAAAGTCCTCAGCCAGACCAATGGAGAATACTCCGTCCGCCAGAAAATAAATCTGGCCCTAAATGCCGTTGATGGGCACCGGAAACCACTGGCACAAATTTTGTACTGGTCTTGAAGCAAATCCCTATCTACAAAGAATTGTTGGCGGGGATTTGCGTGAAAATCCTACTTCTTCTCGAGGCAGGAATAACGAGGGGTAAAATGTTTTCATTTCTAATCGTTTTTCCCTCTTTGTATGTGTGCTGCATTCTACAACACACACAGAAAGTGGGACACACCTTACAGAATAGCTTTTGTACTGGATGGGATCCCTTTCAGTACAAAAAACTATGATTCACACAACGCAGACAGAGAGCAGAAGAACACCACATCTTAGCAGATTATAGTGGTGTTCTGCTCTCTCCCATTTATTCAAAGCAGCGCAGCAACTTTACCTGCTGTGCTATGTTGCAGGAATTGTATGTATATCTGGACAGTTTTCAATTGTTTTCTCGCCAGCCGTTGAATGTATGCTTGTGTATGTGTTCTCATCCAACAATTAAAGAATTGATCCATAAAAAGCGAAGTCTAATGCTGGCTGAACTCAGGGCCTGATTCACAAAGGTAACAGTGGTGGCTGGCACATAACGGGGGTGGCGGGCAGGGGTAAGAGGGTGTAAAAAAAAAGAAACATTAACTTATCTCCTCGCCGCATCTCTCCTCCGTCGTTGCCTCTCCGCGTCTCTCCAAGTCGGAACAGGAAGCACCCAGGCTCCCCTAAGCCAATCACAATGCTGCTATGCAGCGTTGTGATTAGTCTGAGCGCCATGGTTCGGTGCACAGGCAGGGACAGGGAGCCTTGGGCATGTTCTCCACCCAGGCTGTAATGCAGCCTGGGTGGAGAATATGCACAGTGTGCATGATGGTTTGGCCGGCCCGAGACAGCCAGCCAAACATTCATGCGCACTTACATAGTGCCCACCACTCCTACCCCTGCTCTGAGAGCAGAGAAGCCCTGCCCCGCCAAGCTGCAGGAGGAAAAAATAAAATGATAATAACAACGAGGTATTATCATTTTATTTTTCCTTTATTCACACTGCTGAAAAGTAGTGGGGCGACGCTCCTCTGCCTTAGCAGAGGAGCCGCCACTGAGGAAACTTAGGGGGATATTCTCAACAAATGGCGAAAACTATCGCTAACCTCAGTTAGCGATAGTTTTCTTATCGCCGTGTACCGCGGGACATTATTGCCGTGTTAGCGGCGTATTCACAACACGCCGCTAACTGGCGATAGTTTCCCCTACCGGGTAAAATGTCCGGCGTTAGGATCTGCGGCACGGCGATAAAAATCGTCACGCTAACGTGAAAAAAGTGGCGATGGGCCAATTAGCGGCCAGGACCGGCACGCTAATTAGCGTCAGCGCACCTTTTTTCACGTTAGGCGGGAAAAATCACTACAAAACGCCGGCTATGCAGCCCAAACACCACCAAAAAAAAAAAAAAAGAAACATTTGAAACTAAGCATGGAGGAAGCTGGACCCAGCACAGAGGCCAACAACAACCCCACAAACACCCAGGAGGAGCAGCCAGAGACCCAGGGGAAGGCCAAGGAGAAGAGGAAGACACAGTTCAGTCAGCAGGAAAACCAGGTCCTGATTGCGGAGGTGACTGAACACCAACAACAACTTTTTGTCACCTCCACTGTGTCATTGGCAACCAAAAATGCAATATGGCAGTCCATCGTGGCCAAGGTGAATGCTGTTGAAGAGGTGAGGAGGACAGTGGATGGCTGCAAGAAGCGCTGGCATGATGTTAAGCGCAAGACCAAGCAGAAACTTGCAGCCAACCTGAAAGCAGCAATGCAGACTGGAGGTGGGAGTCCAGCGCCACAGGAGGAGCTGGATGCGTTAGAGGAACAGGTGTCCCAAGTCATCAGCGAGGAGACGGTGGTTGGAGTTCCGGGACAGGATACTGCTCAACACGACCAGACACTACAGCAACAGGGTGAGTACCAACCAGGGACTGGGGGGACGGTGGGAGATGGGCCCAATGGCACTCATGTACAATTAAATATATTGCAGTGCACACTCACAGTGACTGCGGATCATGTCCCGGATCCCCTTGGCCCTGGTGGCATAGACACATATCACCCTACCCACCCAATACATTGCAAGACACATATTGGTGGGCTCACAGACCTGGAAATGTGCACAGAAAAGTCAAATCAATATAGTCCAAGTATCATATCAGACCGCAAAATAAGGGCTACGTGAAAGAGCAAAGGCCCACATTAATTGGAGATGCGGCAGGCTGTCAAAAAGGCCCCACTGCCTCAACAACACGCATACGCATGTGCCCGTATGTTGGAGTTGTGTGCAAGAATGTGCATGTGCATCAAGGGGGACACAACTGCACATACACAATCTTGCACACAACACAGACACACGTGCACAATGCTGCATGTCTGCTGACATTGGTGGTGGCATGTCCATTCATGCACATGATCAGTCACACACACAGTGCATCCCCATTCATAGAATCAGAGAAATGCGGCCCTGTGCAGACGATTTGTATATGGGTGCTGTTGAGGAAAGGGGGCCATGTAGACATCCTGCTACATCTCCAGTAAATGTGTCCGCCTGCTTGTCCATGAGATGCAGTCCTGTGTACACAGAGACGGCTTGCAGTGAGAGTGCTGCAGGGCGGTGGTGCGGGGTGGTGGTGCGGGGCGGGGGACGGGCAGGATGGGGGAAGTGGGGTTGGACACACGACGGGCTGGAGTTAGGCGAGTAAAGAAATAATCCTAACTATTTACCTTGCGCTTGCTGCATCGCAAACTCAGCGATGCATCAAGTGCAAGGTAAATAGTTCAAATCATTCATTTACTCACCTGACTCCTGCCCGTCGTGTGTCCAACTCCACTAACCCCCATCCTGCCCCACCCCTGCCCCACACAACCTCCCCGCACCACCGCCCTGCAGCACTCCCACTGTGAGCCGTCACTGTGTGTACACCAAGTGAGAAACCATCCAGTGAGTTTGAACACCAGAAACACATGCAATGCCACAATAAACTGATCATGCAGCCAAATGGCCCCAAGGTGCATATCCCACAATGCACACAAACAGCAGACTGCACTCAAAAGGCGATGTAATACAATGAGCAGGGGGGCTATGCCTACAACACCACAGTGTGGGGACAATGCATATCAGGAATGTGTCAACCAAATCTGTACTGCATGACTTGTCTGTGTGCCAGACCCACAGAACTACAATGTCCCTGTAAAGAAGTAAGACAACCAAAGTATGACAACAAGCAAGGATAGCAAAGTTGCAACAAATAATGACAACTAGCAAAATGGCACACTCACCCCTTAGGTCGATTTGTACACCTCCACTCTCAAGTGTACACATCTGCCATACAGAAAACACCATTCCACATCAGTCCCGGTGAGAGTTGCCCATCACGCCATTATGTGCATGTAAATCTATCTGTTTGGTAAGTCAACTGTGTCAGTGAACAAAGATGCAGTCATGGTTGTCATCACCCACACGCAAAGCCATGCATTGAATATTCATAACCAGGACAGCATGTATCATCCATTTGACCAGCTGCGTGGCACATACACAAACACACATCCCCCTGCCATTTGCATATGTTAGGAGGGTGGCGGGGAAAAGGCCTGAGCACCACAAATACGCATTAAGGAATCCACATCCATCAAATCCAGGCCCACTTACACCACCACACGTGGGGTCAACGTTGAGGGTAATGGGTGTTGACACTGTCTGTCCAACCAGCAACAACAATAGAAACTCACGCAGCACCATACTCACAACGGGTAAGCCAACAGGAGGGTAGTAAGCAATGCATGCAAGATGAACCATGACTGACGACATGCACACAAGACAAATCACAATAGACAAAGCTACCTGGATGCACATGTGTACAGCATAGTGCAGCACACATTGAAACAGCAAGTAGGCCTTAGTAGCCAATACGCCTGAAGGGTGCCTTACTCATACATAACTAATCTTGCAACAAACACATGCATATGTGCAGTACACAGCAAAGGTGCGGGTCTGTGAGCCACACTGACAAGGCAAGTGACAGTGCATGATGAATAGCATGCCTACACCCCAAACATCACAACATGGTGCAGGCCACGTCACTGAGGTGGCTGAGTGTGGACCACATCCCTAAAGGAGCAGGTCACACTCTGACACATCCTCGTGTACATACAACCCCTGAGGTAAACAAGACATCTGCTGTAAAACAATGCACAAGTGTCCCAACTCTGACCAAGACACATATTTACCCCAGCCTGCAACATCTCAGCATTGTAAATGCACAGAAGTGAAGGCTCACTGCCTGAAAGGGATAAGGGGTAGTAAAACCAAAGCTGCATGGGCGAGTATCCCACAATGCAGCGCACACACATAAAAACTGGAACTCATCAACATTGACTACAATGTGGGACAAACTGCATCACCTTCACAACTGAACAGAGGACACAACTGGTGCCGCTTGTGTGTATAAACTGTACAATCACATTTGTCAGAGCTGTAAACTGTCAGATGACAATGTACAAGTACAACCTCATCTCCGTGATGTATTAGAAAACGTCAACATCCTGCAAAAAATAGGCAGGTCCTCCCAAACAGTCACAATGTACATTGTCATGCAGTCTGCTTGTAAACTCATCCAATGCATGATCACATATGAAACACACAGTTAAACTGCATCTCCCCTTTAAATTGCAGAGGGAGAAACATCACCTCCTGAACAGCAGCCTGCCCCACTCTTCACCGATGAAGAGGAGGAATTCGCCACCATCAACACGGACACCCTCCAACAGCTGCTAGACTCCATCAGCACCCCATCTCCAGAAGCAGGGCAACCCAGCTGCATCGTGCAAACCCCACCCCCTGCACAAACCACACAGCAGCAAGCACCTACCACCACGGCTGTCTCCCAGGACCTCTCGGACCCACACCTGGCATTCCAACGCCATGTGTTGGAGGTCCAGCAGGAGATGGCTCATCAGGTGCGGGTGGGGTTTGACAGCCTGGCGGCCAAAGTTGATTCCGTTTGTGGGTGTCTGAGTTCCATCCGGGACCACCTACAAAACATCACGGACACCCACAGTCCGCTCAATGCTCTCCAACACTCCATGGCTGCCATCGCTGGTGTCATGACTCTGAGACAGGAACAACTGTCCAGCCAGAGTGGCTCCAGCGATGGCAGCCAGGAGTTGGGCCGCATGCGGAGGATAATGGAGAACATGGAGCGGATGCAGGCAGAACAAATGGCTGCCACGGCTGCACACCAGCGAGATGTAGCTGGAATCTTCCATGCCCTGCAGATCATCATCACTGCATTGCTGCAGCAAGGTCTGGCGCAGATGAATGCTGCTGCTGCTGCTTCTACATCCACATCTCCGCCCCTGATGTGTCAGTGCCTCACGGTGCTGCAGCCTATCCGCCACCACCCACATGTGAGGCACATGACACATCAGAGGACGAATATGTGGATGGTTCGCCTTATTGCAAAGAAGGAAGCGGTAGCATTCATCTCTGCCAAATGGCCAGTTTCTACTTGGTTCTGGGCTCAGCATCATGCCACGGAATATCACCTTCCACTGTCCCCCGATACACTCTGTGACACTCACCTTGGACCTCGACATGGACTGCCATATTTTGTCTGGTTACCAATGACACAGCAATCAGACTGCTGACTAAACTCTTCCTACTCCTTTGGACTTGTCAACCTTTAAGGACTCTGTCTGGCCCTCCACTGGGCATCAATGTAATGTGGGGATTGCATGGCCAAGGACTGGTCCAGTCTCCAACTATGTCTACAGACATGTGAATAAAATATTTACATCACACAGATGTCTGTTGTCCATGACCAATCCAGTATAGCAGTATTGCAAAATGTAGGAGCAGTGAATCCACCAAAAGGTACACCCAGGAAAATAATACAAATGTACATGTTTCAGTGTGATCCTGATAGGCAGTGAGAGGACCGGGAATGTGTGGACCATCTGTGCCCCCATTGCTCCAATACACCAATCTAGCAATATCCCAACTCAGCCCCACATCCATGAAGGAAATAGGAATGTGTATAAAAAAGGCAAAGTCTGTTGCAGGCCACAAGTAGTGTCACCCCTTACAATTGCTGAAAGAAAATCTCCTGGCATATCTACTCACACTCTACAGGGTGGACAAAGCCTGTTGTGAAGGTGCACATTGCATTTCACATCCCAAGATGGTGCACACCATATACACATTGATGAAGATACGTAAGGGCACATGTCTACCAGCCAATAATTTAACCACAATGTCGGCCTCAGTGAAGTAGGGTTGGCAATAGGGACTCACACCAAAGTGTAATGCGTCAGTCAGCCCCTTCCTGTGGACGAACAATGCTTACTGACTTTGGAGCCCCACATGGTGTGACCACTGTGAGCGGGTAGAGCAATGTGACAAGGGATGCGTGGTGCACTGCACTGACCATATAGTCAGAAGCAGTGCCACCATTTCAAGGGTGGCATCACTATGAGCCAAAAGGTTACAGCTGGGCGACTTTGCCATGACACTGGCACAAGAGGGAGCAATGCAACATTTCCCCTCTGGTGTGCAGCAGAACTGTGTGCACGCATAAAAAGTTTAACGGTGACAAAATCATGGCTTAGCAACTTTTGAGATTCACAAAAGGGATTTAGGAGAAGTGAAGTCAGTAGTGTCTAACTGCACTACTCCTCAATGCCAGTTGTGAATACCGGAAAACTTAAACTCATGACTTACTCTAAGATGACTTACGTGAATCAGGCCCACTGTTCTGCCATATGCAGTTCTCAATGGACCCACAGAAAGACTCCTACTGGCATGGCCCGTAGGTACAGCCTACATGCACAGGAACATGTAATTCAATTTAATCTGACACACTTGCACTACGCAGCAAGTGTGCCTAGGTCTGTGCAATGTAGATGGACTCTGCGCAAGGAGCATGTGAGATGCAGGGCTATGACGCAATCTGTGGTACTCGGCGCTTACAACATCCATCTCCATGATGGATAACAGTAGCTACTACAATATCCTCTCAATGCCATTTCCCTACCTTGTGTTGTAAATGTGCAACAATGTGCTGGCCAACTCCGTGAGTCACACTTAAGATGTATAACTTCCCAAACGACTGCCCCTAGACAGGCCGTGAATCCTACTTGCCACCCTGTTATCCATGCAAGTTTACTGTGCTCACATCCTGACACAATCCATCCTGCTAAGTAACATGTCATGACCACACTTACACATTCAATGCAGAGTCCATTGATGATATGAGATGCATACAAGGTAAAAAGACACACTCCACCACATCACCCCTGACATAAGTGCAAGCCGGAATCCAAACTAGTCACCATTTATTATAAAATTAAAATATTTAGCTCTCCTAAACTAACTATAATCCTAACTACTACTAATCTAAAATAAACTAACTAGAATTAAGAGAAAAAGTGCCTAAACTACCTACCCTAACTAACCCTAAACACGCAAAACATATCCAAGACATCAACCCCCCCTCCCACCCTTAAGGCACATCACAAGACAGGACAAAGAAATCTAAGCTATACATAAACTAACTACACATTTAACCTACACAAAAATATATTTTTTGTTTTCTTTTTTTCATTTTTTCCAAAAAGACATCAACCCCCACCCAAAGGAAAAGGAACCTTATCCCCAAATACTATACAATAATAAAAATCTAAAACTACCTTAAAATCTAACACTAACTATACCTACACTAAAACTACACTAATAAAACATTGGGGTAAGGGAGAAGAGGGGGATGGGGCACAACATGTCCAGACTTTATTGTAGTTCAAGGTGTTTTTTAAGGTCCTCAAGGTGCCTTGTCTGCTCTGCCATTTCCCGCCTCATCTCGGCCAGCAGCACATTATTGTCCATAATCAGCCTCCTGTCCCGGACAGTAAATGGTATCTCCTGATCCGCAGGTGCAGGCGGGATTGTCCCTTGGGTTGGGGTTGTTGTAGGGGGATGGGACACTGACTGTCCACGCTGGGACCCACCACTGACACCAGAGGGGCCTGGGATGGCCTGTGTGCCACTGCGTCTGCCACGGGTTGCCACCTCGGTCACCGATTTCCACCGACCAGCCGCACGTTCCTCCTCGTACCTCCGCGCCATGTTGCAGTACCCTTTGGCAACCTTCTTAAGTTGGTACCGCTCCTTCCTTACCTAGAAGGCGTGTGACTCCGCTGGCGTCATGTTGTCTGTAAATGTGAAAAAAGGGAAATTGCGAGTCCTTTAGACTATGTCAATGTTCTACATTCAAATCCATAATACAAGATCACTTCAACATGGGAGCCTACACTCTAGCGTAACTATGTGAAGTCAGAGAGTGACCTGGACAACTAAATGTTGAATCCTGGATCACTGACTACATGCTGTGGAGAATGACATGACAGTGCATGGCATGGGACATGTACTGTCACAAACAAATTAGACTGACAGTGTCAAATGATGTTGCCATGACATTCCCTGACTGAGTGTGACATTTTCAAGGAATCGGAGGAGGGAGGCATTAGCCCTCGGTGTGTAGCACCACCCTCATCCTCTCCTGTGACACAATGCTGCATCATATGTACAATGCTCATGTGCAGCCCTGTGTGTCCCACAGCAACTGTGTGCTGTTCATCAAGTCAGCGCTAACACAGACACTCTTGCACAAGAGTGCAAGGGTGTCTGTGTTTAGGGGGGCTTGTTAATGTGTAGGAAGGTTGCCCTACCTGCACAGGAGCAATCCTGGGACAGCCCTACTCACACTTTCATCTGTGCTGCATCATGCAGCACACATGGAAACACGTTGGGTGGCTGAACACTGACTTGTACATGAGGCACTGTCCCTCTCTCCACCACTACTTCACAATGGGTGATGCGTTGCTGCTAGAAAGGGGGAAACATCCTTTCCTCTAAATTGTCACTCATGCATGTCTTGGATCCGCTAATATCACTCCATAGTATAGCCAAATACGCAGGCCTTTACAACGCAAACTGTTACAATGCATTCACCATTGTAACGGCACCCTGGAATCATGATGGTTATAGTGTTGTTATGGGTAATGCTTTCTCACAGATAGCATTCTAGAGGCCTGCATTGTAAAAAATATGGCACAGCAATAAATGCAGAGCCAAAGCATGCGGGGTAAATGCATGCAGAGTAATGTCAACAATTGGGACAGAGGAGCTCCTACACCTGATCCAGAGCCGGTCAAGGAATGACCCCAAGGAGACAGCTTGACAACACCATTGCAGTGACCAAACATGCCAATGAGATTCATAGGGCCATCTTTGCTAGGTGTTTGGGGAACATGCCATTGATATGCTTGGCTCAAAGCTATGCACTGCCACTTCTGTGAAGCTGGTATGCAGCATACCTACAAAATCACAGTGCAGACCTGTGTCTGGGCACGCACGGCCTGAAAACCACTGCCTCCTTGTGCATGATCGGGCACACTTGCACAGTCATCTCAGTCAAGGATGTACATGCATTCCATGTCTGCTGATACTCATCGGCAACACCACTTACATGTCTCCTCTCCTATCAGTGCGCTCTGTAATCCACATGCATGTGCTGTGGTGACCGAACCCATAGACCTAATTTCCATGTGTATCACTGACTGGGGATGTGCAAAGTTACAACTGGGAGACCAATGCATTGCTCCACCTTCACTTAAAGATTTGTACACACTTCTGACTTCCACAATACATCATCACACTGTAGTCATGGTACACGTGATACACACCCATACTGCAAACTACTACGTTCATCATTTGACACAGACATTTTTCACACAGCACTGTGCCAATATATGATGTCCAAACTCACCAGTGGCGTGTGGGTCCTGGAATCTGTCAATGTCCCCCCGTGTGATGATAGGTCGTCCAACTGTGAGACAACAAAAGTAATTTGTGTTGGTATCATACGTTAAATCACACCTGTCATATTCATCATACAAATCATCACCATTACTGAAAATGCTACGTAACTGTAGGGTTGCGTTTCATGTTGGCTACATGATTGGGTCTACTTTGCCTGCCATTCACTCAAGACCTGTGAATGCTGAGTCTGGCCAAACAAGACAATAATGCTAGCAAACCTGCACATACTAGTTGTGTGACACATTCACAAGGCCACATTTCTACATGCAACATGATGTAATACATGCTCTGTGTACAAATGCATCGCTGCAGATCGCACATGGCAGTTTCACAGATGTTGGTGGTGTATGACACTCTGGAGATGCCCTATTTCCTTTGAGCATTTGTTCCTATCTCATACATAGTCACACAGAGACTATGTACAAGGGCAGCGTAGCTAACGTACCACAATTTATGATGACAGCATTTTTACACTTCCTTTTGACCAGCACACAGGTCACAGAAACAATGCCTTGGATTGTTCATGTACAGTCACCTTTCCTGTACACAAACAATCTTAATCCTGCATGTATTTTTGCACAGGTGTGCCAGCTTTGGCACAACAGTGCTAAGTGTTGCTCCAGCGCAGTGGGTAACACAAACTTGCACCCTATGCTTGCCAATATGATGCAGCTTTGTGTCACTGATGTGCCAACAGTATGCATGAATGCCATACGTCTCCCGCCTCACTCTGCAATATTTTTGCACTTGGACACCAGTGTGTCCCACACGGCATATTTAGTTTTTCGTTACAGTATTCATGAATAAATTTAGAGTTTGAACTTACCACACTCTAGGCCACCGATGAGTCCCACGTAGTCCAAGAGGTCACCCTCCCGGGCCAGGCTTTCCTGCCAGTGGTGCTTCCACTGGCGCACATTGCGGTCAACTCCAAATACGCGCAGCATCTGCGCCCGCACACGCTCCCACCTCTGCTTACACACACTGACTGGGTACCCGGCGAGGATACGGCCTCCCCTCTCCACCATCAAGGGCAGGTAGAACTTTATGAGCCATAGGAAGCCCCCCAATGCCCCTTCGGACATCCTGCCCTCCCTGCCCACACCCACCATCTCCCTGCACACACCTAACCCCACTGCCCAAAATAAAGAAACCCTAGATAATATCCCCAACAACTACAAAAAAAGTTAACTACCCCAAGACAAACACCTGACAAGATTGAGGACAGGAGACAATAAAACATGTATATACAAGGACACCACACTTCACAGAGACACTATCGACAGGACACAGGACACAGCAACACTCTCAAACTCTCAAATCTGCAGCACACACCACCAAACACCTCCAACACTCTCCACAATCACCAGCAATGTGCTCAAAAGAGAAAGTGAAAGTGCACAGCACTCCTCCAGTAAACAGGAAGCATGCAGACATCACTTCCTGTGTGTATGCGGCCCGTTTTTTGACTTAGCGATGAAAACCTGCACGCAAAATGGCTTTGGGGGAACATTTCGTATAGTTCAATGTGTTTAGCGAGTTATTTTCCATCGCTGATATGAAAAATACATCGCAAACTCGGAAATGCGGGCAGTTTTGCACTCTAAGTGCAAGTTATTACACAGATTAACAGTTTTAGCTGAAATTTCATTTCTTGGCACAATGAACACCATGAAAAGCTTGCTTTGACCCAAATGACACCCTTAATTTCATATTTGACCCCAAATGTCACCCTTAAATTCATATTTGACCCCAAATTACACCCTTAATTTCATATTTGACCACAATTTACACCCTTAATTTCATACTTGATCCCAAATGACACCCTTAATTTCATATTTGACCCCAAATGTCAGCCTTAATTTCATATTTGACCCCAAATTACACCCTTAATTTCATCTTTGACCACAAATGACACCCTTAATTTCATACTTGACCCCAAATGACACCCTTAATTTCATATTTGACCCCAAGTTACACCCTTAATTTCATACTTGACCCCAAATGACACCCTGATATTCATAGTATACCACTATTGACCCCCTTTTTGTAATTTTTAGCCACATGTGACACGCTGAACATTAGAATTTTGTAACACATTTGACACACTAACATGTCTAGTTTGGAACATATTTCACCCTAAACAGCATCTCTGTTCAGAGGTGACATATCTAAGCCTGGGCGTAGTTCGCGAAGTAGCGCTACGCGAAGCTACGCAAAGTGCAGTTCGCACTACGCGAGCTACGCGTAGCACTACGCGAACTGCGTAGTGCACTGTTCGCAATGATTGCACAGTGCCGGATGCTTGTCCGCACTGTGCCATCATTGAAAACGGCATCTTGCACAGTGCGAGCTGTCTTTACTGCCGCTCGAGTAGATTTTTACTCGAGCGGCAGCTTCTCAACGCGGACTGGTAGTTTCTAATCGCGAGTGGTCACGAGCATACGCGACCACTCGCAATGAGAAACCTGACCTCCCCGCGTTGAGAATCTCGCCGGGAGGTTTATTTTCCACGTTCGCGATCGGCAACTTGATGTTGCTGATCGCGAACGAGGAAAAGTCTCGCCGGGATGTCATTTTGCTTGCTCGCGGTCGCCAACTTGACGTTGAGGACCGCGAGCAAGCAAAAATGACCGCTGCACTACGCTACGCGTGTTTGCACTGTGCTACGTGCAATTCGCGTTGTGCGAAGTAGCGCAAACTTCGCAAACTACGCGAGCGTAGCGTAGTGCTTTGCCCAGGGTTAGACATATCCCCCCTAATTTTAAAGTTGGGATATTGTTACCACTTAATGTTACACTTACACTTGTCAGAGTGATGTAATAATGCGGAGGAGAAACATGCACACAGGGTATGTGTGTAGTGTTTTTTATTTGCATATACTGTGCTTGGGCTCATTTTGAACGTATATATGATTGCTGAGGACACTCACGATGTGACGTGCTCAGGTGAAGAAATTGGTGATGATTCTGTTCCTTCGGGCTGTTCCTGCTGCAGAAGCTGTGGGGTGTGCTCCACCTGCCTCATCTGTCCTCATCATCCTGATCATCGTCAGGTGCATCTGGCACTTGGATCCATGGGGCATTGGTGCGTACACATATATTGTGCAATACACAACATGCTATGATCATCTTGCACACAATTTCTGGACTGTACAACAGTCTTCCACCTGTGATGTCAAGACACCGGAAACATGACTTTGGCACGCCAAATGTGCGCTCCACTATGCCCCTGGAGCGTCCAAGGGCCAAATTATACTGCCTCTGGGCCTGAGTGTTGGTGGCTCGGAGGGGGGTCATCATCCATGGGGTGAGTGCATATCCTTGATCACCTGTAGCATGTAATGGAGAGATGTGTCCATTTGTAGTTATGCATGCTGTGTGGGCAGTGTTAATAGTTTTGTGGTGTGTGATTGGTGGTACTTTGGGATTGATGTTTGCCATGTGTAGCTTCTGACAGAATGACCTGCATCTATGCGGATTACATTGCCTCACAGCTGCTCGTTCCTCCCCCCGAGCCTATTTGCTTGTGTGCATTGCGCGGTTGCATCACTAGCACTCCAACAGCACACCAATGTCAGGCCTGTCTGCACATGTCCGCAAGCCTGACACCTACACCAGCAGGGTCCCTGGCTCTCCTAACGTCTAGCGCTACCACTAATCTGCACTCCTCGCAGTCAACGCCAGGAGAACGTTTAGATGCCATTGGGCCACACCAGACACGGCTCACGTTCTGTTCAGCTGGTGAAGCTGCCGCTAGACCTTCCCCACCGCACAACACCTGCAGTTTCCGATCCAGACCTGCCACAAAGCAACAGTCTGCGGCACCCTCACCTGCAGGGCCCACAGAGGGCGGGAACGCTTCGCAATCAACATCAACTTCATCTCATGCCACGTCATCTACTCCATGGACTACATACTCATCCATGAGCGGAGCCTCCACCTCACATACCACAAGAACTCAGAATCCATTACCCTCTGGCAGATGCTTGCTAACATCGAACTGAGCCAACTCTTCTCAACACTGAGCCACAAGGCAGGGCACACCTTTGACCCCATCATCACATGTGGAAACTGTGTCCACTTCATCAACAATACTCAACGCCCATGGTGTGACCAGCACAGCATACACTTCCTCATCGTGTAACCCCATGACACCCAAACACACAGCCGGCGCCACACAGAGTTACTGGAGCAGAGTCACCAAGGATCTGGTATACTCCACCATCAACAGCAACAGCCACACTACTGCAGGCAACGCCAACAGCACGTCCGGAATTACAACACATGTATCTCCAACTGCGCATACACACTTGCACCAATATGCAACTCCAACATACAGCGTGCTATGAATGCCACCTCGGTCACCAGCAACATCAAAGATGACAGATGCATCTGCAGACGCCTTGAGTAGAACTGGAGCTACATGAAGGGAACCATTGGACATCACCACCTACAAGGACACCTAGCTCATGCTCTCCCTCAACAAGGCGCCCACACACACCTGACTGGGGTTCCAGGGAGGATTGCAGCAAGTTGCAACATGGATGTTCAACAGCTGGGGTGTGCTCTACATGGAGGAGACATTAGTCCTCATCCTCGTGACCACCCCATCAGCATGTGGCAACACCTGGTGGGCCAGCGCCTTAGGCAGATCTCCCCAGCACAACTCTAGGTACCTAGGCATCATACTCGACTCCTCCCTCTCCATGTACAAACAGGTCTACGCAGTGGCCTGCAGCTGCTTCGACAGCCTCTGCATCCTCCATGCTACCTTCACATGGTTCCCACCCCCGTCAGGTAGGACAGTCACCATCCCTGTCATTGCCATCAGGCTGGCCAACGGAAACGCACTATATGCCCACATGGACACGTCCGTGCTCTGCACACTCAAGACTGTCCAGCACACCACCGCAACACTCGGCCTTGTGTACATTCTTTCTTCGTAGGTCGAGTACCTCCATCGCACATACTTGGTTTCCACCTCTCACCACATTTGCATTTGTGTGGCAGAGGGGCTACGCCTTTGGGGATGGTTTGCCTACATGGCTGTCCCCAGTTACCACAGTGACTTGTGTTGTTGTGTCTGGTAGGTGGGCATGTTGATTGTCATGTTCTATGTGAGTTTGGAATGTGTGCATTCTCACAGTTGTGTTTTCTATGATTGTGGAGTTGAGGTGTGTGTTGTGTTCAGTTAGTACTTACCAACAAGCAGTGCATTTCCATATGTGCCATCCTGAAAGCGCTGGTTAATGATGGACTGGCGGAAGACGTGGGAATCATGCACACTGCCTGGGAACTTTGCTACGACATTGGTGAACAGGCCCCAGCGGTCCACTATTGCCTGCACATTGATGGAATGTGTGTGCTTTCTGTTGCGGTATATGTGGGCAGTGTCCACAGGGGGAACAAGTAGGACATGTGTGCAATCAATTTCCCCCAACACATGCAGGAAGCCAGCTATGGCGTAGAAGCCTTGCTTGGTCTCCAGCTGTTCCTGCGCAGTGTTGGGGAAGTGAAGGTGCATGGGTATCAGGCTGATTATGCCATCCAAAACTGTTGTGAGGAACTTTGATAGGGCTGGCTGTGAGACTCCTCCGACTCTGGCAGTTGTTGGTTGGAATGTACCTGAGGCCAACATGTGCAGCACAGCCAGCAGCTGTTTGTGGCGGGATGTTGCTTATCCGCTGTGTTGGTGCCGTCAGCCTGTGGGCTATCTGTGTCAGGATGCGGAGGATGGATGTCCTTTTGAGCCTGTAGTGGGCAATGACATCCTCTGGCGTTAGGTCTGTGAGGATGGTGCGTCGGCGATAGACCCGCTGTCTTATTTGGCGCAGCCTCGGTGGTGGTCCTGGGGAGGTGGCATTGGCGGTGGTTGTTGTGGCCTTCTTGGTGATCCAAGCTGCATGATTAGTACCTCCATGGCATCAGTGGATCATCAGATGAGGCTCTGGGCTAGTCTCCCTTATATACTGCTATTTTTCACCCTTTTTAAGACCTCCTTTTGTCTGGTCTTAAGTTCCTGCAGCTAACGGGCCTTAGCAGCTGTTTTTTGATCGCATCGCCAGTCTGGGCGATCGTTGAGAATATCCCGAAGTGGGGTTAGCGTGCGTTTTAACATGGGAACGCCTACATTGCATATGATTAGCGCTAGTTGTCGCTAACATCGTTGACGATGTTAATAGCGGCCGCTAACTCCAGAAAGCTGTCGCTAACGGCTGTTAGCGACAGCTTGAGAATAGGGCGATAAAAATATCGCCGCATTAGCGGCAGAAAAGTGCCGCTAACGCAGCGATAACTGCTTGAGAATATGCCCCTTACACTTTTGTGTAAGTTTACGATTGTTCGCTATTCACAAAGGTATTTTACTATTAGTATCTTTATGACTGCTTAGATACTTTATGAATAGCAGACAATCGTAGACTTACACAAACTTGTAAGTTTGCCTTTGTGAAACAGTCCCTGTATGTTTGTTATGAACTGTATTGTGATCTTTAATTACCATTTATTTCAATTGTTAAGAAAGAAAAACAACATAGTTTATGTTCCTTCGGTAAATACTCTTGTATATGTGTGTATTTTCTCTAATTAATTTTTAGTAGGAAAGCCTTCCCTCGAAACCGTGAGAAGCAGATTGAACATCCATGTTAGCTATGGTTCACGAAAACGAATAAAATTATTCAAACATACATTTTTCACAGAACTAAAATATTAGTGCTGCTTAATATTGTCAGCATCCATCACCTATGAAGGAAAGAATTTTTAATGTTGTCAAAAAATTAACATTACAATTTATTTTCAGCTGTAGGCTGCCGATCTGCTATTATATTCCACCAATTGTGATTTGTTTCTGTTTTGGAACATATTTTGCTATATGTGAATTGTAATTACAGTGCCCTGGAATGAGCAAACAGTCACAATATATACAGAACGATTATGTGGAAAAGCCTCTCTTCATCATTTTTTTAGTTGTATTCATTCAATCACTGTCGTTGATTTTCTGGTTCAGTGATTGCAAAATGCTATACAATTTGTCTTTGACTTGAATTACAGTAATTATTCAACTGCGATTGCTGATTGTTTCAGTTCGCCACTGTGAACGAATTACCAGTTAGGATGAACTGCGTTGTTGTTTAAACCATAGCAATTACATTTCCCATTGCAGTAGACTAGAGGCCCCTTACAGGGGCGAATAAGGTGTTTTGGCGTGCTATTTAGGTGACACAAAAACCTATTAACTGGAGCCCAGACTAACAGAATACTTTCTTTTTCTCATGCCTGACACCTTTTCTATTTTCTGCTCTCTTCTTTTAATTTTTGTTCCCATATCTTCCCTTCTTCTAACCTTCTCGACCGTATTTTCCTGTTATTCTTTCTCCCCTTCCCTCTCTCCCTTCCTCCTTCCCTCTCATCTTCCCTTTCTTACTTCCCTTCGTCATTCTTTCTTTCTTACTTCCCTGCCATCACATTCCTTCTTTCTAGACTTGTTTTTAACATACATAATAAGTGTTTACCTTAACTCTTTTTGCTCATTATTTCTTGTTACTTGGCGTCTTCTTTCGTTTTGTATTTTTTCTCTCTTTCTTCCTTTCTTTTGTCGATCCGTCGTACCTCCTCATGAAAAGTAAAATTTGCTAAGTGAAAAAACTATCACCCATATTGTTGCTGCGCCACATGAACCTTACAATAAAGCTACAGCTCTACAGCTCTTCTAAAAAAACACAAAGCTAAAAAAGACCCAGTCAACTTTAGTTTTTTGAATCCCTGTGCAATAAAAAAGATTGATCAGGATCATGTAAAATATATTATGAAAATCAAGATCCTCTATATTCCTTACAAATCTAAAAAGAATTGGCAAAGCCAATGGGTCTGGGCCTTTCTATCTATACGTTCTTCTACATCGACTGTTTATTTTAATTTGCATATAGGTGGATTTGAAAATGAGTTAAAGAGTGGGCCACCGGTCAGAAGAGTGAGTTCATGTATTGGTGAATGTGCTAACTCATTCATGACTCTCATCCATCCACATACTCATTTGGAGAGCAGCTCTCAGTACAGGAATACTACATTTCTGAGTGCTAGTGAATTAATGGGTGAGGATACACATACAATGGTGCACATGAGTGAGGGAGTACTGCAGTGAGGGAGTTAGCACAGGAGATAAGATTACACAAGAAATAAGTGCAGCAGTGAATGAATGACTGCAGGAAAGCATGAGTGTATGCAATAAAGGTGAATACACACAAAAGATAATGTATGAGTGAACGGGTGCAGAAATTTAGTTGTAAATGCAACGATGAAGTAGTGAGTGCACAGAAGTGAATAACTGCAACGGTGAATCAGTGAGTAGTGGAATATGTGAATAGATAAGTTAGTGCTCATGAGCGAATGAGTGCAGCAGAGTTAGAAATAGAGAGTGAGTGACTACAGTAACAGGAAAAGGAGCATACCACATTGAGTATGTGTTAGAAAGTGAATTATGAGTTGGACTGGGTGGTAGCCCTCTTCAAGTAATAATGGCACTGATCCTTACTAGGTCCAAGTAG
Organism: Calotriton arnoldi; assembly: GCA_963921515.1. NCBI lineage: Eukaryota > Metazoa > Chordata > Amphibia > Caudata > Salamandridae > Calotriton > Calotriton arnoldi. Next base: position 347,572 of record CAWUFW010014727.1, read on the forward strand.
GTTTCAGTAAGTTCAACCTGGGCTCAACCCTTGGTAGCTGAAGCACAGAGCAGTCTGGCTTAATTTAGGAGAACTGTGTAGAGCACTTATCAGTGCCAACACAGTTGGTAAGTAAAAAACACAACACAATAAAAATCCCACTCAAATTCATAAAAATAGAATTTTTTAATAACGAAATAGACACCAAAACAACAAAAATCGGATATAGGGGACCAGAGATATGATTTTTCAAAGTTTTAGTTGTTTCTGGTGCCTAAAAGAGCAAAGCGCCAAACACAGGTATCTGGTCACGCTAGACCGAGACAAAGTCAAATGTTAAGGCCGACCATGATGGAGTGCAGGCCGGATACAGGGACCACGCTCGGTCCAGTGGAAACTTTGTCTTCTCACTTGGGGCTGACTACGACATCGGCAGTCCGTCTGCTGGTCCTCCGATGCAGCGGTCGGGAGAACACCGCAAAGCCTGCAGTGTTCAGACTGTTATATTTCAAGTCGGCGGTCCCACTGCAGCGGCATGACTCAGCCATTGAGAAGGGCACAGAAGATGCTGCCACGGTGCAGCACCTTCTGCATGCCCGTGCAGTGTGTGCCATGCAATGCATGGCACACACTGCACGCATGACAGTGCATTGAGAGGGGGCACAACATGTGCCCCCATGCACTACCCCTCTTGGGCAAAATCACCCGGGGGTCCAGTGTGGGGCCCCTTCCTTCCCTTTCTGTCATCCTTTTCAAGTCGGGGTACCCACCATGAAAAGACTGCTGAAAAGGGAAGTTGTAATCCCGATGGGGTTGCCTGCCTCGGCCCCGCCGCCATTCAGCACCGTCTATGCCTCAGTGGCACCGTTGGGATCCTAGATCCTGGCAATGTCGGCGGTGTTTTGTCGGGCTGGTGGCAGTCCCAGTGCCAAACTTATAATTCAGGCAGTCAGACTGCCTAAGTAGGACCGGTCAGACCGCCGTACTCGCAATCAGCCTCTTAGTCTTATACTTGGAGAAAATCCTCATTGACTAAGCAGTCAGCGAGTTGGAGTGCCAGCTGGATCCAAAGGCGGGCTTGTCATTATCGGCCATCCAGGGTGAAAGATCTCGGTGGGAGCCTTGGCCTTGGCAGGCAGCTCGAGGCTTTCGGCATTGATGGTGATAAAGTTTTGAGCGGGCAAAGTCCGAAATCTGAGCACAGAAGGTCTTGTCAGCAGTCAGCTACTCCTCGATGTTGGCCTCAGTAGAATCCCTGTACATTGGTACTTATAAACTTTTCCGGAAGTCAGACTTCCTTCAGCGGGGCAAACTAGCAAGCTGAATATGACCGGGAATGGGACTTCGGCAGCTGTGGCTCATGGTGGTCCAGTTGCAATCTCTGGTTGTTTTTGGAAAATGTTTGGAATAAGTTTCCAAGCATCCAGCTTTGCTTTTGTTGTTGATGGGGAGAGAGTCTAACCTTCTCCATTCAATGATCCAGGACCTTTTGGACACCACTGGGGGGTTAGAACTCAATCTCCAAGAAGGCACAAGGAGGGTCGAGGGCCAATCGAGTTGAAACTGGTAAGCTGGGTTCAGCAGAGTCTTGGGATTCTTGAACCTTTTGTGTTCCTGGAGCTTAACAGAGGATAGCCAGCCAGCCCTTGGTGAAGAATCTTCAGTCCTGGGTACAAGTGGAAGCAGGTCCAGCCCTTGTGGTTTCTCTCCATAGGTTACAGTAGGCACAGTCCTTGTTCGGAAATCCAGGGTTCAGCAGGTGCAATCTTTCCTCTGTCTTCCAGAGGGGTTCTGAAGTAGCTACCCAGGGTGCCACTTTTATGCCTGGCACCATCTTGTGGGTGGGGGATACACCATAAGCAATAGGGGAATAGTTTCCAGGGGCAACCCTACCCACTTTGACATAATTTCGTTGTGGTTCTGCCCTAACCACCCACACAGTGCCCTGCTCTGCCAAATCCAACATGGCTGAACCATTTCCCCCCACAGTGATTGGTGCCGCAGTTGGTGGCCACATGCCCACGCCCATCCTGTCAGGAGGAGGTCCCACCTTCTCCAGCCACTGCCCATTTGTTCCCTTTCCTTGGAGCCATTCACACCTCTCAGCAGGATGCCAGGTGACAGTTGGGGATTATCTTGGAAAGGACTACTAGAGGCTTTAGGTAGGAAAATGTCACCTTTCTGAAATTAGCATTTGCAAAATAGTATTTTAAAATCCAACTTTACCATCAGATTGGATTTTAAATTGCTATTAGTATAAATTGCTATTAATTTTTTTCCAGACTGAAGTTATGCATTATAAGGTGTTATAATAAGATCTAGGGCCAGATGTAGGTAACTTCAATTTAGCGAGTCCTTAATAGCGATTTTTACCGAATCGCTATTAAGGACTCGCTAAATGGAATGTAGGTAGGAATCGCTAAAATATTAGCGATTCCTTAACATTCCTTAATAACGAATCGGTAATTGAGATTCGTTATTAAGGAATACTTAGCCATTCATTCCTATGGGCTAGGAGGCCCATAGGAATGAATGGGAAGATATTCACTATTAGCGATTCGGTATTACCGAATCGCTATTAGCGGGAGGTATTTCAGGGTGCCAGGGTGTCCAAAGGACACCCTGTTGCACCCCTGAAATGTGCATGTGTGCACATGTGGCGCACATACATGCCCTAAGGGCATGGATGTGTGCCACATGGCACATTTGAAAAAGCAAAAAGTGCTTTTTAAAGGAAATCGCTACTTACCACCAACTTGAAGTTCGTGGTAATTAGCGATTCCTTAAGGCTCAAGTGCACTATTTTTAGTGTTGCTTACATTGCATTTAAGGAATCGGTATTTCCGATTCCTTAAATGCAAGAGCAAAATAAGGAATCGCCATTTTGCGATTCCTTATTTTGCATGTAGGTATGAACTCACCTACATTGCACTCAGCCAAATACCGGTCGATAACGCTGAAATTCTCTGAATTTCGGCGTTACCGACCGGTATTTCGCCACCTACATCTGGCCCCAAGTGTTTTTCTATGGGAGAGTCAGCATTACCACTGTGAATAATGACTGATGTAGATATGTCCTACTTTTTAAATACCATGCACCCTGACCTATGGGCACTTAGGGCCTACAATAGGGGTTAGGTGAATTAAAAGGGAAGGTTTAGACCTGTCAAAAGGTTTTTTTTGCCAGGTCGAATTTGCTGCTTTAAAACTGCACAGTTAGGCTGCAGTGGCAGGCCTAGAGTCACTTTAGTGGTGGCCCGATAAGTGTTGCAGTATACTCGTGACATTTAACTTACAAGACCTCGGTACACAGTGTAGCATCTACTAGAGACTTATAGGTATGGTAAATATGGCAATTAAGGATTAGTAAATTCTAAATTTTTATGGGTTCAAAGCACATACACTGGGCTCTGGACGGCCGCGCCACAGTGTTCAAAAAGTCCATATACCAGCAGCATTAGTAAACAAGCATTTGCAATGCAATAGGTCTCACATTTGTGAGAGTTAGAGCTATTGGCGTTGTAAATGATAATGTCTTTTACCTATGTGGTATTGTTTGGAGTGTTGTGGGTGTATGAGGTGTGGAGTGGAATTATGTGGGTTGGGTTTGGAATTGTTAGTTGTGGAATTGAGTGGGGTGGTATTTTTGGATGTATTTGTGTTGTGGTGAAATTAATTTGGGGTACCAATGTGTCCCCTGTGGGTACACGTTCATATGCCACCGCCGTCCCTGAGTCTGTCACAATGTGGCTCCATTTTTAGATTGTGCTGTCAGAGGCCAAGCACTAGGGAAATGAAGGGCAGCGTTGCCCTAAAAATATGATGCCAAAAGTTCGACTGTACTGAGCCCTGATAGGTAAAGCAAATTAAGTTTTACTGATTGCAGCACAAGATGATTCATTATCATAATAAAAGAGCTATTTTGAAATGCATTATGTGTCTGTTTTCATTCGCATTCATTGGTGTAAGTATGTATGACAAATCAGCCGTCTTCTTACCTAGCAGCATGTGCCCATTCCACAGTTAGCTATGCGACTTAAGTTCCCCGTACTGAGCATGGTTATGCGGATTGCCTCCTTTGAGTCTGTTACTGTAGGGCACTGTCTGTACACTTTATCTCCAAGTAACAGGGACACTGTCTATTATTTTTTAATGTATGGTTGCTGTATGATGACCGAGGTTGGGGGTGAAGTTTGGGGATATAATCTTGTATCAATGATGGTAACTCACAGGTAACAGAAGCTTGTTAATCAGGTTGGATTTAATGTCTCCCATAAAATAGCTTTTATAAGCTACCATAGCCCAGCATGTTGTAGAAGGATCTTTCTATAACCATCCGACCATATTTTACTCCATATTTCCTAAGTGTCCCTGATTCCACATATTAATGTCAATTTCCTTCTCCTCTTGATACCAGAGTGGCCTCCTGCCACTTACACAGCTGTACCTGAATCTGGAATTGATGACCACTTAGGACTTTGTTAACATTGAATATTTCGTCTCTGCTCATGGGGGAGATACAATAATGGCTGTGATTGTTGCATGAATCCAAGAATTGCATTTGTGAACGGGTTTTTTTCAGTCCTTTTGTTCCCTTTAGGCATAGCTGAGCAGAAGAGCAATGTGCTTAACGTAAGACAGGCATCCAGCACATTCCATGTTTCTGTATTTCCTACAGAAAACTGTTCAGATTAGCTGATAAGAGAGATATTGGTGATAACAGGGCCCACAAATCATTTGTGGAGCACATAAAACTCTTGTGAGGCAGCAGTGTTTGTTGATATGCCAAGCGGTGAAAGGCAAAGACAGATTGATGAACTCCTGCCTTAAATGAGGCTTTAGGAAAAATATATTTTCAGTCGAGTAATACAGAGCTGAAATGATACAACAGTTGGGCTCAAATATGTTCGGTGTTGTAGTAATCGGAATCAAAGGTAAATGGCTGACAATTCTAAAAAAATCATTTTATGCGTGTGTAAAAATACTGTTTAAAATCAGCCTATTGTAAAGAACGAAGCATCATTAATGGACAATATCCCTGCAGCAAGGTGGTTACAGTTTAGTGTACCGGTGTGTCAGCGCACTTATTTCACCACTGAATTCCTTAATAATATCCATAATAAGATGCCAGGTGTGCCCTGCAGGTGCCCTGTTCAGCTGTTTAATTTATGAACTATGTAATATGATGAGTGATAAAGGCCAAATTCTCTGAATGCAGACAAAAATTCCACCAAGTGACAGAAAGGTAAATTAGAAAATTATCTGCCTTAGACATTGCTGCTGCATGTATATTTCATTTTTTCCCCGACTGATCTTTCTCGTCTCAGTTTATTTGCATGCATGATGTACCCTAAAATACCCGAACAAAAGAAAACACTCCCATCACAATATTAAGAGGCAATATTTAAATGTTAATGACACCTTGCAGTGCAACCGAAATTGGCAGCGGTGCTGTACGCAGATACCTATTTTTTCATTTGCCGAAATTAAGTTAAAAGGTAAGACTATGGATGAATGATGTATTGGCTCACGGCTGGGTAATGTCATCCGGAGCAGCGTTGTTATCTCTTGCGGTACAGCAAGGGAGAGGTTGTAAAAGTTAAAGAAAAAATGAAAGTCTCCAGAAAGTGCACCAGTGCATCGAGGATGCCAGCGGAAACCTGGACTCCTGTGCATCTTTCCTAGTAAGGCAGGGCGCTGAGGTCCGTGAGTGCCTCGTGTGCCGCACACAGAGTGAGGAGCTGTAGACGAAGCAGAGGGAGGAGACACAGTAAGTGTCGGACCTCTTGAAATCGAAACTCAGGGCAAGACACCAGCACTAGAAGACGGTCTTCTAAGTGGGAGAAGGAAGGAAGGAAAGCTGTACAAAGAGAGGCGGCCATATTAATCAGTAGATTTAGTGTAGGACATGCATTACCTCCCGGTCCCTCCAGTCCTCGTCCCATTCCTTAACAAAGTGGAGATGACCATCTCCACGACAGAAAAAAAGAGCAGGAGAATGCTGGGTTACCTAAACCCACCCCCTCACACTAGGAGTACATAAGCCGTACCATCCCAGCATTCAGCCTGTTCTTTTTTTCTGTCTTCCGACAGAATGGTTCTTGTAGTTGATGCTGGTTCTTACCTGTTTGCAGTCTTCATGGGACGTCCTCGTCGGGCTGCTGGGCTGTCCTCGACGTCCTTCTGCACTGTCTCCTGGCCTGCCGGGCTTGCCGGGAGCCGCATTGGTTGGCGGCCGGCCCTTTGCGGCTGGGGCGCTGTTCCTCCCCGTCTCTTCCAGTTTCCTGGGCGCGTCTTCCTGTGGCTTGGCCGGTCTGGAAGACGCGCTGCTGAGGCTGTTTGGTGTGTCCCGGGGCCGGTCCTGGTGGTGCCCCTGGGCTTCCTGGCTGGCTACTGGGCTCCTGCTGGTGTCCTTTTCCTCCTTGGCGCACCTGCTGTTCTTCGTGGTGGAGCGGGGGCGGGCCTGGCTGTGACCTCGGAGTGCCGATTGCTGCAGTCTTCTGCCTTCTGCCCGGCGCTGGTTTGCTGGAGGGCGCCTGGGCTGGCTGCTGGGGGCAGTGGGTGAGTGGTGCTATCTCCCTGCCCCTATGGTGAGTACCGCCTAGCGGTTCCATTGCCAGTCCTGTTTTCCATGTCTCTCTGTGGCCTCATGGTTCTTGTTGCTGGCTCTTCCTCCACAGGTTGTGTGTTCGTCTCTTGCGCCTTCGGCCGTTCCTCCCTGGATGCGGCTGCTCTCGTCTGCTTCTGCTGTTGAGCGGGGTCGAGCCTGGTTGGTGCCTGGTTAGGTGTACGTATGCCAGGTACTGTGGGCTTTTGTGACATGCAGTTGTTCGGCGTGGTCAAACCCTGTTGGTTCCTGGTTGGAGTTCGGCCTGGGTGTTCCGGGTGCTGTGGGCTTCGTGGAGCTTTGTTTCTTTTTTTGCCTGTGTCCCGGATGCTCTCTGTTGTTCGGCTGGGTTGGCCCTGGTTGGTCCCTACCCTTCGGCCCTTCCTCCCTGTGAACGCCTGCTCTCGTCTGACCTATGTGGTTGCGCGGGGTCGGGCTGGGTTTGTTCCTGGTTGGGTGTCCGACTGGGACTGCCGGGTGCTGTAGCCTTTCAGCTGGGTGCCTCTGATGGGTTTCCCGGTGCTGTGTGCTTCGAAGTCTGCTCTGGTGGGACCTGGTTGTTGCCTTGCCTGGGTGGCCGCCTGGGGGTGCCTGTCTTGTTGGCTGGCGTTTCTGTTCGCCGGCTCTGGTCTGTTCTGGCGTTGGGTGAGGTCGGCTCTGGTTCGTTCCTGGAGGTTGCGGCTCCCTCACCCACCCTGTCGGCGGGTGCGGCCCTGGTGTCCGCCTGAGTGCTCCCTGGTGTTGTTGCCTGTTGGCCTTTTTTGTTCCCGGCTGCGTGTAGTTTGGCCGGGTGTTGGTTTTCTTTTCTTGCGGGAGGGTTTCCGGTTGGCCATCTGTCCGGCGCGGCGCTGGTTGCCTGTTCCTGGGCTGGCTGGTGGGGGCTGGCGGTGTCTGCTGCTGTGTGTTTGCCCCGGTGTTGGGTGCCGCACGGAGGTTTGTCTCTCGTTCCGGCTCTCTGGCCTTTCCTTTGGTGTCCTCGGCCTTCCGGGTGCTGGGGTGTGTTTTTTTTTTCTTCCGGTTGCCCGGCTCTGCTTGCCTCCCTGGTGGTGTCCAGTGTCGGGTCCTTGGTCTCGCCTAGGGGGGGTGGTGGTTGCTGTTGTGCCCTCTCTCTGGCCTGCCTTGACCCTTGGTGCTGGGGTTGGCTGGAGCACTGGGCATCTGCTGCCTCTCTCTCTGGTCTCCTGTGGCTGTCCGTGGTCGGCTGGTTGGTTTCGGGTCTGCGCTGCTGGTGCCCCTGATGTGCCTTGTACTTGGTGTTTGTCTTCTGCCTGGTGCTGGGTTGTGGTTCGGGCCTGGGCTGGCTGTTGGGGGTTTGGTGCTGTGTTGTGGTTTCCTTCTCCCCTATTGGGTTCCTTTGTGGGAGGCTTCGGCCTCTTTTTGGGGTCCTCTGTCTCTCTGCTGTTGGTTCCTTTGCCGTCCTTCGCTTCGGCCTCTTGGCTCTGTTGTTCTGCCTCTCTTTTGGGGGTATTGGTGGGCGGCCGGTTGGTCTGGTGTGTGCCTGCCCGGGGTGTTTACCGGGTTGCGGCTTTCCCTTCCTCTCCTCCGTGGTGGCCCTGTGCTGTGTCTTTCTCTGGCCTGGCTTTGCCTCTGCCCTGGTGGGCCTTGGGGCTGTTGGTCCGCTTTTGTGGGGTGGTGATGGGTTGGTTTGGTCCTGTCTCTTTCCCCTTGGGGCTGGTCTTTTGGGCCTGGTCCTTTGGCTCTCTGGTGTGAGGGCTCCTTTTAGGCCTGTGGTGTCTCTGGTCCCTGTGCTTGTTGGCTCTGTGGTTGCAGGGTCTGCTGGGGTTCGGTTTCTTCCTTGGCCTCTTCCGGTTCCTCTCCCCTCGGTGGGTGGTGCGCTTCTTGTGGTGCTTTTCCTGCTGGGTTGTGTCCAGCTCTGGTGGTGCGGGCCTAGGTCCCTTGGGGGTCGCCTTTGGGTGTCTGCCTTCTACTCCTTGTGGCCTTGGCCTGCCTCTCCCTTCCGGGTTGTCGGCTGGGCCTGCCGGTGCCTGTGTGTCGTTTCCTGTCCCCCCTGCATTTGCTGCGCTCTGGGGTTGCACTGGTGTCAGTCGGTGGTTAGGCGCCCGGCTCCTTGCCCTCCCTGTCTGCAGGTGCGGCACTTTGTTTGGGTGTGGGTCTTTTGGCCCCTTGGTGGTCGTCGGTCCGGTGCCTGGTGTTGTGGGGTTTCGGGCCGGCCTTCTGTTCTTTTCCTCTGGGCTCTTCTCTGTGCCTCCCTGGTGGGGGCTGTGCCTTGGCGTTGGCTGGCTGGTGTGGGCAGCTTGGCTCCCTTCCTGTCTTCCTTTTGCCTTGGGTGCCCTGGGTGGCCTGGCTTTGGCTGGGACCTGTGTCTTTCCCTGACGCCCCTGGTGATTGGGGTTGGGGCGGTTGTCCCTGTGCCTCTCCTTCCGGGCCAGTGGGGGTGCCGTGTTGGTGGCCTCCTGTTTGCTGGCGTGTCTGTTGTTCAGTCTGCTGGCTTCTTGGGTTTTTCTGGGAGCATCTGCCTGGTTGGGCGTTGGGCCTCCCTGTTTTTCTCTCCTGTTTTGCCCGTCTGCGACTGCTCTTGAGTCTGCTGCTGGTTCGGTTGGGGTTTTACCCTTCCCTGTTCCGGGTTCTTGTTCGGTGCCCGGTGGCTTCGTCTTCCCCGGTCCCGTGTTTCCCCCCTGTGGTTGGCCCCCTGCTTTTTTGGTTGGGGGTGTCTCCCTTGCTGGGGGTTGTTTGTGGCGTCTTCCTCCCGGTTGTCTCTGTTTGTCCTTTGGGTTCCCCTGGTCTCGGTGGCCTTCGGGGTTTTGCCTCACCCCTTTCTTTGGTTTGTGCCTGGTCTGGTTCCGGGTCCGCTGGGGTCCATCCCTGGCTTTCCTTGGGCGTGGTCCTGTTGTTGGCCTCGTTTGGGGGGGGGTTGCGCTTCTGTCCTCCCCCTTGCCTTCTTTTGGCGGGGTGCTGGGTTTGTGTCCCGGTGTCTCCTGCTTTCGGGGTGGTTGCCTCTGGTATGGCCTGTTGGCCTGTCCCTGTGCCCCGGGTTCTTCTCCGGGTTTGGCGGCTTTTCTGCGGCTGTCCGGTGTCTCCGCTGGTGTTGGCTGCTGGCCGTTCCTGCCCCGTGGCCTGGGCCGCCTCTGGGTTTTCTATGCCTCTGGACTCTCTGTTGCCGGTGCTGTCGGTGTTGCAGGGTGGGGGGCTTGCTCCTGGTCACTGCCCCCTGTCTTCCTGGTTTGCTCGATTTGGGCCTCTCCTCGGTTGGTCCTCTGGGTCAGTGCCTGGGTTGTTTTCGGGCTCCGTCCTCTTCGGCCTACGGCTGTGCCGCCCTGGATGCCCCTGTTCTTGTCTGTTCTCGGCGGTTGTGCGGGTCTGCAGCTCTGCTGGGGGCTTCCCCTGGTATGTTGGGGTTGGTCCTGTGGTTGGTCGTGTTGTTCCTTTGTCTCCTGCTTTTGGTGGGGTTTGTTCGGTCTCTCCTTCCTTCCCCTCAGCTTTTTTGTTGGTGATGTCATTGTGGGTTCGTTCGGCGGTGGGTCGCTTTCTTCCCTCATCTGACGGGGGTCGCTCTCTGTTGTTGCTCCTGCTGTGTTCTGGTTGCCGGTTGGTGTTTCTGCCCTTGGCTCTGGTTGGATGTCATTCCTGGCTTTTTGTGCCTTGTGGGCGCTTCTGCATCTTCTGGGTCTTCTTCTGCTCATTGTTCTGGCGGGGGCTGGTTGTTTCGTCCCCTCTGGAGGTTCCCTTGGGGCTTGGCTCTGGGTGCTGGGCTTCCTTCTGGCCTTGCCTGGGGGTCTTGTGTACCTCTCGTTGTGGCCCTTTCTCCTTGCTCGGTTGGGTTGCTCTGGGTCTTCTTCTGTGGGTCTGCCCTTTGGGTGGCGGCTCCTTGGTTGGGCTCCTAGTTTTGGGGTTTTCCTGGTCGTCTCCTGCTTGTTTTGGGGTTTCGGCTCTGTTGGCTTGCTTGGGGGCATTGCTGGTTGTGTGCTCCTACTTGTGTTTTTTTCTTGTGGTCCTCCCTTTTGCTTCTGTTGGGTGCCATTTTCGGTGTGGTGTCCCTGGTGTTGGTGGGAGTTCGGAAAGCCGGGTTGTTTGCTTTGGTATTCTCCACTTTGTTAAGGAATGGGACGAGGACTGAAGGGACCGGGAGGTAATGCCCTATTACTTACCGGTAATCTTCATTACTCCTGGTCCCGTTGTCCTCGTCCTATTCCTTGCGCCCCTCCCTCCCTCTCGGACGGCCTTCCGGTTGCTAGCTTGATATTTCAGGCTGAATGCTGGGATGGTACGGCTTATGTACTCCCAGTGGGAGGGGGTGGGTTTAGGTATCCCAGCATTCTCCTGCTCTTTTTGTCTGTCGTGGAGATGGTCATCTCCACTTTGTTAAGGAATGGGACGAGGACAACGGGACCAGGAGTAATGAAGATTACCGGTAAGTAATAGGGCATTCCTTCGCACACGGCACTACGCAGCAGCAGCGTCCTCGCTGTCTCCAGTTACATACATGTCTGCAGCAGATCTCTTCTAATAAACACCAGGGGCACGCGCGCATTTTATTTGACGGTCCCTGCCTGCTTCGTTTCCTGTATTCTAGATCTTGTGCCGAAATGAAACCACAGTAATAAATAAAAAAAACATAAAAGCAAGCGCTGTGCTAAGTATAAAGCGCAGCGCCCAAATACATGCAAGTTATAATGCGTGTGGCAGTGGCTGCCCGTAAAGCGAGCGCTGTGTTAAAAAATAAACAGGTCAAGGTACTACGAACAGGCACACAGTAACATAAAGTAACCAAGTAGTCCCCAAAGGAACAGGTAACACATAGAAGTGTAAGAAAATGGTAGTTGGCCGGTGCTCCTCACCTAAAACCGGAAGTGATGTATGGGGAGCACCAACCAATAAGGAGCCAGGAAATTAAAGTGACGGAGGAGTGAGCCAATTGCACGCAGCAGGAGGGATTACACTCGGCATAAGGATTACAGCAGGTTTTACAGACAGTGCATGCGCACTGCTGCTCAACCCAAATAATTGGGGGCTGAACATACAAAAAGTGACCTTTCCTTACAGCATGTGACTGAAATAATGAGTCTGTGGGTGTAGGTGTGTAACACATTTGTGGAAGTGATCCATCTTACAGGTAGTTTCCATAACTGTATGATAAAAGCAGATCCAGCAAATCAATAAACAAAATGTAAACAATTCAAATGTAATGGTGCCAAGCAGATTCAGGAAATGAAAGGGCAAAAGGGCTCCGTCAGGTGGAGCTACTCATATCAATACAGGGGGTACATGTTCAAGGGGCACTCGATGCTGAAATGAACTCTCTAGGAGTGGTTTTCTAGCCTGCAGTCTGCGCTGACACAAAAACACACAAGGACAAAAAAGAAGGAAAGCGTAAAACATCCAGCCTGGGATTGGGTAAATGGGTATACTAGTGTCCTGTACACAGCGCAGTAGTAGCCCCAAAAAAGCTGTGAAAGTGCAGTCCTGATGTATATAGTGATTTTTTTCATGTCACACACATGCACACACTCTCTCACATACATTCATCCCCTGCATGCATGATTGAACATTCACAGCTCATTGCCAGCAGATAACGAAATATAGTTAAAAAAAAACAAGGTTGTTGTTTTAAAGGTGCGACAAAACACACACAAACACGTTTGCTTTTGAATAGTCCGAGAGGGCCACTTTGCATGTTTTAGATTTTAGCAGGTAACCCTTGATAATGCCACACTCCACAGTTTTTTTCCCAGTGTAGTCACAGCTGGTGAAGAGATAGTAGTATACAGCACACATCTGTGTGCATGCTTGTAGCACATAATAAATAAACATGCTGTGCTGGGAATCGATCTTGGGAACTGTTGGGCACATTTAAATAAGAATCAAGCATTTAGCTATCTCAGCTATCTCTCCAGCTCCTCCTACAAGAGCTGAGCGGACGAAAATAACCATCAATAGAAACATTTGCAGAGACAATTAACCTACAACTCTCCAAGGTTCTGCTGAGTGTTTTCACAGCTGGTAAACAAACGGACATCGGTGTGTTATCTTACTGGGAATGGGAACCGACTTTCTGAACTGACAATGAGTGCCTGCACTTCGTAGTGGCATGGCGGCCCTGTCATCTTACATGTTTATATAAAGTACAGGAAAAATACCATACACCGCTCCTGACGCAGAGCATGAGACAGGCTATCTACGTTCTGAAATGCAAAAATGTACCACATGACAGTCGCAGTTTAACCATGATTGGTGAAAACAATGTGCATGCTCAGGCCAGAAGAGTAAAACACACTGAAAAGAAAGAGATGCATCTGGTTTCAAATTAAATCGACTGAATGATATGTTTTCATTCTATACAGTAAACCTGGAAAATGTCTCAGCTCGTTGCAGAAAAACAAAAAAACGTGTAATTCACAACTCCAAGTGCTGGTGACATCAACTGAGCAGTGCAGAGACAGAATAGCGAGTAAAAAATATCGAGCTACACATATATCGAATCATTAATATCGTGGGTCAGAAATATCGACAACAAGAATATCGTGGTCAAGAATATCGATTTGAAGTAAGTAATATCGATTTTAAAAACATCGAAGTGTTTAATATCATTTGCAAAAATATAGTTGTTAATAATACCGTTTTTAATTATTGTTATGTATTTTAGTATATATTTTATATGTATGTGATGTATGTTTTTTGTATAAGAATTTGTTTGTATTTTTAATATATGTGTTAAGTTTTTAGTAGTTATACATTTTTTTTAATTTGAATTTTGCGCTTTTAGTTCCGTAGCGGGTTGTGGGTTTATAGGGGAATATGGTGGGAAGTAATTTAATTATATTAAATTTATTCTTTTTTTAATTTGGATTTTGCGTTTTTAGTTCCGTAGCGGGTTGTGGGTTTATAGGGGAATAGGGTGGGAAGTAACTTAATTATATTAAATTTATTGATTAATTTTTATTTATTAATATTTGTTTAATTGAGATGTTATAGTGTTAAATGTGTAAAGTAATTTATTATTAATTAATTAATAATTGGTTGTTAATTAATTTTATTTAATTAATTGGTTTAATTATGGTAATTGGTTAATTAATTTAGGTGTGTGTTGTGGTGTTTATAGGTGTAAAGGGTGGGAAGTAATTTATTTTTAATTTATGAATCAATAATTGGTTGTTAATTAATTTTAATTAATTAATTGGTTATTAAATTTGGTAATTTTGTATTTAATTTTAGGTGTATGTTGTGGTTGTTATAGGTGTAAAGGGTGGGAAGTGTGGGAAGTAATTTATTTTCAATTTATGAATTAATAATTGGTTGTTAATTAATGTTAATTAATTAATAATGGTAATTGTGTAATTAATTTTAGGTGTGTGTTGTGGTGTTTTAGGGGTTAAGGGTGGGAAGTAATTTGTGGTTAATTAATTAATATATAGTTGTTAATTAATGTTAATTATTTTATATTTATTTTGGGTAATTGTTTATTTTTTGTGTGTTTCTACTTTTAAAGGGGTAAAGGGTGGTTATTAAATACATTTTAATTATTTAATTATTAGTTGTTAATAGTAATAGTTTTTCATTTTAAAATAAGTTTTAATTGTGTTTTATTATTTTATAGTTTAATTTAGGTGTGTGTTGTGGATATTATAGTGTTAAAGTGTGTGTAGTCAATTAATGTTTATTATTTTTTTACTAAAAATATTTTTAATTGATTATTTATTATGTTAATTATGTTAATAAATTTAATTAAACGTGTTTTGTTATTGGTGTGGTGTTATAGGGTAGGAAATAAAATAAATACATTTATGTTTTAATTAATTTTTTGTTTGTAAATATTTTCTAGTTTTAAAGAATTATTTTTTTGTAAATGTATTTATTATTTTAGTTTATATAATATTTGTAGGTTTTTGTTATATGTAATTAATATTATAATATGTGTTCTTTTATATGTTTAATAAATATATATATTTTTAAAATATTTTTATAAATTTTATATTATTATTATTATTATTTTTTAAGTGTTTGAGTGTGAATAGTAATTTTTTTTTCTCCGCTATCCAACACATTCCCTACTGTTGCATTCACTGGAGTGGGAATAGTAATTTTTACCTCTCCGCTATCCAACACTTATCCTACTGTTACACTCAGTGGAGTGTGAATAGTAATTTTTACACCTCCACTATCCATCACTTTTTCTGCTGTTGCTGTTACTGGAGTGGGAATAGTAATTTTTACCCCTCCGCTATTCAACACTTTCCCTACTGTTGCACTCACCGGAGTGGGAAAAGTTATTTTTTCCCCTCCACTATCCAACACTTTCCCTAATGTTGCTCTCACTGGAGAGGGAATAGTAATGTTTACCCCTCTGCTAGCCAACACTTTCCCTACTGTTGCACTCTTTGGAGAGGGAATAGTAATTTTTACCCCTCCGCTATCCAACACTTTCCCTACTGTTGCACTCACTGGAGTTGGAATAATAAATTTAATTATTTTGCTATCCAACACTTTCCCTACTGTTGCACTGATTGTAGTGGGCAATTTAAGTTTAAATATTTTTTATAGTTTAATGTTTTAATTTATTTTAGAATGTTTTTTTATTTTTATTATTTATATATATATATATAGATATATATATATATATAATTTTCATATAATTTTAAAGTTTTAAAATAAATTAAAGATAATAGTTTATTAATTATTTTAAAGCAAATATATATATGTATACATTTTTATGCTTGTGTGTTTATTTTTTAAATTAAGTTTATTTGTTATATTTTGTAACAATGTATATTAAATTTAATGTATTTTGTTAAAATTAATATTAATATTTAATATATTAAATATATATTATTTTATTTTATATATATATTTATATCTATATTTTTTGCATCGATATTTTTGATTCAATATTTTTGTACTTACCTGTGTAGGTGTGGGAGTCGATATTTTTGTAGTCTATAACTTTTTTCGATATTTTGAACATCGATATTCTATCAGTGAACCCAACTGAGCAACATTTATATCTAATGATTCAAAATTCCCAAGTGAAAGTGACTACTTTTAAGGTGATTGTTCACACTGTACACAAGGAAAATACTGTGGAAGTGAGTAGAGCAAATTGTGGAAACGGACCCATTTCACCAGGCTGTATGCTCTGATCAGTGGAAGCGAAATTGAAGTAATTAAACAAACCAATAGATGAACGCCCCTGCCTCAAAGTCCTGCAGGTTTGCACATTATGCATGAATGGAGACAACTAAGGATATCTCAAGGGCCATACCTAAAACAGGATTACAAATACATCATTTCCTACATCTTACTGTATTCAAGAATAAAACCAACACCTCACTAAAACCTTCTTGCTCTCTCATGGCAAATTTTATCCACGACCATTCGTTGCCCGCAATCTAGACTCTCACGATCATTCCTCCGCTACTTTCCTAAAAAGATGTAATCGTAAGAAACAAAGTCAGATCTGACCTCTCTTTGAGGAACATTACCACACCAAAAACATTGAACGCATGGGACCTCATCATAAAGACATAAAGACATAAATCCTCCATATTATGCTGGTCAAACCAACATAATATTATTATCTAAAACATTTGCCTCCAAATACAATCAATAACATTTTTTACATCCTCAAACCCTCTTGGTATGAACTGATAGATGCATCTTTCATCCAATTAATTTCCCTGGACTCTTTTAAAGATTAGATAAATTAACCCATTCTCAAAAACCTGATCTCTTTTGACCAGTATCCAACCTCTTCTGACTAGGGAAGCCATTGAGAGATACATCACAGATCAATTAAATACTATCAATGCCAAGCAACTTCTATTTCTGGCTGCAAATCTAGCTTTTGTTCCTTGTTCCAGCTTGGAAACAGACAGTCTGAAAATCATGTGTGCTGCATACTGGACCAAGGAGAATTCAGTCAGCTTAGGCTACTAGACATCTCAGTGCCTTTTGACACAGTTGATCGTGGCAGGTTGATCCAAACTCTCTAAATCTGTATTGTCTTTTTTGTCAGGTCTTTATTTACTTTTCCTCCTTTCTCAGTGGTGAAGAGTACAAAATATATCTTAGGAGGATGTGAAATGTTTGTGGTGTTCTTAAGGCTCGATTCTCTCCTCTCCTTTATTCAATCTGTATTTGAAGCAACTATTTTTTAGATGTTACATGAGAAAAACCAGAGCACTTTGGAGCAAGTTGAGCAATAAATATAATGTCCGAGCAGTAAGGACTTGTCTTAGAAACCACACTTTATTATTTATTACAATACAAAAAATTGTTCTACAGATACAAATAATAGTCAAGCTTGTGGTCTTCAAAGATGAACAGCCAACATGTGTTTCGTCACTTCGTGACTTTTTCAAGGCATGGGCAAATATGTGTGTCGAAGTTCACTTTATCTTTAAGCTGCACAATCCAGCAGATGCACTTTGCGTTATAAAGGAGTTCCAATCAAGAACAAAATACAGTCAAGCAGGCTGGGTACTAGGCCTAGTTAATGAAAAAGTAAGCGATGATATCCAAAAGAAACAAATTGAACCATGTAATAATCACAGGTGTCAGCTATGCTCTGTCAGTCTGAGGAGGGCCATAAGACAATGTGACCATATGAGCGCCACACTTCATGACCTCCGCTAGATTCCAAAAAAAGCAGGGATCAATATCAAACTATTCTGAGATTCCACCACCATTCAAATGAACAGACTCCATTCTTATCAGATCTGCTTTCCATATAAAGCAGCCAAAGAGGCCTCAAAAGCTGAAATTCCCTACAACTGAAAGTACAACTCTGAGAACTCCTTTTGCCCAATAGTACTCCTTTAGTGGAACTACAACAACCACCTAGAACCCTCTACTGCTTTCCATTTGGGTGAAAACCTACCTCTGTTTTGAACACACTTAAACACACATTTTCTGCCTCTTCTTAAGCTATTCCTCATTCCCATGCTGAAACCTAGTACTGATCTACCAAATGTCTAATATGTGATGTTATTATACAATTCCGCCAAGATTGATAATTTTTTGTTATGTATCCTATTGTCAAAATTCTCTTTATGGTTTTATATATAATGTAATCAATTGGGATATCCTTAAAGATCCCTGATATCCTCTGGTGCAGAAGCACTATCCAAAATTGTTAAATATGTCAAATTGTAGAACTTCACAAATATGTCAAATATGACCGTGTCCTGAACCCTATATTTATCAACTAACATTTCTAGGTCACTGAGTAAGTTCCTAAAAGGCTTGCTTACCTGGAACCACTCCGTGCTTAAAAGCCTACTTGTAACTAATCCAGATGGTTATAGTCTATTCTAAAATGCTGCAGATGGTTGTCAGACCCTGTTTGGGAGGCAATCGGAGGCAGGGGCCAAAGCTATGGATGCTGGGGTAATTTGTCTCTACTGTCCTGCGGCCTGTCCTACTATGGATATGCAAACTGGGCCATGTAGTAACCTTTCAGCACTTGACTCTCAGTGGCCATGATGAAGAGCAGTCAGAGGAGGCTTTTCAGGGAGGTTAGTGTAAGCGTACTCTGGCTTAGCACTGAATATCATCCCAGTAGTGTAATAAGATCAATGTCCTCTCCAGTGCTTCTCTTTATAAAAGACAATGTAATGTAATGTAATGTAAGGGGGATTTGTAGAGTGCTGCTTGTCACCCATGAGGGTATCCAGGCACTGAGTAGGTGAGAGGTTGCATGTGGTGTGGCTGGGTCTGAGTACAGGCAGTCTCGGTGGTCCTGCAAAAAGACTAATTGTAAAGCCAGGTCTTTGGTACTTTACTTTCAGTACTTTATTGCAAAGAAGTAGAAATACTACTGCCAGGACCTCTTTCAGTGAGCTACGGGGCAAGCAGGAGTTAATGGGCCCGACCATGGTGATTGAGGACGTTTATTCCTGATGTCCCAGGTCCCGGTTTACTGTGGACTCTAAGGGGCCGATTCCGATTCGGGCCGGAAGCCCAGATTCCGAGCGAGCCGTACTTACCCATTTCAGCTCCTGTTCCCCGCCCGAGCCGGATCCGTAAACGCCGAATCGAGTCGCACAGAACCAAATACAGAGCACCTTCCGGCCAAACTAGTACGATGCGCCTTCCGTACGCGCCGAACCCGTCGCTACATCCGGCACTTCAGAGCATCCGGGAGAGCTGTACATAAGCTCCGATTCGCGTCTCAAGACGATCCACGGCTACGAGACGAACAAGCCAGCGACGAGTACGAGTCGAAGCCACGAGAAACCCGAACGAGACGAACAAACCATGAATCCCATCGCGCAGGTCCTACCAATACTCTACATCTATTACCGGAACAGGTACGGACGCGTACGGCGCAGACGGTAAGTCAAACACCCACTACACAAAGAAACGACACGTACCCAACATATGTCACACACACATAGGGATGCAGAAATGACGTACACTAGCAACAGCATAACCATAGGGGCGGGATGGCTACCACCAATGCCATACACACCCATAGGGTGCTGGATGCCTACCACTACCACCACCCCTACTCAGGGGGACCTGGATGCCTGTCCCTACTACCATCCCCACTCATAGGGGGATGGATGCCTACCACTACCACCACCCCTACTCAGGGGGGCCTGGATGCCTGTCACTACTACCATCCCCACTCATAGGGGGATGGATGCCTACCACTACTACCATCCCCACTCATAGGGGGATGGATGCCTACCACTACCACCACCCCTACTCAGGGGGGCCTGGATGCCTGTCACTACTACCATCCCCACTCATAGGGGGATGGATGCCTACCACTACTACCATCCCCACTCATAGGGGGATGGATGCCTACCACCCACACCACCCCTACACATAGGACGGGTAATGCATCACACAACCAGCATACTCCAACATAAGGAATGTCTGAAAATACATCCCACCAACACCATGACAAGCGTGTGTAGTCTGTGTCAAATGCCTACAACACTGAACATGACATTGAGCATACAATGTGACCCCCTATCACATGTGTCACACATAAATGTGTGTGGCCTCCACAATGCAAGCAGACCATGACCACTGTGGCAATGGGGTATAACACCCCATCATCACAGTGACCAAAAGGTAAGTGTGGGGTCCATAGCTGAAGCCCAATTGAACATTGTGGCAATGGGGTCTAAACACCCATCACCACAGTGACCAAAAGGTAAGTGTGTGGTCCATAGCTGAAGCACATTTTGAAAATTGTGGCAATGGGGTCTAAACCCCCATCACCACAGTGACCAAAAGGTAAGTGTGGGGTCCATACCTAAGGCACATTTTGAACATTGTGGCAATGGGGTCTAAACCCCCATCACCACAGTGACCAAAAGAAAAATGTGTGGGGTCCATAGCTGAAGCACATTTTTTGAACATTGTGGCAATGGGGTCTAAAACCCCATCATCACAGTGACCAAAATGTAAGTGTTGTCATGGGAAAAGCTGCAAATGCCAAACAGCATGGATGATTCCTGGTCATAGAACAACAAACACATCTGTGGCATAGTAGTGCTTGTGTCCCATAGCAACATACATTGGGTGAGGCAAACAGTGCAGTGCAAATAAGATATACCTTTGGCCATGTGCAGACAAACATCACCCATGGGGGCTGACATTGTCAACATTCGTCAATAACACAATGACAGAAGTGACCATCATAATGCAGCCCCACATATCTGCACCAATGGACACACAAATGTAGATATCCTGTGGAGACTGTAGATGTCAGGAGAACAAATACCATACCATGGCAGCAATGGGACATACAAACCATGATCATTGTGCTGACTGATGACCTAGGAGTCCCAGGGACAGCAGGGGAAACCCACCAAACAACATACAGCCAATGGCACACTAAAGATATGCCAATGCAGTGGTGCAGATGCACAAACACAAACAGGCAGCCTCACACTGCATATCAAACACAACAGGTGATGGGGGGTGTGCTAGTGTCCCCAGGCAACCACACAACACAGGAGGCCTGAATCACAATTACACAGATGTGTATACAGTGCCACACAAAAGTAACTCATGGATCGGATTCCCCTATGTGGGCAATCAGGCATTGTTAGATGAGAGGGAGCCCAAATTACACATGTCACACAAGCTTGTAGGAACAGCAAATAACACAGCAAGAGACAGACACACCACAGCACTACCCCCAGGGACCACACATTGTGGTGACCCTGGCCTGCATGATAATCCCACTGTGATGACAAAGCTAGACGTCGTTCACACTGTGAACCACAGTCATGTGTCCTGAGCAACAAACTACCATCACACCTACACATGCACAAATCAATCAGCACGGCCTGTCAGCCAAGGCCAACATGGAGGTAGGGGTCTAGCCGTGCAACAACTCTCATTTGCACACACTCAACACCACACACCTTGATCTCCACCAATGTGCAGCAGTGAAGCTCACATGGACTGGTGACATTGCCCATGCACCCATGACAATCCCAGGGGTGGTGGTGGGAACTAAGGTGCAGAAACCCGTCACACATGGCCAGTCAACAAGACTCGTGAATGTCTAACACACTGCACAGTACGCCGTACATGGGCATGACGTGAAATCCACCACAATCAATGGGATCCCGGACACAGTCACTCACCAATGAAGAAGTCAAGGTCACCCACAAAGAACACACATAGACAACTTCCAACATTGCAGCTCTGACCCTGAGGAGTGGCAGCAGTCACACACACAACGTGTCACAATCACTGAAAGCTAACACAAACTGGGAAAAAAGATGGCGTCCGAGTCGGACGTGTGAGAGGTGAGCTCCGCTGTGACTCCTCTCTGCTCGTGTGAAATTCAAGAGATGTCGAATTAAGAAAGAATTCTAACGGAAGGAGTTGGACCTTCACCGTATGCATGTTTGGATTTAGGCGGCAGGTTGAAGGCATTGGACCGAGGCCGATCGAACCGATGAAACGCCGCGGCAGACTCCATCTGGTGCATTGTGGTAATTGATGGCGTGTCAGCTGGAGTGCGGGAAATCAACGAAGGAAGTGTGGCGAGCTGCTCTGTCTCACGGTGTGGAGTAGCTTCGGCGCTGGGAATTGTGCTGGCCGCGTTGCAAGATTGGAATCAACGGAGGACATACGGGAATCAAAAACGGAGGATACGGTAGGCGGAGTGAGTTATTTGAGCTGTAGAGGACGACGTGGTGGATAGTTGGTTTTGCTTCGCCTCTCCCTCACTGTATTGGGGAATATAACTTTTACTGGTAGAGACCAGTGAACAGAGAGAGACTGGGTGGCTGAGAGGAGAGGAGCAGGAGGGATGAGTATTTAAGGGGAGCACATTGAACGCTTCCCCTGTGAAAACTGACACACTGAATGCTTCCCTTGTGAAAACTGACATAGCTATAGGCATATCAGTTGTATGATCAGGCACACCGCGGCCCCATCCTAAATAGGCATGTACTAATAAAGCTCTAAATATCGGAGCTGCTACATTTTTACAAGATGCCACCAAAAACAGCGCGGGGCGGCAAAAGCAGAGGGATGTCAGATACTCCGCTGGGTAGTCGACTTCAGGACCCACAGATAGGAGGCAGTATTAAAAAAAAAGCCCTGGAGGGAGCAGTCGGAGAGCTGAATTGTACTAACTATAAGGATGAATATTTGAGCGAGGGAAGAAATAAGAAAGTTCCACAAATGTTCTCATCTAGGAAAAATAAAATCAAAATGACACAAAATGTAGCGATTCAACAAAAACTCATATCGAAACCTGCAAATCAAATGAATGCTGTATATTCAGAAGGGGAGGATCAATCTGCTGATCTAGCAGGCACTTGGGGTCAGATGACAGGACCAATAGTACAAACCTTGGGGAGACTACTGAAGACCAGGTTTTGGACCAGGTTCTGGATTCTTCTTACTAATCAGGCCTAAGAGCCTGGACTGAACTTAGTGACAATACCCAGTGGCGAGAGTGACTCGAGTGAACCCTTCCTCTCAATGTCAGATCCATCAGATATGTCGGAGGAGGAGCAGGATGAAGGATTGAAAGAGGAGTCCTTAGAAGGGTCTATAATTAGCCTGGCAAGTGAGCATAATGACTTAGTAATGGATTCCACATCAGAGGAGAGAACACCAAATGTTACTATGGTCTGCAATAAATCTGTGCTACAAAAGACTCCAATTACAGACATACCTCGAGCTAGGGCAGGCAAGAGCTTAATGTGGGAAATTTCTCTCTCCCCGCAGCCAGCACCTGAAAAACAAGGGGATGAGGAACCTCCCTTGGGAGCTACAGCATCACTCAATAACATCGATGAGATATCACTGACTACAATCTATCAGCTAATGGTGGAACATAGAGCGGAGACCCGTTTGGAAAGCCAGAAGACACACACCACCTGCCGTAAACTACAAAATTCAATTAGGAGAATCGCAAAAACTTGCAATGAATTTTCTGAAAGAATAAATGCAGCAGAAGGGCGGATATCAACTTTAGAGGATGAAATGGTGGTACAAAGAGCTGATATGGATATGATCACATCTCATCGTGAGGATATGCAATTAAAGATAGTGGACCTAGAAAATCGGCTTCGCCAAAACAATCTTAGGATACTAGGAATACCAGAGGGAGCGGAAGGGACGGATGTCCGCAAGTTTGTACAGGAACTTTTTCTTGAAGCTTTCCCGGAGCTAACAATGTGGAATTGGGCCAATGAGATACAGAGAGCCCATAGATTTCCATTTAAACAGCCTGTGGGGAAAAAGGGTCAAACAGGAAATCGTCCTAGAGCAATTTTGATCAACTTGAACAACTTCCTGGCTCGGGAGACGTTGTATGACTTGGCAAGACCGGATAGAAAACGACAGAGCAAAGGATTTCAATTTTTCGTGCGGCCAGACTATTGTCATCACACAGTAGAGAGGAGATGGCACCTAAGACAACTAATCAGTCCCTTTCAGAATAAAGGTGCAATGGCCTTTTTGTTGAACCCAGCAACTCTGAAAGTAATATATAAGGGACAAACACGCTTCTTTATATCAGAAATACAAGCCCAGGAATATTTGAGAACATTCTGAAACTGCATGGGAACACTGTGATAACTCAATTTATTTAAACAATACGGCTAAAAATATGAGATTAGAATAAATGGTAGAATAGGGCTGTGTATATATCCTGTACAGGTAAAATAATGAGCAAACGCAGAAGTAGGAGTACTAATAAGGCGACAATTAAAGTGACAGTTAAGGATGAAAGTGCTGGTACGCGAACAGAGAGGAGACTGGAGTGAAGTCTCTCCCCATCGTTAGGGCCATTAGCCCTTTTTCCTTAGATGTAGGGTGGAGGGGGGGTGGGAGAAGGGGGGGGAAGTCACAGGAGGTGGAGGGTGTGCAAGGGGTAGTGAGTGCTGGGGTCACGGATGGGGGGAAGTGAGGGAGGGTAATAGGGGAAGCTGGGGGAGGGGGTGTGAGGTTAGCAAAACAAAAAGAAAAAACTGAAATCAGATATATGCACTTGTATATATATTGGAATATATTATACTATCAAGAGATCTCAAAAGTATTGGCATTGGCTATCTAAGATATCTTTACCAGTAAAATATGGGTAAATATACGATTTGCTCATCAAATGTAGGGGGTTTGAACGATAAGGCAAAACGGGCTAAGGTCTTCGAGATAATTAGTATGTTAAATCCAGATGTTTTATGCTTACAGGAGACGCACATCGCGTGGGCTAATAAATCACTTCTAGAGATCAGAGGGTATAATCTAGCTGTGTGCTCTTCCCAAACGTCCACAATGAGAGGAGTGGCTATATATATTAAGCATCGTAGCGGTACGGTTCTTCGAACAAAGTCAGATAGATGGGGCCGATGGGCCATAATGGAGCTATCCCTGAGTTTTACTGTGGTAAATATATATGGGTCAAATTTGGATGATCCATATATTTGGGAAGAGCTGGAGGTAGAGCTAGCCCATTGGTCACGTTTGCTGATTATGTGTGGCGATTTCAATTTGCATCTGGACGGAGATAAAGCAATACGTTTTTATGTAGGAAGGAAGCCTAAAGTATATAAAGCACTTTTTTCTCTCAAAAATAGTCATGGGCTAGCTGATGTCTGGTTAGAAAAACAACAAAACGATCCTGGTTTTACATACTATTCGCATCCCCATAGAAAATTTGTTTGCCTAGACTATTTCTTTGCCCCCACGCAAATGTTGGATAATGTGGATATAAAAAAACTCCTTCAGCTATACTCGGATCACAATCCGCTAGTTTTAGTAATCAAGGAGGTTCAGGGTTTGAACAGACAAACTACCTGGACATTTGATAAGAAATTATTATTGGATAAAGAGTTTTGTACTTATATTAAGTATTGGACTCAGGCATTTTTTGATCTTAATAGATATAGTGCCTCCCGAGCAATGGTGTGGGATTCATACAGGGCGGCCCTGAGAGGGGAAGTGATAGGGTTTGTAGCTCATACACGGAAGAAGCGTAAATTACAGATGGATCAATTGATTAATAAACTTGTTAAACTGGAAACGGAACATATCCAAATAATCAGCAATGGAGCTGCAGATAATGTACTGTTACAGCATCTATATAAAATAGCACTGGCTAAAGCTGAAATTAATCAGTATTTCCAAGAGAAGGTGGCTCAGAAATTCCAGACATATCGTAAAGAACTGTATGAATATGGAGAGACAACAGGGAGATTATTGGCCCTAAGAACCAGACAAAAAAATGTTAGAAACAATATATCAAAAATACAAGATGCAAATGGTGTACTGGTATCAGACTCGATAAAGATTATTGAAATCTTTGAGGAATTCTATACTAAACTATATCGAGCAGATGTCCTGACAGAGGACCGAGAGGACCAAGAGGACTTAGCAGCCATTGATAATAGTGCTCCACCACTTCCTAGGGTAAATGATGAAACTTCTCAAGAACTAGAGAGGGGAATTACGGTAGAAGAGGTACAGGAGGCACTGGCGTCTCTTTCATCAGGCAAGGCAGCTGGGCCAGACAAAATCCCTATTGAGGTATATAAAATGCTTGCAGCACAAATAGTACCCCTTATTCAAGATTTATTTTTGGATATTCAAAGTCGTGGAATTTCCCCATTGTCATGGCAAGATACAGACGTCATAGTTTTCTTAAAGAAAGGTAAATCCCCAGAACTCCCCTCGTCATATCGTCCAATTTCTCTTATGAATGCGGACGCAAAATTATACTCTAAAATAATGGCCACCCGATAACAAAAGAACATAGCTGTAATTATTTCACCATGGCAACATGGCTTTGTTCCCGGCCGGGGGACCACAGACCACACGCGGCGAGTAATATCAATATTGGACATTGCGGAGGTAGAGAAAAGAGTGGTGGCTGTGGTCCTCCTGGACGCAGAGAAAGCCTTTGATCGGGTGGCCTGGCGTTATTTGTGGGATAAATTGGTTGAGAGAGGATTTGGCCCGGGATTTATTCGGGCGATACAGGCTATGTATTATAAACCCCATGCAAAAATTCAATTAATGGGGTATACATCTAGGAGGCTGGAGATAGAAAGGGGTACCCGTCAAGGCTGCCCATGCTCTCCAATTTTATTTGCGTTTTATTTAGACCCATTTATTTCCCTAATTTTGAATAATCCATTAATTAAACCGGTAGTTTCTCATAGATACGAGACAAAA
The DNA here is from genome assembly GCA_963921515.1 of Calotriton arnoldi. NCBI lineage: Eukaryota > Metazoa > Chordata > Amphibia > Caudata > Salamandridae > Calotriton > Calotriton arnoldi. Next base: position 373,778 of record CAWUFW010014727.1, read on the forward strand.
ATGTTGGCATATGCTGATGATATTGCCTTGGTAACATCAACTCCACAAGAGGCAATCATTGAAATAGAAAAGTTGGCAGAAAAATTTGGGAGGAGGTCGGGATATCTTCTAAATAGATCAAAGACGCAAATTATTTGTTCTTCTCACTGTTTATTACAAGATTTTCGAGTAACGGAGTCAGCAACGTATTTAGGGGTCATATTAACATCTAAAATTAGTAACCTATGGGCACTAAATATAGACCCAGTGATGGGCTCAATTAATAGGGAGCTGAAACGGTTAGATCATCTACACCTTACAATAATTGGAAGGATTAATGTAATTAAAATGAAAATATTTGCTAAGATTTTATATTTAATCCGGGCCATCCCACTAGAACTCGCAGTAAGCAAAATACGCAAAATGGAGGGGATGTTTTCTAACTTCATCTGGAGCTATCATAAATTCCGTCGAGCCTATAGATATTTGACTCATCCAGTCGACCGGGGGGGCTGGATTGCCCCCAATATTCAGCTATATTATTGGGCTACGGCTCTTCAACAATCAGGTACTCTCTATCACTATGAAAAAGCGCAAACTGATATGCCCAAAATACCAACTATTTATCAACTGGTGATAGGGGAAGCTGCAGGAGGAATATTTCAACGCCAAGACGATATGAAAAAGTATCAAAAGAAAGGCTATAAATGTATAGAATGTGTTCTGAAAATTTGGAAAAGGGTAGAGAAAATCTGCAAAATAAGCAGGTTTACCAAATATACATCACTTTGGCATTCTGATTTGCTACGCCCAATTATATATGATGATAAGGCTAGAAAATGGGAACAAATGGGGATTGTCACATTGGCAGATGTTCATTCAAATCAGGAATTGATGGTGCTTATTGAATTAGCTCAAAGGTTCGGCCTACAGTGGGATTTGTGCTTTAAATATCTCCAAATACGTAATTGCATCAGAGGAATCCCTAAAGAGAGCATCAATTTGGGGCCGATACCAGTTTTGCAGCTTATGGGTAATTCTAGGAATAGAATTAAAGATTTCTATCAAGAGTTATTAAAAACCATACCTGATGATGTTGAAAAAATAGAGGTAAATTGGATGAATAAATTAAGTGATGGGGAGGTTGATATAGACAAGGTGTTGGAGGTGGGAAAGAATGTCTTTATGTCATCTAACTTGAAGGCTCAACAATATAAAAAGGTTTATAGTCTTTACTATACTCCATCGAAACTTTTTAAGTGGGGAAAAAGGCAATCCGAGGATTGCCCTAGATGTCAAACCGGACCAGCTGATATGGTACATATGTTTTATTCATGTATAAAGCTAGATAGGTTAAAAGAAGGGATTAAGGGGCATATTAGCAAGACCCACGTTAATATTATCGCCGTTTTAGCGGCAGGAAACTGCCGCTAAAACGGCGATAATGGGCTTGCTAATATGCGTTATAGAATTCCAATAGATGCCCAGGTTAGATGTGCAGGACATCTAACCTGGGCTTCTATTGGAATTCCATAACGCATATTAGCAAGCCCATTATCGCCGTTTTAGCGGCAGTTTCCTGCCGCTAAAACGGCGATAATTTTAACGTGGGTCTTGCTAATATGCCCCTGAATCTTTTATGTTCCAGACATTAGGGAGAAATATAAAGATCTCCTCCACACTGATGCTATTGGGTTATGACTGCAGGTTGCAGCTCGATCTGGTACAGAGGGATTTTGTGTTTGTAATTATATCAATTGCACGTCTTCTGATCGCCACAGTATGGAAGGATCAGGAACCGCCTACATGTTATCAGTGGTTGTATAGGTTAATATTCATTGGGCGGCGAGAAATTGCCCTATATAAGTGTAAAGGGGTGAAAACTATGAAAAAAGGTATGAATATTTGGAAACCGTTAAGAGTCTGGATGGAGGAACAAAACAGACAAGGTGTTGGCTAATGGAATAGACTATAATGTGCTGCTAATTAGTGATTTTGGAATAACTGCTGAAATCTGATGAAAGTTTTGGAGAAATTGAGGGCAAGTTTGATCAGTGCAAATTTATTATTAAGATATGTGATGTAATAAGATGAGCTCCATATTTATGCTAAGCCTTTTTTTTTTTTTTCCCTTTCCCATAATCCTGTTTTCGCTCTTTTTCTGTCAACAAAATTCCACTGTAATATATCTGATTTAAAAAAAAAAAAAAGAAAGCTAACACAAACTGTAAATTACATGACTTTTGTAACCAACAAGTGCCAAGAGGGAATCCTGACTGTGTCTCATCTGCGTTTGCCCACAAACTCAGCCTTGACAGCAAACACACCTATGGATGACACCCTGATGACCAGTAATGTGCCATGCACCCACATCCCAGAGAACCCAGTGCGAAGATTTGGGGGGAACATAGGTCAACTCAGCAAGCATCACAAACAGGAACATCACTAGGGATCCCAGCCTGCGTAGCAAAATGGAAGTGAACACACACAGACATGCTCACACAACACACACCTTGGGCTCAGGCAATGTCACGGAATTACACACTGCCATGAGGGGACTCCACTCCTGTGTAAGGAAAGCTGTGCCATACGTTGTCTCTGCAGGGCTCTATCATGTCAGCAGTACACTTGGTCACTCAGTCAACAATTAGCACAAAATGAAGGCTCTCATCACATCAGCCTGGTCATGGGAGTGTCACCGAAATCATCTGCACAGATCCAACACACTTGTTTAGCAAGTTGCACTGATAACACAGATGAGTCCTTCCCCATTGATGCCCAAACTTGCATGTCCAGTGGAGATGGTCACACGGTCAGGGAAATAGACAAATTGAACAATGGCAAGCACAACTGATGTGCAGGGGTGTAAGCCACAGATGTGATATTGCAAATAAATGTAGGAAATCCCATTGGCAAATATTGAAAACATGACACCCTCATATTGCTGCAAAGGATGACATGGCTACACACCAGGATAGGACACATTCCCACTGGACCACATGGGGTCCTGCACAGTAACACTTCATTTTCATGATATCAAAAATCACCATCACTGCAGCAAGGGCATGGTTAGCATCATCAACATCATGTACATCTGAAGCAAAACCACCAGAGAACAGAAAGGAGCTTTATTCAGCATATGTGTGTGAAATAGAAAAGTCCAGAAAAAAGACAAAGGCCAATGGCCAGTCCAACAGTTAAGTCCGAACAGGGTGACAGTGGCAGATGTCACCCTTTGCTTGCCTGCACTGATACGGACCAGGGACATTCCCCTCGGAGGGGCATATGGGGGGCAGGCCAGGCACCGCAGGGACAGGATCAGGGCTCACCAGAAGGAGGCAGCGAAGGGGTGGCTGGTGCTGGAGAGTCACTGACAACTGGGGGGCACGAGTCAGATGGTGTGGGTGCCGGCACGACTGCAGTGGTCTGGCCAGATGGAGTGGACAGGTTCCCCACTGCAGTGCCCAAGTCAGACGGGGTGGTAGTGGACTCCACTGCAGTGCCTATCTCCAGGGGAGTAGAATGGGGTTCAGGTAAGTTGGGCAGGACAGAGGGAGAGGACACGGTCTCCACACCAGTGGCACAAACATGTGCAGTGGGGGGTGTGAGGCTGGAAGAGCAAGTGGTAGGGGGAGAAGGCCGGATCATTTTGGGGATGGTGTATCTGTGGGTGGGGGAACCTGGGGCAGGGTGTAGTGGGGGAACCTGTGTTGTGAGGGCCTGAGGGATGGAGGAAGGAGACTGTGTGGTTGAGCTGCAGGGCGGTGGTGGGGTCTTGCTCTTCCGGGACCGGGGGACTTGCGTGTGGGGGCCTTAGTTTGTCTGTGCCTGGGGGAGGGTGTCCGGGGGTGAGGGGCACTCCCTCTTTGTGGGTGGACTTCCTCTTCCCCCTGTATGCTGGATCAGCTGGATCGGAGGGGAAGAGGCCGAGGTCACAGAGGAAGAGCTGCTGTTTAGGTGGGGTTGCAGGTGAGGCAAGGGAAGGGGTCTTGGAGGGAGAGGATTTGGAGGACTGCGGAGTGACTGTGGATGCCTGTGTGTGTGTCTGTTCCCCATCCCCTGTGGGTGTGGTATCAGTCCCCTGAGGATGCTTGCGTGCACATTTTGCCTTTGTTTTGGGTGTTTCTGTGCTGCTTGTGTCTGTGTGTTTGGGTGATTGTGCTGGTGTGCATGTGCTTGGGACAGGTAGGGTGCCAGGAAGTGTGGATGGGGCAGAGGTAGGAGGGGTGAGGGACTGTTGGAGGAGGGACACTGCTGCCGTCAGGGAGGAGTCCATGGACATATTGCTCCTCTGTAGGGAAGACATGCCAGATGATATGCCCTCCATGAACGACACCAGCTGTGTAAACAGAGTGGTGTGTGCATGGAGGACACTCAGCATTGCTGTCTGCCCTACATGGAGCTGGCGAAGTAAGTACACAGGCTCCTCACTCAGGGCAGCAGGGGACACAGGGGCAGGGCGTGCGGTGCCTGGCACGAAGGAGACACGCTCCCGAACACGGGAGCCTCCACGGACCTCTGGAATGGGAGCCGATGGGAGGGCGGTGGTGGTGGTGGTGGCGGGGCCACCCATACTAGCTGGGGTGTGGTGGCTGCTGACACCCGCCTCCACAAGGGAGTCATCCTCCGAGCTGCTGTGGTCCTCAGCTGAGGTGGATGGTGCTGAGGACTCCTCGGTGTGGCTCCCTCGCCCTCCGTGCCACTGGGTCCCTCCGACCACTCATCGGCTGCTGACCCAGTCTGGCTCTGCAGCTCCTCCTGGTCCGTGGAGCTGTCCCCTCCTGTGGCCGTGGATGTATCTGCAAACAATTAGGGAAACAGACAAACATCAGTCACCTGCACTGACCGCACACACCACAGTAAGTACAGCACATTACAGAGCAAGCCCTGGCATCCTTAGTTGAACATTGCCAAAAGTGCTCACACAAATTAGGAGAAGCCAATTGTCAGTCTGATGGTCAACCACGGCACTCACACCCCTCCTGGCCTTTGTAGTAGGGTTCTGTTCTACCATATAACACAGACCTATGTACCTTTCTGCTCTGCCCATGAAACATGGCACTCCCATATAGGCCCCACCAGTCAGGCCCTGATAGATGACCTAAGCTGTCCATTTTTCTTTTAGCCTTTTAGTACTTGTCACAGTGGTCCACACCCCTTAGATACATACACTTAGGCCCAAGCCCTCACAGTGGTCCACACCCCTTAGATACATACACTTAGGCCCAAACCCACCTCCTTAGATGCACACACACATGTAGGCCCAAGAGGCCACTGCCTCTTGCTATCATTTTTTAATACAACAAATCTTGTAGGCCTTTCTGACCTGACAGCAGGAACCTGTGCCATCCACCGCGGCACCAGCCCCCCCCTTGTAAATTTCCACAGTCACAAGAATAAGGTTAGCCCACACGTATGTGACACTCTGCTGGTACATCTTGCTCTTTCACAAGCAATGTTTGCAATATTTTAACTTATGAAACTTTCCACGCTTGCTCAACTGAAACTGAAAAGGCGGCTACGTGACAGAGAAATAATATATAAAATCTCAATTTCTGAGCATCTTACGGTAAAAGTTATCTTTTTCTTATGTTTGTGGTCAAGAGCACCGACCACCTGCTAAAAGCCCCTGTTTTCACCATGATACCACTTCTCTGTTCTTCAAAAAACTTTCCACAGTTACTGTAAGTGTGTGGACAAGGACCCACATCAGGGCCCACGTCAACTGTGGGTAGGAGTTCTGCATTAAGCCATATAAAAGGTTTGCACCCATGTCCACGCCCTGAACTTTTCATACCAGTGCATTGCATGGGGAGGGTTCCCGGTTGGCCGTTCTCCTGATCTTGGGCCTAGAACTTCTACTCTCAAGGTGGTAATGCTCTTTTCTGATTGCTAGCCTTTTGGCTTTGTCAGCCTCTCTAATTTAGCTCATCCACACCCAATTCATTGCATTTATCCTAGCTTAAACTGTGTAGCCTTGGATGGTTCTTGCTCTCTTATTTAAGATTTGCCTATTCATGATCCCTCTTTTAAGACTTGCCCCATAGGCTGTAGCTCACTGATAGATAGTTACATAGATCTTTGTGCTTCACTTAAAATATGATTTGTAATATTGTTGATGCTTTCATTTTCATCCTGCTCATGTGTTGACGAGCAGCATTAAATGAACAGTTCTCGGTGTTACTGAATTGCTTAACAAAGTGCCACTGTATTTCACACCGTTGTTCCTTCTTTTCAAGTGAACGAGCAGAGTGCGGGTCGTGCTCTCATGAGCCGGTAAGCAGAAGGGTGTGACCACCCATTTACCCTCAAACAGCTTGCACCGATCTGTCTGGTGCCTGTCGGATGGTAATACCCCAGTGTGGACACATGCACCACCTACCCAGTTGTTGGACATTGCAGGGAACACAGTGAAGTATGTGAACCTGCACACATCACATCTCTTGCCACTGAGTCAGTACAGGTGTCCGGATAAAGGGATGGCCAGAGTCTAATTTGAAATGCATGTGATGCATACCAGCACCAGACACCATGATGCACCCATGTCCTCATAGTCAATGCCACAATGGGGTGCATGTTGCACATGTCACTCCCCTGCAGGATCACTCTTAGGAAGTTTAATGCCATGGCACATGCATGCCTGCAAAGTCATACATCACTGTCTCCAGTCACATGGGCAGGACAGCCAGCCAACAATAGTCTGCACCGTGTCACAATCCTAGGTCATGGGGAATGCAAGTTCTGTAGCTGACAAGTGCACATGTCCATCCCCCCCACACCACATCATCTGAACTCTTATTTGTCCACGTCATACCAATTGGACATATGGGAGACATGAAACACAACTCTCTGAACCTGAGCACCTCACAGTCTGCTGTGAATGAAAAACAGATGCCTGAACTTCTCAGTCGCATGCACCAGTCTGCACAGTCAAGTGATCAAACACCTATATGTCACCCAAGTATCGTCTCTCATGGTCACATCTCAGATGGCATGCTGAGCCCTAACCGATAAACACCCCAGTAGTCCTGACAACGAAGCCTAAGCACAATGACACAGAGGCAGACACCTGAGGGAACATTTCACTGAGCACAACGTGTCAGCTGATACACGGGAGTGGGAGTACAGAGTGTATTGTATGCCCTGGAGTAGGCATGACTGTCCTGCTCCACTTGAAAGGGGGATGAGCCCTGGACAGTAGGCATGTGGCTAAGCATATGTGACACACTTGATATACATACTCCTGAGGCCCAAACATTGTTCCCACCGGCAGCATGGGGGTGTGCCAAATACCCCAGGCACATGTGGCGAGTCAGATCATCAATTGGAACACATATCAAAGTTACACGCAGATTACATGTCAGAACTCAAGCATTGTGTAAGCAATTGACCCACCCATGAAGCCCACCACAAAGGTACGGTAACAAATACTGTCCCCCACCCTGAGCTAAGCAAAATGCAAGGACACAGTACCCAAGTGACACAATTTCCATACTGTAAGGGCCACACCTGGGTATCAGATGAGGAGTGGGCATGTCACAATTGAGGGACATGGGTCCTGGACCACAAGACTGATGTACTGTGGAGGTTTAACCAGGCCAGGGAGGGCACATAGCATGTCAGACAAAGTTCACAGTGCAGTCATGGACTCACCCCTCCTTGCTGCTGTCTGGCCTTCAGCTGCCCATCCAGGTCAGGGAAGACCACCGCCAGGATCCGGAGCATGTGGGGGTCAGGGTCCGGTGTCCGCCCCTCCTGCGAGGAGGCGACAGCTTCAGCTGGACCCTTGCGATCCTCCGGGTCCAGCCCCGAAGGTCCTGCCACCTCTTCTGGCAGTTGCGGATCCGGCGCTTGTAGTCCCCCATGGATCGTACTGCCCGGACGATGGTCAGCCAGATCTCCTGCTTCTGGTGGGCATCAACCTGTGAGGATGACAAAGTGAAAAAGGCCATTACTACACATGCAACATATCCGTGCATCACACAGTTGGATATACATGTCTCAATCACAGGGGCATATGATGTACACAGGCAGTGCAGCTATGGCTATGGACAGTTTACCAGCAGTTACTAAATGGCATCATTGCCTGGGAAGTAAAACCTTGTTGGAATGCACTGTTACTGCACTATACCTGTTCAGTGCATGTAACTACACACTTTGGGGGGTGAGAACTACTCAGTGAGCATGCTAGCCAGTGGTGTGCACACTGGAAGTCTTGCTAGTCAGACAACATGCACATTTAGTAAGGCAGTGGACAGCACACTCACCTGCTACCCTGGTTTCCCATACAGCTTGCTGTACTGTGGAAGGAGGCTGTCCAGCAGGGCCTGGTTCTCCTCAGCGCTGAAGGCTGGGGCTCTCTCCACAGTACGTGCCATTGCAGTAGCCAGAGGATGCAGAGACAGCAGGAGTGATGGTGGCAGATGTCGTCCTGGAGCATGTAGTGCAGGCAAGTGAGCTCTCAGGGGAACAGCCATCATTATATGTGTGCTGCAGAGGCAGATACTGTCCCATGTGTCCAAAGTGATAGGTCCAAGTTGTTTGCATCTTCTGAATCTGGCCAATCCATGTTATGTTATGTTATGTTATAACAACTTGTATAGCGCACTACTACCCATAGGTGTCTAGGCGCGTTGCGGACCACACACTGACGCAGGAGACTAGTTTTTAAAAAGCCAGGTCTTGAGATGTTTCCTGAATTCAAGCAGGGATGTAATCTTCCTAAGAGAAAGCGGAAGCGCGTTCCAAATTCTAATGGTACTGTGTCTAAAACTCCTACCCCCCCAGTTCATAGTTTTAACTCTGGGGGTAAGCATTAAAAAGGCGTTAGCTGATCGTAATGACCTACTGGGAGAGTACCAATTAAAAACGTGATGAAGAAATTGTGGGCCGTCACCATGAAGTGCCTTGTGTGCGATGCAAAGTGCCTTGAATTTTACACGCTGGCCAACTGGAAGCCAATGCAGATCTTGAATCCCGGTCCTGATGGACTGGTGCTTAGGGACCTCCAGAATCAATCTGGCAGCGGTATTCTGAACTGACTGTAACCTTCTGAGCTGGTTGGACTGCAAATTAATATACAAAGCGTTACAATAGTCCAATTTAGATAAAACCAAAGTGGTTAAAACAATTTTCCTAGCCTTTCTAGGAATGAAGGGAAGGATTTTGCGCATCATTTTGATTGTAAAAAACGCCGAGGACACCACCTTTGAAATCTGAGATTTAAAATGAAGCTTCTCGTCTATTATGACCCCCAAATTTTTTGCTTTTGCCACCGGAGTAGGGAGGGGTCCCAAAAAACTGGTCCACCAGGCTGGTGACCAAAGAGGAGAAAGCTTGCCAAACAGCACCACCTCCGTCTTACTTGAATTAAACTTCAGGCAGTGCCTACTCATCCACTTACTCAAGGATACCATACAGTCATGGAATTGCACCACTTATACACGCCCACAGCCTCCTTCAAAAGTTAAACTTCATGACACCCATGAATTTGCAACATTGTTGTGGCTGGCCAACTGAATTCACTGCATCAGACTCGTTAAAGCTTCGAAAACGCGTCCGTTGCCATGCCAGGCCCTAGCCAATGCGTGCGCAGCGATCGGACCATTGCTGTACAACGCGTATTTCAAAAAACAACGCGTACCCGCTCACATCATATGCAATGGCCAATGCGTGCACACCGATCGGTCCATTGCTGTACAACGCGTACCCGCTCACATCATATGCAATGGCCAATGCGTGCGCACCGGTCGGTCCATTGCTGTACAACGCATACCCGCTCACATCATATGCAATGGCCAATGCGTGCGCACCGATCGGTCCATTGCTGTACAACGCGTACCCGCTCACATCATATGCAATGGCCAATGCGTGGGCACCGATCGGTCCATTGCTGTACAACGCGTACCCGCTCACATCATATGCAATGGCCAATGCGTGCGCACCGATCGGTCCATTGCTGTACAACGCGTACCCGCTCACATCATATGCAATGGCCAATGCATGCGCACCAATCGGACCATTGCTGTACAACGCGTACCCGCTCACATCATATGCAATGGCCAATGCGTGCGCACCGATCGGTCCATTGCTGTACAACGCGTACCCGCTCACATCATATGCAATGGCCAATGCGTGCGCACCGATCGGTCCATTGCTGTACAACGCGTACCCGCTCACATCATATGCAATGGCCAATGCGTGCGCACCGATCGGACCATTGCTGTACAACTCGTACCCGCTCACATCATATGCAATGGCCAATGCGTGCGCACCGATCGGACCATTGCTGTACAACGCGTCCCTGTACAAGTCACTCGCATATGTCACCATGCCTGTCACAGGTGAACTTATGCCAGCCACATTTACTTTCCAGGGACTCAGGGGCACACCTATGACACCACAGCCTGTCCACACTGTATCCTAAGGCATGTAAGGCTGCATTACCTTTTCTGTGTATGGGGGTCAACATGTGGTTTTTGGGTGGCACTTGGGGGCAGCCACTCCCAGGCTGTGCACGTGTTCCTGGGGACAGATTCCTTTGTGTGTTGTGCACATGACCACTGTGATGTGCAACTGTTCATTTCAGAGCATGTGGCATGGTCACATTTCCAGGTTGTGTATGTGTATGTCATGTCACATACCCCCTGAGTCCCACGTGGGACGGTATGTACGTCACAGGGTGACCCATTGCCACAATAGTGATGGCCCTCCACAGTCTGTGTGCATGTTGTGTTTACAATGTCTCTGATTCCATGTGCACAATGGGAGACAGTCTCCACATCCACGTTGTTTGTGCATGGACTTTGATGTTGTGCGTGTGTGTGTGTCACAGACGTTCATGTCTGTCCTGCAGAGGCAACAGGGACCACTACCTGTGGGGGTCATGGTTGTTTTTCTGTGGTGTATTCATGATACGCCATGTCATGCCAGTGTCCATGTGGCAATACAGGGTCCCTGGGAATCTACCTGTCAATGAGCTGTGATGCCTGGGGCACATCTGTCCTCACATGTCACTGTGGTGTGTGTTTGGAGCATGACAGCAGGCCATGGGTACTGTGACACAGCCTAATGATATCCCATAGCACAACCTGGAACTTGTTGTTAACACATGTTGAACTGTGATGTTAGATGTTGGCCATGTAGGTGCCATACATGTCCTTACAGAACGGCACACACATCAGGTACTTGTGTCTCATAATGATGTATCATGTGATATTGAGTATGGTCTATGCCACATATGTGGGGTGACTGACAATCTTTCTTTCTTCACCTATGCACTGCAGGGCACCAGCTGTCCATAGACCATTCCCTGACCTTGCAACGATGGTTGAATGGGACTGCATCCGACGGTACCGCTTCAACAGGCCGCTGATTGAGGAATTGGCGGTGCGGTTGGCCCCACATTTGGAACCTGGCCGGCCATACCCTACAGCGCTGACCCCCAAGGTGAAGGTGATGGCAGCCCTACACTTCTTTGCCACCGGTACCTTTCAACACACTGTGGCGTCTGCTGGTGGGATATCACAGACCATGTTCAGCCGTGTGCTACGCGATGTTTTGGAGGCAATGTTGAGATACCTGAACCAGTACATCTATTTCCCTAAACGTCAACAACTCACTGATGTCAAGAGTGACTTCTATGCCCTGGGGAGGATGCTGCATGTCATTGGCTCCATTGATGGGACACATGTGGCTTTGGTACCACCACAGGCACATGAGCAGGCATACAGGAACAGGAAACATTACCATTCGGTCAATGCTCTGGTGGTATGTCTTGCAGATATGTGCATCTCACACGTGTGTGCCCGTTTCCCCGGTTCTGCACACGATGCCTACGTGATGAGGAGTAGTCGCATCCCGAGGATGATGTCACAGATGCAGAACCAGCGTGCCTGGCTTGTCGGTGTGTACTGACTTTGTACCATTGTGTGTGTTCTGCAATGTTGTATTCCACCCTCTTTTCCAACTCAGCTAATGTGCAATTGTCTGTATGTAGGTGACTCGGGATACCCCAACATGCCATGGTTGCTGACACCCCTCAGGAACCCAGTGACACCAGCCCAGATGCGCTACAATGAGGCACATGGTCAAACCAGGAGAGTGATCGAGCGGACATTTGGTCTCCTGAAGAGCCGCTTTCGCTGCCTGGACAAGACAGGAGGGGCCCTCCCATATGCCCCATCAAAGGTGTGGAAGATTGTCATCGTCTGCTGCATGCTACACAACCTGGCAGTGCGGAAGGAGTTGCCTCTCATCATGGATGACGATGACCAACATCCGCCACCTGTGGAGGATCCTGGTCTGGGCCACGATGCCAGTGATGATGATGATGATGAGGGTGATGTCCGCACACAGCTCATCACCAACTTCTTCAGCTGAATGTGAGTATCCAGAGATGTCATGTCAATGATGTGAGTTTGCGTGATATGTGTTGGTGGTGCTCTGGTGCTGTTTGAGTGTGGCCATGTGCTACTTGACTGGAAGCGTGCAGCGATGTGTCCTTACAGGTAGTCTGTACTCCCCAACAGTGTTGACATGCTAACTTGGTTTTGTGTAGGTATCTTGTGACATATATTGGGCATGAGTATTGCAGTTCTGTCCTGTTCTTCAGTGCTTTTGACTGTGTGTCATGTCTGTCCTTCACAGGGTACTTTCAGAGTTGTTTGGTCAATTGTGATCCCCCGAAACCATGATTCAACTTACAGGGTGGAAGCAGTCGTTTCCCTACAGGTGATGTGCCACACACCCCTGGACTTTCTTTCTTCTACACTTGTTGACTGTGTGGTCACTGCCACGTGGGATTACCTTGTATCTGTAGTGCAAACAACATGTTGCAAATGTGTAATAAACCTGTGCTTCACTTTGGGATGTGCGTTGTCTGTGGTCACACATCTGACTGACATTTGCTTACTGCACCTGTGGTCTAGTTAACACAGACTTTGAATAGGTGTGTTGTCTGTGCATTCCACTGTATTTCCTGGCAACATCAGTGTAGGCGATGAGTCCGATGGCCATGGTGTGTATGTGTTGTGTAGCCCTAGTGGTGTGTCTCCCTCATATGTGTCACGTCGCCATGACTCACATGACGGTGTTGTACTTGCTGTAGCAGTTAGCATGCACAGTGTCATTTAGCAGATCATCATCTCCATGACAGAAACCACGTTGGAATCACAACAGAGGCAAGTATGGTGTATTAGTGAGTTTATTTACATACATGTGTGAGTATAGTGCACAGGATGGTGGGTGCTGTACATTGGGATTGTAATCCAAAGTTCCCAGATGAGTTGGAAGTCTTGGTAGCAGAAATGTCCTGAGTAAAGTCAACAGTCATCTGATACATTGGGCCAACTTAATCGCCCTATGTCATGTGGGAGAGTTGGGTTGCATTCGACAGGGTGAACAGTTTGCACACAAAGGAGAATTTCCAGAACAGGTGTTGGGTTCCTGGGGGATGTACATGGCCATCGGCCTCTCAGTTTTCCTTCCTCGGACGACCCCTCTTCTTTGGGGGAGACCCTCATGTGCAGGCTGCTGCGGTGCAGGGGACTCTCCGCCAGAGTTCTCCTCCCTCCCTGTGGCAGTTGCAGTTGTTGCAGCACCAGCTGTTGTGGGCACACAGGGAGGTGTGGCCATGTTGGTGCTAATCTGCCGGAGGCATGTCAATATGTCCCTATGCACCGCTGTCAGTTCTTGCAATGTATCCCACTTGGACTCCATGCAAGGCATGTGTGTCTCCACACGGGACATGTGGGAGTCCAAGAGGGCATGATGAGCAGCCTGCTGCTGTTGAATGTCCTTGAGGATCCCCACTACCTGGCTGACCTCTCCGGTGCTATTCTGGTACGCATCAGCAATGCGTACCAGTTGTGGGTCATCATGCAGTCCAGACCCCTCTGCAAACAGCGACCTATGTCTACCACCCCTCCCACCACCCCTGGCGACACATGCGGGACCTGCGGTGGCACGCACAGGTGACCCTAGGCCCCCTTGGGGGTTGTTACTGGGGTCGTTGTCCGTTGCTCGACGTTGGGCAGGGGTACCTGTGCTGTTGTCATCGGTGGTCCTTGGTCTGTCCGTGTCGGCGGGGGTGGTCTGTGTGTTGGCAGTTGTTGGAGGGGTGGGTGCAGGGGGTGCAGATGTTGGTCCTGCTGGAGCTGCATGATGACTCACACCGGAGGGGCCAGGTAGGTCTTCGTCATCTGAGGAGGGCAGAGGCTGTTCCACACCAGTGAGCTCGGTGTCCCCCGGAGCCTGGGACAGGGACTCCTCATCGTCTGCTGCTGTGTCCCCATCATCACCTGTTTTTGGAAGAGACACACAATGTATGTTATGTTTCTACAGGCATCAATGGTTCACACACCTGACAGTTGTGACTGTACCTCTGGATGCGGGCCTGTACATTGCATTGTCCTAAGTTGTCACAGTAAGAGGTTGATATTGGTGTAGCACATTGTCCTGCAAACCTGAGGCATTTCAATGTGAATGTTGAGGTGTGTGCATGGCCAGCATTGGTTGTATTTGGTGGACATCCGGCCCTCCTTCTCCCCCCAGCCCAGTTATCCCACCATGAAGCATGCCACCCTTGCAGTGGGTTCAGGATGACTCTCAGGATGTCAGTAAGTGGTGTCCTGCTGTTGGTTGGTGCCCAGTTCCCCGCAGGGCCTGGTACTCCCCATGACAGAGGACCATTGTCAGACATCTTAGAAGTGGCTTTTCACTCCCTGAGAGGTGTGCATGCTTCAGTGTGAGCTTGCTGGGCCATGTGGGTGGGAGATGTTGAGCTGTGACTACCACTCCCATCATGCTATTGCCTACACCCCCTTCCCAGCATGCCCATACTTCCTTCCTTTTGACTCAGCTTCCCTGTGGGGTAGTGTGCCTGTGCTGAAAGGATGGCTGACAGTGTTGTCCTGGCGTTTGTTTGGCTACAAGTTCCAAGAGTGTCCCTGTGCTTCACACAGCATAACCCAGTGTGGTAGTTCTTTGTGGGATATTTAATTAGAGTGTGAGGCAATGCATTCTCCCAGGTGAGTTGTGTGGAGTTTGTGTTAAGGGGGTGTGTGAGTAAAGCTGCTGGTAACTATGGTCAGAGCTGTCAGTCCTCCTTCCCACCCAGCCAGATATCCCACCATGGAACATGCTTCCATTGCAGGGAGTGCAAGTTGGCTTTCAGGATGTCAGTCAGTGGTGTCCTGCTGTTGGTTGGTGCACAGTTCCCAGCAGGGCCTTGTGCTCCCCACAGCAGTACCCAGTGTCAGACATCTTGTCAGTTCTTTTCAACTCCCTGTGATGTGAGCATGGTTCAGAGTGGTGTTGATGGGCCAATTGTGAGGGTGACCAATATCTGTGTCTACCACTCCCATCATGCTTTTGCCTACACCCCCCTTCCCAGCATGCCCATACTTCCTTCCTTTTGAGTGGACTTCACTGTGTGTGAGTGTGACAGCAATGGCAAGATGGCTGACAGTGTGGTCCTGTTGTTTGTTGGTGCCCAGTTCCCAGCAGGGCCTTGTGCTCCACACAGCAGTACCCAGTTTCAGCCATCTTGTCAGTTCTTTTCCACTCCCTGTGAGGTGTGCATGCTTCAGTGTGAGCTTGCCGGGCCATGTGGGTGGGGGATGTTGAGCTGTGACTACCACTCCCATCATGCTATTGCCTACACCCCCCTTCCCAGCATGCCCACACTTCCTTCCTTTTGAGTGGACTTCACTGTGTGTGAGTGTGACAGCAATGGCAAGATGGCTGACAGTGTGGTCCTGTTGTTTGTTGGTGCCCAGTTCCAAGCAGGGCCTTGTGCTCCACACAGCAGTACCCAGTTTCAGCCATCTTGTCAGTTCTTTTCCACTCCCTGTGAGGTGTGCATGCTTCAGTGTGAGCTTGCTGGGCCATGTGGGTGGGGGATGTTGAGCTGTGTCTACCACTCCCATCATGCTATTGCCTACACCCCCCTTCCCAGCATGCCCATACTTCCTTCCTTTTGACTCTGCTTCCCTGTGGGGTAGTGTGCCTGTGCTGACAGGATGGCTGACAGTGTTGTCCTGGCGTTTGCTTGGCTACAAGTCCCAAAAGTGTCCCTGTGCTTCACACAGCATAACCCAGTGTGGTAGTTCTTTGTGGGATATTTAATTAGAGTGTGAGGCAATGCATTCTCCCAGGTGAGTTGTGTGGAGTTTCTGTTAAGGGGGTGTGTGAGTAAAGCTGCTGGTAACTATGGTCATAGCTGTCAGTCCTCCTTCCCACCCAGGCAGATATCCCACCATGGAACATGCTTCCATTGCAGGGAGTGCAAGTTGGCTTTCAGGATGTCAGTCAGTGGTGTCCTGCTGTTGGTTGTTGCACAGTTCCCAGCAGGGCCTTGTGCTCCCCACAGCAGTACCCAGTGTCAGCCATCTTGTCAGTTCTTTTCCACTCCCTGTGATGTGAGCATGGTTCAGGGTGGTGTTGATGGGCCAATTGTGAGGGTGACCAATATCTGTGACGACAACTCCCATCATGCTATTGGCTACACTGACTTCACCAGCATACACAGAATTCCTTACTTTCAGTGAGCTTCCCTGTGAGGTGGTGTTCTAGTGGTGGCAACATATCTGACTGTGTTTGTTTGTTATATGTGTGCCACTGCCTTGCTCTATTTGTTGTTAGGTTTGTACATGTCATGACACAGTTACATATCACTATGAGATGGCAGGTATTGTGTTTCTCTGACTAACATACACATCTTGGGATGATTATCTTTTGGTTGCTGTGGATTTGCTAAGGGTGCATGGTTTGACTATCCCCTTGACAGTGATGTGTGTGTATTGTCACACAATATTGGGTATATTGGTTGTGTACTCACCAGGCTCTGGGATGTTTGATAGTCCATATACGCTCACTGGTGGTAGGATGGCCCGCACCTTCTCCTCCCAGGGCCTGAGGTATACTGGTTTGGCAGGAGGGCCACTGCCGGTGCGCTGACTCAAGATGTAATCCTTCTTTAGTAGGTCCTTGACCCTCCTGCGCACATCATACCACCTGTTCTGGATGTCTTCCTTTGTGCGCAAACATGGTGATTGTGCGTTCACCCTGTCGACGATCCTCTCCCACATCTTGGTTTTCTGCGACATGGGGGACTGTTGGACCAATGTACCAAACAACTGTGGCTCTACCCAGAGGATCTCATCTACCAGGACTTCCAATTCACTGTCTAGGAACTTTGCATTCTTCTTTGGGGGCATGGTGATGGGTGGTAGTGGTGATTGATGTGTGTGTGTGTGCAAGTGAGGGTGTGTGAGTGTCGGTTTTGCTGGGTGTATGTGAGGGTGCTATATGTTGAGGTGCTAATGGTGTGTGGCTTGTGTGATGGATGAGCTGTGAGTTTGTCTGTGGTTGCTGTGTGATGGTGTTCTGTGCTGGCAGGTCAGTTGAATTTGCAAAGCATCATGGTAGGGATTTGTGGCCTTTATATGGGTGGAGTTGTGGGTGTGTCTTTGTTCCATGTTTTCCCTCCCAGTATTTATTGGCTTTGTAATTGCTTGTTTGGCCCTTTCTTTTTATTTTTCCCTTTGTACTTTTTGTGCATGTAGGAGACGTTCTTCTGACCGAGTAGGACGCTGCATTTGTCTTGTGCGAGCTTCTCCGAGTCGTTCACGCTGTGTTTCTGCTAGGTTTCATGTGCGGCGTACGCGTCGGTCGCGGAGTATTGGGTTGCTTCGGCTGGGTTTTGTATGCGTGTCGGTCGTACGGCTTGGGCTCTGTGCGACTCGGTCTGGTTTTCCACGCATTGCATCGTACTGCGCGGGTCGGATTTCACGGGTACGTTTCGGTCGGGTTCATTCCTGGTGTTTGTCGGTCGGTTCGATTCGTGTGGTTTGCCGGCCGGATAGCTGGTTTCCGTGCGGTTCGGTTGTTCGGCTTGTGTTCCGTACGAGTCGGTCGTGATTCACATGCATTTCATCGTACTACGCAGGTCGGGCAGCGCCGGTACGTGTCGGTCGGACTATATTCCCGTACCGAGTCGGTCGGTATGTTTTCCGGCCCCAATCGGAATCGGCCCCCATGTATCTGGGCCAATTATTTCTTCAGCACTTTGACTCCCAGTGGTAGTATGATTAAAGAAGTTCAAGCCTTCTCATGGAGGTGTAATTGAAAGGAGTGCACAGGTTCAGAACTCAACATATGTTCAGCAACCTCATTAAATGAATGTCCAGCCAAATACTAATTTTTATTAAAAGTAAAATTTATACAAACACACACAGCAAAATACGGTTCACATCAAATAATAACGAACTCTTGATAAGGTCTCTATTCTAGTGCTCTCTTTGCAGGCATCACGTTCCTGCTCTTCTAGCTACGGACTGGAGTTAATCCCTATTTTACATGAGGCAATATCAAGGCTAAGCTACACTAGAAAATAAAACTTTTAGAAGTTGCACTATGGCACACCAAAGTCCAAGTTACCCAGTGCCTTTGGCACTTCAGTCACCCCATCCCCCACAACGTCTCTCCTACTCAGTTCTCTGTCTTACCATCTCCCGCTGGAGACGAGACGAAAGGCCCAAGAGCATTCAGTGGTCTGGAGCCAAGGTCGACTGCAGCTGGTGCTGGCGATGAGCGGTAGTCTTGTTGCGGCAGGCACAGGGCCTGGCTCTCTGTGGTCCTCGCTGTTCTCGCTCTCCGATGGCAGACCATGGGTGCTTCTTGAATTCCTATGACAAAGTAGCAACTCTCAGTTCACAGTTGCACACTATTCCTGGGCAACGGCCCTCAGCTTTCTTTGTGACCCCCACCTACCAAACAGAAGTTGCGTTCTGCACACTGAAGACTGCGTTTCTCTTTGGGTCACATCACTGCACAGGGAGATGGCCCTCTATTAATCTCAGCGCTGCTCCAGGGTGATGTCCCTCAAGCTTCACTGTGACCCCCACCTGGCTTATGGGGGTCATGAACTACACACTTATGGGGTGTTCCTCTTTGGGGCACAACACTGCACAGGGCGAAAGCACTCTTTTCATCACCATGCTGCACCAGGGCATTAGCCCATAAGCTTCACTATAGCCCTCACCTGGCATAAGGGGTTGCAAACAACACGTTTGGGTAGATGGCCCAATCGGTTCCATGGTCCAATCTTGTCCACAACCTTCACTCGGCATACGTGGAGTTGATACAGTACACACGGGTAGCCAATCTGATCAGTTTTCTGATTCCTATGGACCAGAATCTCACACCACTTCACCGGTACACATAAATTCTAGCACACACACACGCAACCATGCAAGCCGATTTTCATGCACTGTATCACTTCACAGGCACACGTACATTCTAGCAAACACACGTAACCATGCGCATTGTTCGTCATTGCATATAACTCAATGCAAGGCAAGGATGAGTTAAGCACACAGCAGCAGAACCTTACATGAGTGGGCCAGAAGGCACCACTCCTAGAATACAGGTAAAAAAGGCCCACTCATGCTACTGATCTTTATTACTGAAAACCTGGTAGGCTGCCACCATTGCACTTGTGCTACTTAACTCTAGGTGAAGGCAGTAGCTTTCCACCAGCAGAGGATGACTCTTTAGGCAACCCACCTGTTCACAGCAAGATTGCAATCCGTGAGAACTTTTTTGACAATACCTTCCACAACTTCACATCATTTTTGCAATTGGTATTGATTTGGGAGGAAGTATGACGTAACATAGTTAATCCTCCAATTCCCCCTTATTCTCTTTGAAATGTAAAACAATTCTGAGTGTGTGTGAAATCTTTATGATTCTTGTGTAACTTGTAATCCTTTCTTGCAGCCCTGATCAACATTTTGAAAAAACATAACTTAATTTCTTGATCATGTTTCATTCAACTTTGAGCTTAAGGGGCAGCTGAAAGTAGTTTCTGAAGTGGGAGTTATTGTCTAATGCATTATTTATTAAGGATAATGGAAGAAGTAATCTAGGATTATACAAAAAATATTATTGGGTGTTAAACTTGGCCCTCTCTGCAGGCACACCCCAAACGTTTTGCCATTACCCCTTCTGTTTTTTTAACCTGTTTCTGTTGGCTTTAGGACTTTGCACACTTTACTACTCTTAACTTGTGCTAAAGTGCGTGTGCTCTCTCCTTTAAACATGGTAAAACTGGCTTACACCCAATTTCCACATTTATTTAATTGTAAGTTCCTAGTAAAGTGGTACTGCAGGTACCCAAGGCAGGTAAATTAAATGCTACTATTGGGCCTGCAGCACTGATTGTGCCACCCACTTAAGTAGCCTTTTAAACCATGTCCCAGGTCTGCCATTGCAGTCTGTGTGTGCAGTTTTAAACTGCCAATTCAACCTGGCAAAAAAAACTTTTTGCCAGCCCTACACTTTCTTTTTTAATACATATACGTCACCCTTAGTGTAGGCCCTAAACAGCCATAGAGCATGATGCATTGTATTTAAAAAACTCAACGTGTACTTTTAAGTTTCACATGTCCTGGTAGTGAAAAACCCCTAAATTTATTTTTCACTATTACAAGGCCTACCTTTCCCATAGGATAACATTGGCTTACCTTTTTACATTTAATAAGTGATAACTTTTGTGTGGGAGTAGGTAGGAATTTCATGTTTGGTATCTAAGGAATTGTAATGTAAAACCCTCTTTAATGATACAGTCAGATTTTAAGTCACAATTCTGAATATGGCACTTTTAGAAAGTTGGCATTTTCTTGTCCTAACCATTTGGTGCCTACAGCTTGTTCCTGGGTCACATGACTAGGTGTAGTTGGCAGTTGGTCTTTGTGTATTCGTCCCAGGCAACATCACAATAGAGGATCTGAGTGTTGGTAGGATGGGCCATCCTGACTTAAGGGGGGATGGAGCTGTTACCTATCACACACTTGCACCTCAAAGGCACTGGCCCAGCTCACACACAAAGGGCTTCACACTAGGCTATTGAGCCCCCAGACAGACTGAGACCAGGGCAGGATAGCAGGAAATTCCAGACATCTCTGTATGGGCAATCATCAGAAGCTTCTCCCACTTCAAAGTGGGCACCAAGTATAAAAAGGGGATCCTTAGACTCACTCTTCAGTACACTCCTGGACCTGCGCATACTACAGAAGTAGAACACCCTGCTGCCCTGTTTGCTGAGAAGGAATACAGGACCTGCTCCCTTCATCCCAGGCTGAGGGACTCCAAGGGTCTACTGACTGACTCCTGTTCTGAGCTACAGACATAAAAAGCATCAGAGGCCTCCCTGCATCTGCCCAATTGACCTGCAACTGGACCTGCAACTGACTGCCTGAGCCCTGCTGGCCTCTGCAAGAGTGAGTCCCTAATACCCAAGAGGTGCCTCCCCAGGTCCTGGACCCTTGCCTCGTATCAGAGCGCACTCCTTTGACTTAAAAAAGTGAAATCCTGATGTTTTGGGCCCTTCACAACCACATACTGGCCTGTTCACGCCAAGATCTTGCTGTCCTGGCCGACTGCCAATGCAAAGGTCTGGTGAACTTGACTCTTCGTACTACAGTGACCACCAGTGATGGCAGGTAATGCAAGATCTGCGCTTTGCTCTACAGCATCGACAGCCCGTGGTTGTGGTGACTGCCAACGTGTATTTCTAGCAACAACCGTCCGCAATGTTCGACAGGATCTTTGCACTACAGCGATGACCATCCGTGACATTCTCCCTGCTCCTCACAGCCTCCTCCACCGTGAAAGGAAGTTTTCGCTCTGGACTTTAGAAAGTAACTTTTTCAGTGGAATTAACCAGATCCCTGTATCTGGCCCATGCTCCATCGCAGTCGGCCTGAACATGTGTAACTTTCACCCAGTCTTGCACAATGAGAGAACCATGAGTGGGCGCTTTGTGCTTTTAAGCGCTATACTTATCTTAAATCTTTGAAATTGCATATCATTTTGGTGTCAAATAATGTATTAAAATGTACTTTGGGGGTTATTACGATGGCGGACGGAAACCCCTTCCAACCGCCGTGCTTGCTGTAAAAAACTGCCCGCATGTACCGCGGCATTGCCGCCGGTCAGATTACGATGCAACGCATGTAAAATCCGACCGCGGTGGGCGGAATTCCCAAAAGACCGTCCGTAACGGTCGGAAAATCTGTAAATCCGACCGTGGAGGATGGGGAAAGCTGTTCAATGGACTTAAACTGCTACTGCCACGGAATGACCACACGGCCAATTACGATGAGATAGTGGAGCTGGTGTTACGATCATTGCTGTTCCGACCGCCGCGGTCGCGCTCAGGCAAAATGAATGGCAGTCGGAACAAACTTCACTACAATGCTCAAAGTGTGCCTGTACTCTCCGCAGCCCTCAATCACATCAGACACGCACCAATGCTACACCACAAATGTATTCCTGAAATGAAAGCCATGGTCAGCATGGAAGATACACCTGATGGTCATCACTCATGTGGACACACCCACATACCACAGTATAAAACCAACCCCTTCCTGGACCAGCATCCTTTGCAAAGCAGGCGCTGAGACAGAGAGACCTAGAGAGACAGGACACCATTTTAGCACACAGCACAGAGCACAACATCACACCCACCCAACTCCACACACCACCACTTCTCATCCACACACCTGACACACCTCACACATCTTCATCACCACCTTGCACCCTGCACCTTTTATTCATTTGCACCATGCCCACTCAAAAAATGCCCAAATTCTCAGACACAGAGAGTGCTGGTAGACGAGATAATTAGGGTAGAACCACATTTGTATGGGAACCTGGTCAAACAGACCCCACTTGTGTGCAAAAATCAGATGTGGGCAAGGATCTACAACAAATTCAATGCAGTAGGGACCACCCTACGCACACTGCGTGACATCAAAAGGCGGTGGACCGACCTCAAGGCCCGGGTCAAGGCTCGGGCCCAGAGGAACCATGAGGTGGCCCAAAGAACTGGTGGCGGCCCTCCCATTCCACCACTAACCTTCAATGAATAGGAGGAGAAAGTGCTTGCCATACTGCATCCAGAGAGTCTCACAGGAATTGAGGGGGGAGTGGAGGCTGGTAAGTACAAACAAAATGATCACATCCCACTGTAATGTACTGTTGTGCACAACAAGTGAGCCTCAATTGCCAAACCAAATCAAATACATGTAGAATGCACACTTTCAATATGAATGTCTCACAAGGCTAGCATTTCCTTCCTCTGCTTCACATCACAGGTAGGTAGTCAGATCATGCACCCTGGCCTCCCTCCCAAACAGCATGGAGCACCCTCCCCACCCCAGAGCCATGTGGCAGCCATCACCGTAGACAGTGCCTCCTAACAGGTAGGTAGCCATCTTACTGGGGAGGGGGTTGTTGAGACCTGACAGCAAGACCACTACTCCCACACGGCCCTCTGTACTCCCTCCCAAACAGCATGGAGCACCCGCCCCACCCCAGAGCCATGTGGCAGCCATCACCATCAACAGTCCTCCTAACAGGTAGGTAGCCATCTTACTGGGGAGGGGGTTGTTGAGACCTGACAGCAAGACCACTACTCCCACAAGGCCTTCTGTACTCCCTCCCAAAGAGCATGGAGCACCCTCCCCACCACAGAGCCATGTGGCAGCCATCACCCTCCTCTGCTTCACTCAACAGGTAGGTAGTCAGCTCATGCACCCTGGCCTCCCTCCCAAACAGGATGGAGCTATATGACCACCACATTCCTGCACTTGTTAGCCAACTCTGTAAAGCTCCATAAGTTGTAGCTAGTGCACACACAGCCAATCCCATTGAGAGGTCACATGAATCACAGTGTCATTGATGAAGTCACATGTAACTGCAAAGCAAAACCCAAGAACTCAATGGCCAAAATCCAATGTGCAAGTCCCATTGTCTCGAACCATAAAGGCTCACATCAACACAACACATGCATTGAGACTCAGTCAAACATCACAGACCACAGGAGGTCAGTACAAAAAGCACAACAGAAATCATGAAGTTGCGGCATAGTAGACAGACACTAATAGAAAAGTCACAAATATCCTAGCATAAACTGAAGTGGATGAGCAACAAGTTGGTACCAGAGGGCATGTCCTTGGAAATACAATATCTGTACATATGAAATTGTTGCTTCCTCCATGTCACATCACTAACGAGCAATGTATGTACCTCTACATCATGTTCGACTGCTGACAAACTGTTACGAATGCCAAGTAATGCCAATGTCAAAAGTCAGGTCATCTCAAATGAAATTTGCAAAACATGATCATCAAAGTTGTGCTGTGTAGTGAACATGCAGACAATCTAACCTCTGTTCAACAGGTGACTCGCTAGCAACGGATCACTGACAGAATATCGAGGATAAGAATATCAACCTGCCACAATATCGAGGTAAAAATATCGAGTGACAGAATATCGACTTCCTATCTACAAACAGGTAAGTACAAAAATATCGAATCCTAAATATTGTTGTTAATAATATAGGGGCCCATTACGATACCCGGCGTAAAAAATCCGCCAGGCATGGAAGCGGCAAAAATCCGCCCGCACACACCGTCTGAACACCGACCACGCCATTACGATTACACAAACCGAAAACCGCCATCGGCGGAAAAATCACACAAAATACCGCCCGCCAACGTCCGAGTCGGAGTCAAACCGCCCGCCACGGACGGAAACACGCACGACAACACAAAACCGCCCGCCCTCACGGCCGACACACCGCACGTGAAATTACGATCGCACCGCCATGAGCGCGGGAAAACCACAAATATACCGCCCGCCAGCGCAAACAACGCCGATGAGAATCGACACGGCAGAAGCCATGGCGCCCACGTACCTGCACAGAAACCATCCGCTCACAAAACCAATAGCACACAACATGGCCAACAAGTCCACACAGCAAGGCACGCACAAATACACAAGCACAGTACACATCCCGAAAACACCCCCCGGACAAACAAAAAATACAAAGGCCAGAACCCCAGACACAACACACCTGAAAACAACAGACCATGAGGACACACCCACATAGGTGAGTACAAAAGCAGCACTCCCACAGACCACAACCCCTTGCTACATTGCAAACCAGAGAGGAGAGGAGAGGACACAGTGACACAGCAAGGACAGCAGCACACCACAGAAACGCACACATCACAACCACCACCACCACCACCACCAAACACCTGCACCACAAACCCCCTGCACATTACACAACACACACCGCACCAGCACCACAAACATCATGGCACCACAAAGAATGCCCAAGTACACGCCCATTGAGCTGACGGTCATGGTCGACGAGATCATCAAGGTGTACCCACAAATCTATGGGAACATGGTCCAGCACACACCACTAGCCACCAGAAACAGAATGTGGAACCGGATCGTAGACCAGGTCAATGCAGTCGGGACCCTGCCCAGGAACAGAGGAGAAATAAACAAACGTTGGAATGACGTAAAGAGCCTGGTCAAGAAGAAGGAGGGCAAAAACAGAGAGCTGGCTGCCGTCACTGGCGGAGGGAATCCCGCGCTATTCAAGACCTTCAAAGCGTGGGAGGAGAAGGTGCGAGTCATAATACATCCGGAGATCCTCGCCGGATTAGCAGGGGAGTGGAGGCTGGTAAGTACAAACTAATGTATACCAGCACACCGCTATGTACTCACATGCACTACCACCATGCCACAGCTCCCAGGGACAAACACCCCCATGTCCAGCACACAATACACAACACATCACACACACATGCAACAGACACCACCACACACAGCCCAAACCGAACAACTGTAACATACGTGGGGACATGTGTACACTCAGCCAGCCACGTAACCACCAACAGGTCCCCAAATATGCCAGAAGCGCCACAACGAGCACCCACCACACCCATGTGTCCGCCACAGCTGCACTAACCGACAAGTAACAGGTAAGTGGCAGGAACACAAAGTGCAGTGGGTGGGACGGTGGACAGCCCAAGTACAACACACACCAGGCCCCTAGTCCCACAGCACAGCAAGGAGGAGCATCCCCCACACCCCACAGCCACGTGTCAGCCACCGCAGTGCACAACGACAGCCGAAAGGCAGACATCACGGTCCACAGCAATCGGTGTCAGTGGGGGTCCAGCCACCCCCACGACCCACAACACCCCCCACCCCCACAG